>QVRM01001700.1:0-17367 GCA_003439945.1 Dermanyssus gallinae
AGATACAGAATCATTCCATATGCCTCGCGCACACTAAACCTGGGGCGGGTCAACGGCGGGAATAAGTCTACCATAGATACCCCCGCAGTTTACCCGCACTAGATACAGAGTCATTCCATATGCCTCGCGGTTACTACTAATCAAAAGAGAGAAATACTTACACTCCCGCAGTTTACCCGCACAAGATACAGAATCATTCCATATGCCTCGCGCACACTAAACCTGGGGCGGGTCAACGGCGGGAATAAGTCTACCATAGATACCCCCGCAGTTTACCCGCACTAGATACAGAGTCATTCCATATGCCTCGCGGTCACTACTATCAAAAGAGAGAAATACTTACACTCCCGCAGTTTACCCGCACAAGATACAGAATCATTCCATATGCCTCGCGCACACTAAACCTGGGGCGGGTCAACGGCGGGAATAAGTCTACCATAGATACCCCCGCAGTTTACCCGCACTAGATACAGAGTCATTCCATATGCCTCGCGGTCACTACTATCAAAAGAGAGAAATACTTACACTCCCGCAGTTTACCCGCACAAGATACAGAATCATTCCATATGCCTCGCGCACACTAAACCTGGGGCGGGTCAACGGCGGGAATAAGTCTACCATAGATACCCCCGCAGTTTACCCGCACTAGATACAGAGTCATTCCATATGCCTCGCGGTCACTACTATCAAAAGAGAGAAATACTTACACTCCCGCAGTTTACCCGCACAAGATACAGAATCATTCCATATGCCTCGCGCACACTAAACCTGGGGCGGGTCAACGGCGGGAATAAGTCTACCATAGATACCCCCGCAGTTTACCCGCACTAGATACAGAGTCATTCCATATGCCTCGCGGTCACTACTATCAAAAGAGAGAAATACTTACACTCCCGCAGTTTACCCGTACAAGATACAGAATCATTCCATATGCCTCGCGCACACTAAACCTGGGGCGGGTCAACGGCGGGAATAAGTCTACCATAGATACCCCCGCAGTTTACCCGCACTAGATACAGAGTCATTCATATGCCTCGCGGTTACTACTATCAAAAGAGAGAAATACTTACACTCCCGCAGTTTACCCGCACAAGATACAGAATCATTCCATATGCCTCGCGCACACTAAACCTGGGGCGGGTCAACGGCGGGAATAAGTCTACCATAGATACCCCCGCAGTTTACCCGCACTAGATACAGAGTCATTCCATATGCCTCGCGGTTCACTACTATCAAAAGAGAGAAATACTTACACTCCCGCAGTTTACCCGCACAAGATACAGAATCATTCCATATGCCTCGCGCACACTAAACCTGGGGCGGGTCAACGGCGGGAATAAGTCTACCATAGATACCCCCGCAGTTTACCCGCACTAGATACAGAGTCATTCCATATGCCTCGCGGTCACTACTATCAAAAGAGAGAAATACTTACACTCCCGCAGTTTACCCGCACAAGATACAGAATCATTCCATATGCCTCGCGCACACTAAACCTGGGGCGGGTCAACGGCGGGAATAAGTCTACCATAGATACCCCCGCAGTTTACCCGCACTAGATACAGAGTCATTCCATATGCCTCGCGGTCACTACTATCAAAAGAGAGAAATACTTACACTCCCGCAGTTTACCCGCACAAGATACAGAATCATTCCATATGCCTCGCGCACACTAAACCTGGGGCGGGTCAACGGCGGGAATAAGTCTACCATAGATACCCCCGCAGTTTACCCGCACTAGATACAGAGTCATTCCATATGCCTCGCGGTCACTACTATCAAAAGAGAGAAATACTTACACTCCCGCAGTTTACCCGCTACAAGATACAGAATCATTCCATATGCCTCGCGCACACTAAACCTGGGGCGGGTCAACGGCGGGAATAAGTCTACCATAGATACCCCCGCAGTTTACCCGCACTAGATACAGAGTCATTCCATATGCCTCGCGGTTACTACTAATCAAAAGAGAGAAATACTTACACTCCCGCAGTTTACCCGCACAAGATACAGAATCATTCCATATGCCTCGCGCACACTAAACCTGGGGCGGGTCAACGGCGGGAATAAGTCTACCATAGATACCCCCGCAGTTTACCCGCACTAGATACAGAGTCATTCCATATGCCTCGCGGTCACTACTATCAAAAGAGAGAAATACTTACACTCCCGCAGTTTACCCGCACAAGATACAGAATCATTCCATATGCCTCGCGCACACTAAACCTGGGGCGGGTCAACGGCGGGAATAAGTCTACCATAGATACCCCCGCAGTTTACCCGCACTAGATACAGAGTCATTCCATATGCCTCGCGGTCACTACTATCAAAAGAGAGAAATACTTACACTCCCGCAGTTTACCCGTACAAGATACAGAATCATTCCATATGCCTCGCGCACACTAAACCTGGGGCGGGTCAACGGCGGGAATAAGTCTACCATAGATACCCCCGCAGTTTACCCGCACTAGATACAGAGTCATTCCATATGCCTCGCGGTTACTACAATCAAAAGAGAGAAATACTTACACTCCCGCAGTTTACCCGCACAAGATACAGAATCATTCCATATGCCTCGCGCACACTAAACCTGGGGCGGGTCAACGGCGGGAATAAGTCTACCATAGATACCCCCGCAGTTTACCCGCACTAGATACAGAGTCATTCATATGCCTCGCGGTCACTACTAATCAAAAGAGAGAAATACTTACACTCCCGCAGTTTACCCGCACAAGATACAGAATCATTCCATATGCCTCGCGCACACTAAACCTGGGGCGGGTCAACGGCGGGAATAAGTCTACCATAGATACCCCCGCAGTTTACCCGCACTAGATACAGAGTCATTCCATATGCCTCGCGGTCACTACTATCAAAAGAGAGAAATACTTACACTCCCGCAGTTTACCCGTACAAGATACAGAATCATTCCATATGCCTCGCGCACACTAAACCTGGGGCGGGTCAACGGCGGGAATAAGTCTACCATAGATACCCCCGCAGTTTACCCGCACTAGATACAGAGTCATTCCATATGCCTCGCGGTTACTACTATCAAAAGAGAGAAATACTTACACTCCCGCAGTTTACCCGCACAAGATACAGAATCATTCCATATGCCTCGCGCACACTAAACCTGGGGCGGGTCAACGGCGGGAATAAGTCTACCATAGATACCCCCGCAGTTTACCCGCACTAGATACAGAGTCATTCCATATGCCTCGCGGTCACTACTATCAAAAGAGAGAAATACTTACACTCCCGCAGTTTACCCGCACAAGATACAGAATCATTCCATATGCCTCGCGCACACTAAACCTGGGGCGGGTCAACGGCGGGAATAAGTCTACCATAGATACCCCCGCAGTTTACCCGCACTAGATACAGAGTCATTCCATATGCCTCGCGGTCACTACTATCAAAAGAGAGAAATACTTACACTCCCGCAGTTTACCCGCACAAGATACAGAATCATTCCATATGCCTCGCGCACACTAAACCTGGGGCGGGTCAACGGCGGGAATAAGTCTACCATAGATACCCCCGCAGTTTACCCGCACTAGATACAGAGTCATTCCATATGCCTCGCGGTCACTACTATCAAAAGAGAGAAATACTTACACTCCCGCAGTTTACCCGCACAAGATACAGAATCATTCCATATGCCTCGCGCACACTAAACCTGGGGCGGGTCAACGGCGGGAATAAGTCTACCATAGATACCCCCGCAGTTTACCCGCACTAGATACAGAGTCATTCTATATGCCTCGCGGTCACTACTATCAAAAGAGAGAAATACTTACACTCCCGCAGTTTACCCGCACAAGATACAGAATCATTCCATATGCCTCGCGCACACTAAACCTGGGGCGGGTCAACGGCGGGAATAAGTCTACCATAGATACCCCCGCAGTTTACCCGCACTAGATACAGAGTCATTCCATATGCCTCGCGGTCACTACTATCAAAAGAGAGAAATACTTACACTCCCGCAGTTTACCCGCACAAGATACAGAATCATTCCATATGCCTCGCGCACACTAAACCTGGGGCGGGTCAACGGCGGGAATAAGTCTACCATAGATACCCCCGCAGTTTACCCGCACTAGATACAGAGTCATTCCATATGCCTCGCGGTTACTACTATCAAAAGAGAGAAATACTTACACTCCCGCAGTTTACCCGCACAAGATACAGAATCATTCCATATGCCTCGCGCACACTAAACCTGGGGCGGGTCAACGGCGGGAATAAGTCTACCATAGATACCCCCGCAGTTTACCCGCACTAGATACAGAGTCATTCCATATGCCTCGCGGTCACTACTATCAAAAGAGAGAAATACTTACACTCCCGCAGTTTACCCGTACAAGATACAGAATCATTCCATATGCCTCGCGCACACTAAACCTGGGGCGGGTCAACGGCGGGAATAAGTCTACCATAGATACCCCCGCAGTTTACCCGCACTAGATACAGAGTCATTCCATATGCCTCGCGGTTACTACTAATCAAAAGAGAGAAATACTTACACTCCCGCAGTTTACCCGCACAAGATACAGAATCATTCCATATGCCTCGCGCACACTAAACCTGGGGCGGGTCAACGGCGGGAATAAGTCTACCATAGATACCCCCGCAGTTTACCCGCACTAGATACAGAGTCATTCATATGCCTCGCGGTCACTACTATCAAAAGAGAGAAATACTTACACTCCCGCAGTTTACCCGCACAAGATACAGAATCATTCCATATGCCTCGCGCACACTAAACCTGGGGCGGGTCAACGGCGGGAATAAGTCTACCATAGATACCCCCGCAGTTTACCCGCACTAGATACAGAGTCATTCCATATGCCTCGCGGTTACTACAATCAAAAGAGAGAAATACTTACACTCCCGCAGTTTACCCGTACAAGATACAGAATCATTCCATATGCCTCGCGCACACTAAACCTGGGGCGGGTCAACGGCGGGAATAAGTCTACCATAGATACCCCCGCAGTTTACCCGCACTAGATACAGAGTCATTCCATATGCCTCGCGGTCACTACTATCAAAAGAGAGAAATACTTACACTCCCGCAGTTTACCCGCACAAGATACAGAATCATTCCATATGCCTCGCGCACACTAAACCTGGGGCGGGTCAACGGCGGGAATAAGTCTACCATAGATACCCCCGCAGTTTACCCGCACTAGATACAGAGTCATTCCATATGCCTCGCGGTCACTACTATCAAAAGAGAGAAATACTTACACTCCCGCAGTTTACCCGTACAAGATACAGAATCATTCCATATGCCTCGCGCACACTAAACCTGGGGCGGGTCAACGGCGGGAATAAGTCTACCATAGATACCCCCGCAGTTTACCCGCACTAGATACAGAGTCATTCCATATGCCTCGCGGTTACTACAATCAAAAGAGAGAAATACTTACACTCCCGCAGTTTACCCGCACAAGATACAGAATCATTCCATATGCCTCGCGCACACTAAACCTGGGGCGGGTCAACGGCGGGAATAAGTCTACCATAGATACCCCCGCAGTTTACCCGCACTAGATACAGAGTCATTCCATATGCCTCGCGGTCACTACTATCAAAAGAGAGAAATACTTACACTCCCGCAGTTTACCCGCACAAGATACAGAATCATTCCATATGCCTCGCGCACACTAAACCTGGGGCGGGTCAACGGCGGGAATAAGTCTACCATAGATACCCCCGCAGTTTACCCGCACTAGATACAGAGTCATTCCATATGCCTCGCGGTCACTACTATCAAAAGAGAGAAATACTTACACTCCCGCAGTTTACCCGCACAAGATACAGAATCATTCCATATGCCTCGCGCACACTAAACCTGGGGCGGGTCAACGGCGGGAATAAGTCTACCATAGATACCCCCGCAGTTTACCCGCACTAGATACAGAGTCATTCCATATGCCTCGCGGTCACTACTATCAAAAGAGAGAAATACTTACACTCCCGCAGTTTACCCGCACAAGATACAGAATCATTCCATATGCCTCGCGCACACTAAACCTGGGGCGGGTCAACGGCGGGAATAAGTCTACCATAGATACCCCCGCAGTTTACCCGCACTAGATACAGAGTCATTCCATATGCCTCGCGGTCACTACTATCAAAAGAGAGAAATACTTACACTCCCGCAGTTTACCCGCACAAGATACAGAATCATTCCATATGCCTCGCGCACACTAAACCTGGGGCGGGTCAACGGCGGGAATAAGTCTACCATAGATACCCCCGCAGTTTACCCGCACTAGATACAGAGTCATTCCATATGCCTCGCGGTCACTACTATCAAAAGAGAGAAATACTTACACTCCCGCAGTTTACCCGCACAAGATACAGAATCATTCCATATGCCTCGCGCACACTAAACCTGGGGCGGGTCAACGGCGGGAATAAGTCTACCATAGATACCCCCGCAGTTTACCCGCACTAGATACAGAGTCATTCCATATGCCTCGCGGTCACTACTATCAAAAGAGAGAAATACTTACACTCCCGCAGTTTACCCGCACAAGATACAGAATCATTCCATATGCCTCGCGCACACTAAACCTGGGGCGGGTCAACGGCGGGAATAAGTCTACCATAGATACCCCCGCAGTTTACCCGCACTAGATACAGAGTCATTCCATATGCCTCGCGGTCACTACTATCAAAAGAGAGAAATACTTACACTCCCGCAGTTTACCCGTACAAGATACAGAATCATTCCATATGCCTCGCGCACACTAAACCTGGGGCGGGTCAACGGCGGGAATAAGTCTACCATAGATACCCCCGCAGTTTACCCGCACTAGATACAGAGTCATTCCATATGCCTCGCGGTACTACTATCAAAAGAGAGAAATACTTACACTCCCGCAGTTTACCCGTACAAGATACAGAATCATTCCATATGCCTCGCGCACACTAAACCTGGGGCGGGTCAACGGCGGGAATAAGTCTACCATAGATACCCCCGCAGTTTACCCGCACTAGATACAGAGTCATTCCATATGCCTCGCGGTCACTACTATCAAAAGAGAGAAATACTTACACTCCCGCAGTTTACCCGCACAAGATACAGAATCATTCCATATGCCTCGCGCACACTAAACCTGGGGCGGGTCAACGGCGGGAATAAGTCTACCATAGATACCCCCGCAGTTTACCCGCACTAGATACAGAGTCATTCCATATGCCTCGCGGTCACTACTATCAAAAGAGAGAAATACTTACACTCCCGCAGTTTACCCGCACAAGATACAGAATCATTCCATATGCCTCGCGCACACTAAACCTGGGGCGGGTCAACGGCGGGAATAAGTCTACCATAGATACCCCCGCAGTTTACCCGCACTAGATACAGAGTCATTCCATATGCCTCGCGGTCACTACTATCAAAAGAGAGAAATACTTACACTCCCGCAGTTTACCCGCACAAGATACAGAATCATTCCATATGCCTCGCGCACACTAAACCTGGGGCGGGTCAACGGCGGGAATAAGTCTACCATAGATACCCCCGCAGTTTACCCGCACTAGATACAGAGTCATTCCATATGCCTCGCGGTCACTACTATCAAAAGAGAGAAATACTTACACTCCCGCAGTTTACCCGCACAAGATACAGAATCATTCCATATGCCTCGCGCACACTAAACCTGGGGCGGGTCAACGGCGGGAATAAGTCTACCATAGATACCCCCGCAGTTTACCCGCACTAGATACAGAGTCATTCCATATGCCTCGCGGTCACTACTATCAAAAGAGAGAAATACTTACACTCCCGCAGTTTACCCGTACAAGATACAGAATCATTCCATATGCCTCGCGCACACTAAACCTGGGGCGGGTCAACGGCGGGAATAAGTCTACCATAGATACCCCCGCAGTTTACCCGCACTAGATACAGAGTCATTCCATATGCCTCGCGGTCACTACTATCAAAAGAGAGAAATACTTACACTCCCGCAGTTTACCCGTACAAGATACAGAATCATTCCATATGCCTCGCGCACACTAAACCTGGGGCGGGTCAACGGCGGGAATAAGTCTACCATAGATACCCCCGCAGTTTACCCGCACTAGATACAGAGTCATTCCATATGCCTCGCGGTCACTACTATCAAAAGAGAGAAATACTTACACTCCCGCAGTTTACCCGCACAAGATACAGAATCATTCCATATGCCTCGCGCACACTAAACCTGGGGCGGGTCAACGGCGGGAATAAGTCTACCATAGATACCCCCGCAGTTTACCCGCACTAGATACAGAGTCATTCCATATGCCTCGCGGTCACTACTATCAAAAGAGAGAAATACTTACACTCCCGCAGTTTACCCGCACAAGATACAGAATCATTCCATATGCCTCGCGCACACTAAACCTGGGGCGGGTCAACGGCGGGAATAAGTCTACCATAGATACCCCCGCAGTTTACCCGCACTAGATACAGAGTCATTCCATATGCCTCGCGGTTACTACAATCAAAAGAGAGAAATACTTACACTCCCGCAGTTTACCCGTACAAGATACAGAATCATTCCATATGCCTCGCGCACACTAAACCTGGGGCGGGTCAACGGCGGGAATAAGTCTACCATAGATACCCCCGCAGTTTACCCGCACTAGATACAGAATCATTCCATATGCCTCGCGCACACTAAACCTGGGGCGGGTCAACGGCGGGAATAAGTCTACCATAGATACCCCCGCAGTTTACCCGCACTAGATACAGAGTCATTCATATGCCTCGCGATCACTACTATCAAAAGAGAGAAATACTTACACTCCCGCAGTTTACCCGCACTAGATACAGAATCATTCCATATGCCTCGCGCACACTAAACCTGGGGCGGGTCAACGGCGGGAATAAGTCTACCATAGATACCCCCGCAGTTTACCCGCACTAGATACAGAGTCATTCCATATGCCTCGCGGTCACTACTATCAAAAGAGAGAAATACTTACACTCCCGCAGTTTACCCGCACAAGATACAGAATCATTCCATATGCCTCGCGCACACTAAACCTGGGGCGGGTCAACGGCGGGAATAAGTCTACCATAGATACCCCCGCAGTTTACCCGCACTAGATACAGAGTCATTCCATATGCCTCGCGGTTACTACTATCAAAAGAGAGAAATACTTACACTCCCGCAGTTTACCCGTACAAGATACAGAATCATTCCATATGCCTCGCGCACACTAAACCTGGGGCGGGTCAACGGCGGGAATAAGTCTACCATAGATACCCCCGCAGTTTACCCGCACTAGATACAGAGTCATTCCATATGCCTCGCGGTCACTACTATCAAAAGAGAGAAATACTTACACTCCCGCAGTTTACCCGCTACAAGATACAGAATCATTCCATATGCCTCGCGCACACTAAACCTGGGGCGGGTCAACGGCGGGAATAAGTCTACCATAGATACCCCCGCAGTTTACCCGCACTAGATACAGAGTCATTCCATATGCCTCGCGGTCACTACTATCAAAAGAGAGAAATACTTACACTCCCGCAGTTTACCCGCACAAGATACAGAATCATTCCATATGCCTCGCGCACACTAAACCTGGGGCGGGTCAACGGCGGGAATAAGTCTACCATAGATACCCCCGCAGTTTACCCGCACTAGATACAGAGTCATTCCATATGCCTCGCGGTCACTACTATCAAAAGAGAGAAATACTTACACTCCCGCAGTTTACCCGCTACAAGATACAGAATCATTCCATATGCCTCGCGCACACTAAACCTGGGGCGGGTCAACGGCGGGAATAAGTCTACCATAGATACCCCCGCAGTTTACCCGCACTAGATACAGAGTCATTCCATATGCCTCGCGGTCACTACTATCAAAAGAGAGAAATACTTACACTCCCGCAGTTTACCCGCACAAGATACAGAATCATTCCATATGCCTCGCGCACACTAAACCTGGGGCGGGTCAACGGCGGGAATAAGTCTACCATAGATACCCCCGCAGTTTACCCGCACTAGATACAGAGTCATTCCATATGCCTCGCGGTCACTACTATCAAAAGAGAGAAATACTTACACTCCCGCAGTTTACCCGTACAAGATACAGAATCATTCCATATGCCTCGCGCACACTAAACCTGGGGCGGGTCAACGGCGGGAATAAGTCTACCATAGATACCCCCGCAGTTTACCCGCACTAGATACAGAGTCATTCCATATGCCTCGCGGTCACTACTAATCAAAAGAGAGAAATACTTACACTCCCGCAGTTTACCCGCACAAGATACAGAATCATTCCATATGCCTCGCGCACACTAAACCTGGGGCGGGTCAACGGCGGGAATAAGTCTACCATAGATACCCCCGCAGTTTACCCGCACTAGATACAGAGTCATTCCATATGCCTCGCGGTTACTACAATCAAAAGAGAGAAATACTTACACTCCCGCAGTTTACCCGCACAAGATACAGAATCATTCCATATGCCTCGCGCACACTAAACCTGGGGCGGGTCAACGGCGGGAATAAGTCTACCATAGATACCCCCGCAGTTTACCCGCACTAGATACAGAGTCATTCCATATGCCTCGCGGTCACTACTATCAAAAGAGAGAAATACTTACACTCCCGCAGTTTACCCGCACAAGATACAGAATCATTCCATATGCCTCGCGCACACTAAACCTGGGGCGGGTCAACGGCGGGAATAAGTCTACCATAGATACCCCCGCAGTTTACCCGCACTAGATACAGAGTCATTCCATATGCCTCGCGGTCACTACTATCAAAAGAGAGAAATACTTACACTCCCGCAGTTTACCCGTACAAGATACAGAATCATTCCATATGCCTCGCGCACACTAAACCTGGGGCGGGTCAACGGCGGGAATAAGTCTACCATAGATACCCCCGCAGTTTACCCGCACTAGATACAGAGTCATTCCATATGCCTCGCGGTCACTACTATCAAAAGAGAGAAATACTTACACTCCCGCAGTTTACCCGCACAAGATACAGAATCATTCCATATGCCTCGCGCACACTAAACCTGGGGCGGGTCAACGGCGGGAATAAGTCTACCATAGATACCCCCGCAGTTTACCCGCACTAGATACAGAGTCATTCCATATGCCTCGCGGTCACTACTATCAAAAGAGAGAAATACTTACACTCCCGCAGTTTACCCGCACAAGATACAGAATCATTCCATATGCCTCGCGCACACTAAACCTGGGGCGGGTCAACGGCGGGAATAAGTCTACCATAGATACCCCCGCAGTTTACCCGCACTAGATACAGAGTCATTCCATATGCCTCGCGGTTACTACTATCAAAAGAGAGAAATACTTACACTCCCGCAGTTTACCCGCACAAGATACAGAATCATTCCATATGCCTCGCGCACACTAAACCTGGGGCGGGTCAACGGCGGGAATAAGTCTACCATAGATACCCCCGCAGTTTACCCGCACTAGATACAGAGTCATTCCATATGCCTCGCGGTCACTACTATCAAAAGAGAGAAATACTTACACTCCCGCAGTTTACCCGCACAAGATACAGAATCATTCCATATGCCTCGCGCACACTAAACCTGGGGCGGGTCAACGGCGGGAATAAGTCTACCATAGATACCCCCGCAGTTTACCCGCACTAGATACAGAGTCATTCCATATGCCTCGCGGTCACTACTATCAAAAGAGAGAAATACTTACACTCCCGCAGTTTACCCGTACAAGATACAGAATCATTCCATATGCCTCGCGCACACTAAACCTGGGGCGGGTCAACGGCGGGAATAAGTCTACCATAGATACCCCCGCAGTTTACCCGCACTAGATACAGAGTCATTCCATATGCCTCGCGGTCACTACTATCAAAAGAGAGAAATACTTACACTCCCGCAGTTTACCCGCACAAGATACAGAATCATTCCATATGCCTCGCGCACACTAAACCTGGGGCGGGTCAACGGCGGGAATAAGTCTACCATAGATACCCCCGCAGTTTACCCGCACTAGATACAGAGTCATTCCATATGCCTCGCGGTCACTACTATCAAAAGAGAGAAATACTTACACTCCCGCAGTTTACCCGCACAAGATACAGAATCATTCCATATGCCTCGCGCACACTAAACCTGGGGCGGGTCAACGGCGGGAATAAGTCTACCATAGATACCCCCGCAGTTTACCCGCACTAGATACAGAGTCATTCCATATGCCTCGCGGTCACTACTATCAAAAGAGAGAAATACTTACACTCCCGCAGTTTACCCGTACAAGATACAGAATCATTCCATATGCCTCGCGCACACTAAACCTGGGGCGGGTCAACGGCGGGAATAAGTCTACCATAGATACCCCCGCAGTTTACCCGCACTAGATACAGAGTCATTCCATATGCCTCGCGGTCACTACTATCAAAAGAGAGAAATACTTACACTCCCGCAGTTTACCCGTACAAGATACAGAATCATTCCATATGCCTCGCGCACACTAAACCTGGGGCGGGTCAACGGCGGGAATAAGTCTACCATAGATACCCCCGCAGTTTACCCGCACTAGATACAGAGTCATTCCATATGCCTCGCGGTCACTACTATCAAAAGAGAGAAATACTTACACTCCCGCAGTTTACCCGCACAAGATACAGAATCATTCCATATGCCTCGCGCACACTAAACCTGGGGCGGGTCAACGGCGGGAATAAGTCTACCATAGATACCCCCGCAGTTTACCCGCACTAGATACAGAGTCATTCCATATGCCTCGCGGTCACTACTATCAAAAGAGAGAAATACTTACACTCCCGCAGTTTACCCGCACAAGATACAGAATCATTCCATATGCCTCGCGCACACTAAACCTGGGGCGGGTCAACGGCGGGAATAAGTCTACCATAGATACCCCCGCAGTTTACCCGCACTAGATACAGAGTCATTCCATATGCCTCGCGGTCACTACTATCAAAAGAGAGAAATACTTACACTCCCGCAGTTTACCCGCACAAGATACAGAATCATTCCATATGCCTCGCGCACACTAAACCTGGGGCGGGTCAACGGCGGGAATAAGTCTACCATAGATACCCCCGCAGTTTACCCGCACTAGATACAGAGTCATTCCATATGCCTCGCGGTCACTACTATCAAAAGAGAGAAATACTTACACTCCCGCAGTTTACCCGCACAAGATACAGAATCATTCCATATGCCTCGCGCACACTAAACCTGGGGCGGGTCAACGGCGGGAATAAGTCTACCATAGATACCCCCGCAGTTTACCCGCACTAGATACAGAGTCATTCCATATGCCTCGCGGTCACTACTATCAAAAGAGAGAAATACTTACACTCCCGCAGTTTACCCGCACAAGATACAGAATCATTCCATATGCCTCGCGCACACTAAACCTGGGGCGGGTCAACGGCGGGAATAAGTCTACCATAGATACCCCCGCAGTTTACCCGCACTAGATACAGAGTCATTCCATATGCCTCGCGGTCACTACTATCAAAAGAGAGAAATACTTACACTCCCGCAGTTTACCCGCACAAGATACAGAATCATTCCATATGCCTCGCGCACACTAAACCTGGGGCGGGTCAACGGCGGGAATAAGTCTACCATAGATACCCCCGCAGTTTACCCGCACTAGATACAGAGTCATTCCATATGCCTCGCGGTCACTACTATCAAAAGAGAGAAATACTTACACTCCCGCAGTTTACCCGTACAAGATACAGAATCATTCCATATGCCTCGCGCACACTAAACCTGGGGCGGGTCAACGGCGGGAATAAGTCTACCATAGATACCCCCGCAGTTTACCCGCACTAGATACAGAGTCATTCCATATGCCTCGCGGTTACTACAATCAAAAGAGAGAAATACTTACACTCCCGCAGTTTACCCGCTACAAGATACAGAATCATTCCATATGCCTCGCGCACACTAAACCTGGGGCGGGTCAACGGCGGGAATAAGTCTACCATAGATACCCCCGCAGTTTACCCGCACTAGATACAGAGTCATTCCATATGCCTCGCGGTCACTACTATCAAAAGAGAGAAATACTTACACTCCCGCAGTTTACCCGCACAAGATACAGAATCATTCCATATGCCTCGCGCACACTAAACCTGGGGCGGGTCAACGGCGGGAATAAGTCTACCATAGATACCCCCGCAGTTTACCCGCACTAGATACAGAGTCATTCCATATGCCTCGCGGTCACTACTATCAAAAGAGAGAAATACTTACACTCCCGCAGTTTACCCGCACAAGATACAGAATCATTCCATATGCCTCGCGCACACTAAACCTGGGGCGGGTCAACGGCGGGAATAAGTCTACCATAGATACCCCCGCAGTTTACCCGCACTAGATACAGAGTCATTCCATATGCCTCGCGGTCACTACTATCAAAAGAGAGAAATACTTACACTCCCGCAGTTTACCCGCACAAGATACAGAATCATTCCATATGCCTCGCGCACACTAAACCTGGGGCGGGTCAACGGCGGGAATAAGTCTACCATAGATACCCCCGCAGTTTACCCGCACTAGATACAGAGTCATTCCATATGCCTCGCGGTCACTACTATCAAAAGAGAGAAATACTTACACTCCCGCAGTTTACCCGCACAAGATACAGAATCATTCCATATGCCTCGCGCACACTAAACCTGGGGCGGGTCAACGGCGGGAATAAGTCTACCATAGATACCCCCGCAGTTTACCCGCACTAGATACAGAGTCATTCCATATGCCTCGCGGTCACTACTATCAAAAGAGAGAAATACTTACACTCCCGCAGTTTACCCGCTACAAGATACAGAATCATTCCATATGCCTCGCGCACACTAAACCTGGGGCGGGTCAACGGCGGGAATAAGTCTACCATAGATACCCCCGCAGTTTACCCGCACTAGATACAGAGTCATTCCATATGCCTCGCGGTCACTACTATCAAAAGAGAGAAATACTTACACTCCCGCAGTTTACCCGCACAAGATACAGAATCATTCCATATGCCTCGCGCACACTAAACCTGGGGCGGGTCAACGGCGGGAATAAGTCTACCATAGATACCCCCGCAGTTTACCCGCACTAGATACAGAGTCATTCCATATGCCTCGCGGTCACTACTATCAAAAGAGAGAAATACTTACACTCCCGCAGTTTACCCGCACAAGATACAGAATCATTCCATATGCCTCGCGCACACTAAACCTGGGGCGGGTCAACGGCGGGAATAAGTCTACCATAGATACCCCCGCAGTTTACCCGCACTAGATACAGAGTCATTCCATATGCCTCGCGGTCACTACTATCAAAAGAGAGAAATACTTACACTCCCGCAGTTTACCCGCACAAGATACAGAATCATTCCATATGCCTCGCGCACACTAAACCTGGGGCGGGTCAACGGCGGGAATAAGTCTACCATAGATACCCCCGCAGTTTACCCGCACTAGATACAGAGTCATTCTATAATCAAATCAAATCAAATGCACCTTTATTTAGTCAAAGGGAGGACAATATTTACATTTTAGAAACCGTTACCTAGATACATACAATAGTCAGTTTACTTGTGTGGCGACATTTGCACTGTTAGCGCTTTAAGTTCTCATTGCCCTCGCCATCCGCCACGAAAACATGTTATTTACACGATCTGTCTTGGCAATTTGTTTCGACGAGATGGTGTTACCGCTTCTAAGATTGTTCAACCGAATGCTAAAATAATTTGACTTATTTGATGAGTTTATATTACGATTGAACATGCGATAATCCGCTCTGGACTGAAGTTCCCGAATAGGGCTTATCACAATAAAATTTCGGGCAATGTTACACCTTAACGAGACACGACGAAGGAATCTCCTCTGTACACTTTCCATTGCTTCAATGTGTTTATCTAAGTAAGGCCGCCAAACCTCACAGCAATAGAGAAACTTAGGTACAACCAAACTATTATAAAGCCTCATGTAAAAATTGTAATCATTAATTATGAAACAACGAAATATGGTATTAGATATAAGATTAGCTGATCGGATGACTTGTGTAATATGGGTGCTAAAATCCAGTTGCGGTGTCACCGCAACCCCTAGGTCCCTAATACAATTTAAAATAGGGATAGCCTCCCCATGTAGCATGTAGTTATGGGCTTCTTTTAAACACAATACAGCACATTTCGGCACTGATATAAGCATTTCATTATCCACACACCACTTAGAAACCGCTTCAATCGTACTCTGTATTACTTGCCTTTCGCTAGCGGTGCTGGAAGGTCCGTATAGTTTCAAATCATCAGCATAAAGCTTATAAGTTATCGACTCAGGAATAACGTTTCTAAGATCTAAAACAAATGTGCAAAATAAAAGTGGCCCGAGGCTTGATCCCTGAGGAACACCTGAGGGGCACGTGCCCGACTCACTAAAGCTATTGTTTACGCGAACGCAGAACTCTCTACGGGTAAGATAACTAGCAATCCATGATATAGAGCGAGTATCTACAGCCAAGTACCTAAGCTTTTGTACAAGTTTTACATGGTTTACTCTATCAAATGCCTTCGAGAAATCAAAATATATACAATCAAAGACCAGCCTATTGTTTATCATAACAGCCCAATCTTGAGTCATTTCGACGAGTTGAGTTGCCGTGGATTTGCCTTTAGTAAAACCATGTTGATTCTCATCCAGCAAGCATTTAGATTGAAAAAAATTAAAAATGTGGTCCACTAGCAGTTTTTCAAAGATGATACATGCGATAGATGATTGAGCTACAGGTCTATAATTATCTACATTTGACTTTAGACCCTTCTTATGTACAGGGGTTACGACTGATTGCCGAAAATGTTTTGGCACAATGCCATCCTCATAGGACCTACTGAATATCAAGAAAAGGGGTTCAGTTATCGCAGACGCTACATTTTTATAAAATATGGGTGGGATTAAATCAGGAGTAAAGCTGCATTTAGTGGGTAGTTGTTTGATTTTAGAAAGAATATTATATTCTGATATTTCCAAGTATGGACAGCTATCTTTCGAGACCACGTCGTTGGAAACACCTTCGGGAACTGAACTCCCTTGGGCAACATAAACCGACGAGAAGAAGTCCTTAAATGCATTTGCTTTAGAAGCGTCGTCTACGAGGACCGTCTGATCTACTATTTAAAGCCGCAATGTTTTCTTTTCCTTTTAATCGTTTATTTGCATATCTAAAAAACGACATTGTGTTTTTAAAATCAAGACTGGCTTCTTCCATTATACGAAGTCTTCTAGTCGCCTTCCTTAACTTTTTTTCATACTGCACATTTGGCTCCTGGTCAATCAACCGTTCTAGATTGGTG
>QVRM01001701.1:660000-795000 GCA_003439945.1 Dermanyssus gallinae
GACGGACAGATGATGATGATTATTATCATCATCATCATATTAGATCACTACGTGCCTGCAGGCATCGTGTGGATAGAGGACGATGATGGTGATGACGACGACCGCGGCCACGACGTGTGATTTGCGGCGTCTGTGTGGGCAGGCGGCAGCTATGGGCCTGGACGAACCAAAGTATAATGCATCTATGTATCTATCTATCTATCTATCTATGCACCTACGTCGTACCTACTATGGGGGTACTTACGATGTATGTTCGTACATGTATTCAGCACGTATGCCAGCTATGGTGATGTTGTTGCTGCTGCTGCTGTTGTTGTTGGCACCGCCGCTGCTGCTATTGCTGCCGCTGCTCTGTGCAGTAGTAAGAAATGTAGTTACGGTTGTTGTCATTGTTGTTGTTGTTGTTGTTGTCGCTGTTGTTATTGTTGTTGTTGTTGTGTAACGGCCTCTCAAGGATGCGATCGCGAAAGGTCGACGCATGTCGACACCGAACCTATCTATATGACCGCTGTTGCTAGCTGGGGTCGGGGGGTCAGGCGGGCAGGCAGACGCATCATGTCGGATGACGGGGGTCTCGACCGCCCACTAGGTCGCCCCCAAATGAGACGGAGGCGACGACGACGACAACAACAACGAAAACAACGACAACAATTTCAATATCAGCAACGAGAACAACAACAACAACACCGACGATTTTTATACTGATGATGGTGACAACACGGGCGTATAACAAGCAGCAGCAACAACAACAACCAAAAACATGGCGTTAAACATGATGACGACGTCGAGACGTCAATATGGCGACTCTACAACGATTGTAACGGAGAATATCCTCAAAGCCACAACCTCCGCACAGGACCTCTGCCACGCTCTTCTCTCTTGCCCCTCTGCCTTGTCTTCTCCCCCCCCCGACCTCTCTCTTCCCTCTCTCTCTAGATATATATATATAGGTCTTACTCTCTCGGTCCGTATTTCTTCTTTTAGTCAGAGGCCGACGAGGCTTGCTCGCTCTACGACGCCTGAGCCGGACGCAGTCGAAGCGAGCACTTTTGACGATAATCAAACTAGCCCCGCTCAGAGCATCTCCTGACTGAATCGATACGAGGTACGTAGTAGGCAATTGATGAGCTGGTTGAGGTTCCGCTTAGCTAACCACCCCCCCCCCCCCCCCCGCTCCCCTGCCCAAGCAGCCTTCGAGACGCCGTCCGGCTCACAATTGGCCCCGTGTCCGTCTCTTCGCCTACTGCCATTGATGCGACAAAGTGTTCGAAGCCGCCTCTGGATCTGCCTGTGTAGCTGTTGCAGCCACAGCAGTAGCGGCAGCGGCCGCCGCTCTTTTCATCGTCGTCGTTGACCTACGGTATTAGGCCCAATCGAATAGGTTCACGTGCGGGAGTTGGAGCGGGAGAATCCTACAGTTGTAGGTTCGCCAAGTTATGATGCTCAATTACCTAGAGAAGATCTGATCGACGACGACGACGACAATAATGATAAGGATGACGGTGCAGTTTGTGCAGACCCTCATTCATTAAGCAATTTTCGCATGTTGACCCAGGCTCATTGTGCCCAGACTCACTGTGCTTCATTGTGCATTTTTCACGTGTTTACCTAGGCTCACACTTTTGAGACAATGACACACAGTTCGGAAGCTTGCCCGAGGTGCTAATGAACACGGGTTGGGTTAGTGAGTATCCAAGTGTCACACTTAACGGACGACGCCTAAGGAACGGGGGAGGCGGGTGTGTGTTGCAAGTTCCTCATCGAGGAACTTGCAACTCCTCTTGCTAAGGCTAGGTCTATTATGTCTAACAAGTCTAAGCCCAAATGTCAACTATATCCGTTAGATCTGAACAGAGCTCGAGCTGAAATGCGGAATCTAGAGCAATCATGATTCGTTTTTGGAAACGCACAACCAGCCACGAGTAGAAGCAACCGAGACGAAAGGAACGGAGGCACACGATGGAATCGGCGGAGAAACGGTGCTTAATGCGGTGGACGACGTCGGAACGTGCTAAACAGAGGTTTAAATACATCATTATCTGGCGCACTCTATACTAGTATTGCTTCCGCCGTTGCTCGGTTTTAAGTGGTAAATTCGAAATGAACAATAAGAGCTTTCGTCTGACAAGCGAATATATATTGATTTATATAGGTCGTTTAACTTTTTCATGAGCTCGGTCGTGATTGCTGTATTTGCTTGATCTGTCAATTGTCACCAGAGAATCAAACAGAGTCCTAGAAAACGGGCATTCCACTTTCTCACTGACCTATCTCTCCCATAACGGGCCGCCATCCGTCCTTGAATATCAATCAGTTAAGCACCTTCCGCAATCATAAATCATATAACACCTTACTGGTCCTTAATCGTCGAATTTTGCAATAGAAGCGACATGGTGTCCTCATATGCATTGCTGTGGTAAATGGACGCGACACACAAATTGCTTGCTTCTCCTCTACGTCATGTGCAGGCGTCCACGCATGCGCACAACTACAGCGAACACTCAAATCGTGTCCCTAGATGTCTCACTACGTTATTCCAAAGCCATGTACCTAAATTTAAAAGTTTGGGTATATATATATAAACAAGTTTTGCAGAGTGCCGAACTTGCTGATTGGCTGCCTGGTCGGAACGCCAGGAGCACCCAGCTAGCTACCAGGAGGTTTCGAACGCAAGAGGGCAGAAATTGTGGTAACTGTGGTAAAGCTTCGGAGGCGCCGCCACTGACAATAGAAGGGGCCAGGAAGAGTCGATGACGGTTGCATCCCAAACTTGCGTTTTTCATCCCTCAAATCGTTTAGGTGTCATCCCGTCTGGACGCCTGCCGTCCTCCGCGCAGGAGTAGGCCTTTTTTAGGATTCTCGGCAGACCGCGTGGCCAAAAGAGATCTGCTGAAGGTCTCATTAATAGCGGCATATGTAGAAAGTCGTCCTGCGTTGCGATGCACGATAGACCGTGATGTCCCAGCTTGTCAACGAGGAGACCACACTCACACCAATGAGGGCTGGCTAGGTTTGCTCGCAAAATAAAATGATGAAAGTAATATAAAACACGAGTATTTAAGATAATTTCTAACAAAAAGACTACAATGTGATTTTAACGCCCCTTTTACAATAAATGATACTTCGTATTGTATTGTAAAAAACAGTTTTTCTAATAAAATAGAACATACGTGATTGGCGAGCTGTTTTGTGTTCGCAAGCTCTCTACGAGGCACCCTATTGTTTTGCACTTTCTTAGTTAGTTTTATGCACTCTTCATTGTTGATCTTACGCTCGCTGATGATCGTCGGATTGATTCTGTTCAAACTCGGCCAAAAACAATTAAGGATCATGCTGCATTAAAACTCGGCAATCACCGTGGAATGAAAAATAACAGTGCAACCGTCTTATTTATCCACACTTTTATTCAGATAAAATTGGGCTTTGTCGGAAAAATATAATGTCCTACACAAAATCGGCATCACACTGCATCCAATTTAAATTCCATTTGTGGAAGTTTACACGCTTTTATAATATTTAAGCTCTGTATATCATGAATGCCCTAAGGAAAATACAAATATATTAATAGAACATTGCATACAGAGCACATACCTAACTCGATTTGTAGGATTTCAGGGTTAAGATAACTATCACATTTATTTCTTTGTTTTCATAAAAGTAAGCTATTTAAACGAAGTTCCTTTCACATCTGTCAAAGCTACAAGGCTTTTCCATAACTGCATTTTCTCCAAGACTTGCCCATATTGTCCCAGGTCTCTTGTGGGCTACCAGGGAGACTCAAGCAAGATTCCAACCCCTGTACGCCGTATTCGTCGATTTAAAAGCCGCCTTCGACTCGGCGCCCAGAGACATTATTCTGCGAATTCTGGCCGAGGTTGGCGTCCCGCCTGCCCTTCTCAATCTGTTGATGGCTATCCTGAAAGGCAACAAGATCAGAATAGATGGCGGTGTGTCCGAATTGCCCCCATTTCTCCAGACTACGGGCGTGGCGCAGAGCGACAACTTGAGCCCGTTACTTTTCTCAGTCCTATTTAAGGACCTACCCGCGAAACTTCGGGGTCTGAGAAATCTGGTAGAGGTGATCTTGTACGCAGATTATTTCGTCATCTATGAAAAGAGTCGCTTTCAGGTTCAACAGGTCCTAGCCAGACTTCACGCGGCCACATTTGAGCTTAGACTAACTGTAAATCTGACGAAGACAGTGGCCATGAAGTTCAGAAGAGGCGGACGCTTAGCTGCTAACGATGGACTTGGCTTGGCCGGTTTTGACCTTCCTTACGTTAGTCAGTTTCCCTGCTTGGGACTGCTTCTAACGTCAAACGGCCGATGTTTCCTGCAGCATATCAAGGAAAGATGCAGAAAGGCGCTGGTAGCAATGACTACAATTAGAAAACCGCAGCTGTTGTCCATCCCAACGGCACTGAGACTGTTCGATCTAAAGATTGCTCCAACGGCCGCCTACGGCATCGAAATAATCTGGAACGATCTCACCCCAGCCAGCTATAAGCATCTAAATAGTCTGATACGGCAGCTTACCTCAAGCGAGTCCAGGGCCTCTATCGTTCAGCCCGCAATCGACTTGTCTATCTCCTCACGGACACCCCCCTATTCGTCGAGGAGCTAAGACGACGTTTTGACTTGCCCTCATCTTTCAACTACGTCAACGTCCTCAAAACGTGGGAGTGCAAATTTGCTAAAATTGATGATTTCTTTAGCAGAGGAGCAATGCAAAACCAGGCATGGAAACGGCCGAGCCGATCTAACCGCCATGTAGTGACTAGGTTCGCCGTGCATGGTTTCCACCACGTGCTGTGCGCGACATCCGGGTTCCATGATCCCTCGGACTCTTGTGTGTGTCAACGTTGTAAACTACCTTGCGGTAGATACCATGCTGCCTCCTGCACCCTAGTCCCATCTCTAGCTTGTCTAGATAACTAAGCTCGCATCATAGCTTCATAGCTTTTACATATCTATTATTTTATAAGTCCAAATGTGTGTATGTATACATATGCATATATTTTAACTGTAATTTTTGTACACAACATGTGTGATAATAAATCTGACTATATTGTCCCAGGAAGGTCGCGTGTTGTACGTACAATCTCTACTCAAACCGGAAAAACCCCGACACCCACCGTTGAGAGGGGCGAGCAAAACAATGCGTTCGGTCACGAAGAACAAACCGACGAAAATCAGACGAGTTTGGCTTCTCGGCTCCCTGGGCGACCCGTAAAGTAGCACGGTCATTCGCTGGTCATTTAGCCACTAAACTAGTAAATCAAGCAAGCTCGGATCTCCTTTTTTTCATATTGTACAGTTGTTGTAAGGTCGTACATGTCTGTATGTGTGTTTGATGCTCTGTAGCTTCACCTTGCTAAAGGATTTGGAAAGCTCGAGGCTGCCAGCTAGATGGCTGGTTTTGCAGTGTTGTAATGAGTCTTCCGAACAGAAACACTTAAATCGTCGTTCGGGAGCCTTATTCCATTAGCTACGAAAAGGTTCTAGCAACTTCAATTGAGAGAAACCCCGTTGCGTCTGCTTCAGTAGATTGATGTGCACAATTAAAACATGCAACGGAGGAGTACGAGTTGTGTACCTGCCGGTTCTGCCTGCAGAGGTGTGCCAAGTACCATGCAGTGGAATGCACAGCGCTGGACCAAAAATCGTTGCACTACTTCTCTCGCCGGCAGCGTGAAGAAGATAGACTATTATGAAGAAACATCTTTGAACTGTATATTATACTCAATCAGAGTGAAATAATCATAACATAATTAAAACGTGCAACAGGTTTCTGCTGCATAGCATTGCAAATCGTCGCACGCCCATGTTTTATAGGGATGTGGATGATGATGATGGCCATCGTGCTCAATGTATTCTCACGAAAGATTTGCGCCTTCATGCCTACAAAATGTAACCTACTCAGTAGCTCCAACATATCGACTTTATAGAGCTGGGAGAGTTTGTCAATTGAAAAATTGATACAGCAACAATTAAGTAAATGGTGAATTTCCCGACTAAATATTCTCCAGCGATGAGCCCACTTTCATGTTGATGGCTTCGTAAATAAGCACAGTTGTCGCATTTGGAGCGATAGTGAACTTCCGGATGAGTTTCATGCAAAGAACGTGCACCCCAAACATGTCAACGTCTGGTGGAGATTTTGAGCTGGATACAGGATTGGACGCTTTTCTTCGAACACACAACCGGGAATGCACAAGCAGTCAATGGTGAGCGGTATTTGGGCATGATTACCCAGAGTGGTCCGTGATACGAATCTCAAAGACATGCAGTTCGAGGAGAACGGTAGCACTTGCCACATGTCACACGAAACATTCGTAACATTGCATGAGGTATTCTCCGGCTGTGTAATAGTCCGTCCCGGCAGAATTGGCCGTCCAGATCTTGCAATAAGACTTTATTTTCTGGGGTTGTTGAAATCCAAAGTTTATGCCAGCAAACCTACGCCCACTAAGCCTTGATGGAGCATTATAGACGATGGGTACAGCGACAGACGATCATTGGGGTACAGTCACAGCCGTGCTTGAAAAATCGCTTAAAGGACGCAAACATGGCAGCAAAGCCGAGAGCAATTTCCAGCTGAGTTGATCCACACATAACTTATAAAAAAAAATATTTCAATACTATATTTCAAACAAACGTTATTTAAAATTTAGTATTCCTCTCTTGTTGGAATACCTTGTTTATATATATATATATATATATATATATATATATATATATAATGTCCATCCAGCTGGAACAAGAAAGCAACAAACAACGCGCATTTAGGGTGGGCCACAATGCATAGATCTATCGGCTCAAGAAATGTAAATACATTATTGGAAACCAATCCCAAAATCTGAAAAATAATTCTACTTTTAGACGGAAAATTGGTTCGTATCAGATCACAAACATTTCAAAAACTTTGCAAACGATATCGATATATCAATATGTACGATACGACCCGCAATGAGGACAAGAGGAGGACAACAAATCACCCCATGAGCTACTGTTGCTGAACAAAAGAAGACAACAATGACACAAATACCACAATGAGTAACAACAACAACAACAAACCACAGTAAATCCAAAAACAATAAGGACAATTGTCAACAACAAACTCGATAAAGACAACAACAACAACAACGAGCTTACAATTGGCGACGCGCAGCAACACTAACCGGCTCGTAAGCGAGTCAGGTGTTGGTTAGTGTGGCCATAATTGTTGTCGCTTGTTGTGTTTCTTGTTGCTCCTCTTGGTGTCCGCATTGCTATTGGGTGGCGCTTGCCAGCAGCTCTGCCAGCGTTGCTCATGCTGCCGCTGCTCATGCTGCTCCCGCTGACGCTTGGATCAGCTGCAGCAGCAGCTTTTGCATTTCCAGCTGCGGCTATTGGACCCATAACGTGGGTGACAACGATGGGCTAGACTGGCTGCAGCGGCGCCACGTCGTTTTGCGCGTCTCTCACGACAACCTAAAGAATTCGCAATAATAAGGACAACGATAATGATGATAATAGTAATGACAGCAACAACAATAGCAACGACAGCAACAATAACAACAACAACAACGGGGTGGAAAGGGGGCGAGGGGGAGGGGGTGATAACTGCCATCTTTCGAACCCGGCGTAAGTAAGCAAGTGTGTATGTGTGTGTGTATGGAGAAGTTAGGAGGGCTAGAAGACCATTATGGACGACACTCAATTGGCTGTCAATCGTTGCCCGTAGCAGGCAGCAGGCGTCGCGACACAATCAAGGTTTTCCCTCCCGTGCAGCTTATTCCGTTTCGATCTCTCTCTCTTTCTCTTTCTCCCGTTCTCTCTATTTTTATTTTTATCCTTTTATTTCCCCTCATTATAACCCTTTTGCTCGTCCATCCAGCAGTTGGTGGATTGGCTCAGCGTATACCCGGCGCCGCCCCACTACAACTGTGGCGTTATTATTATTATTAATAGTATTATTAGCATCATCATCATCAACAACAACAACAACAACAACAACAACAACAACAGCAGCAGCAGCAGCAACGACAACGATAAATACAACAACAAGATCAGCAACCATTGACGCTCGTGCAGACATTTTGGCTACCATAGCCGCAACTCGGCTACCCCGTTTACAGTGGCGGCGCCGATGACGGCGCTGCAGCTAAACCTGGCAGCGTCGCCTGTCTGTCTTTCCCGCGGCCCGTCTGTTTATCCAGCCTATCTCTAGTCTCTAGCGTCTGCATTGATCCCTGGTCGTAGGCTCGTGTCCGTCCACCGTTTATCCACCGTAGCTATATCCGCCACAGCTAGGCGACTAAACGACGAATAACCAACAAGAAAGCAAGCAACGAACGAGACACAACAAACACCAAGACCCGATTCCCGCGTCCCAACCTCCTGTCCGCCCGATTCCAGCCCTGTCAGGTTTGATACTGTTGGCGATCTGTGGCCGCTGTCCTGACTCTGCTGCGGCTTCCACCACCAGTTGCTGCCGACTGTCGATGCCGACGACGAAGACGACAACAGCAACAACAACAACATTAGCAACAACAACAACAACAATAACAACAACAACAACAACAACAATACCAACAACAATAACAACAACAACATCAACAACAACAACAAACTCAGCCCCTACCACTGCAGCTGGTGGCTGGTGTTCCCTGAATAGACCGCCGCACGGTCGATAAATTACAATAGGCGATTTCAAGTTGTTGATGTGTTGGTCACTTTAGCAGGCTGTTTAGCAGCGCGACGCGTCACCTATCCTACTTAGGTGGTTAGCTACAATAGCATATTTATCGCCTACCGCTGTCTATTTCTCTTTCTCTTACTTGATATATATATATATATATATATATATATATATATGCGTATATATGGCGGGATTTGGGGATAACAACAAAAAATCAAACTGCGTAGCAGCAAAAACGTGTCGTGTGGAGAATGTGCTCTGCTGTATAGCAAAAGAAAGAACTCCTGCGTGAGCAGTCCGTTTTGGAATCGGCGCGTTCATTTCGCGCTACCGGCGAACAACTGTCTAGAAGTGCGCTAAGATCATGGCGCGAAAGGATGATGAGCAGTTCATGATTCGCGCCGTGCCGGTGTCACTGTCATCGAGCGAATTGCCTGGTTGTTGTTGTTGTTGTGTCGTTGTTGTTACTATTACCCATGCTGTTGTTGTTGTTGTTGCTGCTGCTGTTATTACTACTTTTTGATGTTAGAGTGGTAGTGCAAGAATCGGAAATTTTGTGGCCATCTATTTTGGTGCCTGTTTTTGCAGGGGGGTGGTTATTTTTGCTACAGCCGCTGCTGCAGTTGTAGCTGTCACTGTTATAGTGCACGATAGCGTTAACGTCAGGACAAGCGAGTCGCGGATACACAAAAAACCCACACTCAACAGGTTAATAAGCAGTCCTGATTGGCTCGACAATGACGACTTGGCACAAGAGGATGCGGCTACTTTTGCCAATTTACGATGAGTCTCTTTATCGCTCTTCCACTTCTTTTTTCCCTTTGAATATAGTGCATATATATATATATATATATATATATATATATATATATATATATATATATATATATATATATATATATATATGTATATATATATATATATATATATATATATATATATATACAGAGTATTCAAACGCCGTTTGACTAAGTTTGAGGGGTCGTAGCGTTCGCTAATTTAAGCATTTGTTTTAACGGAATAAGGGAGGAGGAAATGAAGATGTAAATCACATATTATGTGTGTGTTAACCGATGTGGCTGACTGGACCTAGCTTTGCAAATGCAGATTTAAAGAAAACGAGTTGTTCGATTGAGAAACTGAACATACAGGCGAGCTAGGAAGAATTTGTTTTTTTTCATCTTTCACGGTCCGTGCATTACAATTTTGCCATTGCGCTCATGACGCAAACTCATTTAGACGCAAGTGCATTTATTAAGGATCAGTTTATCATCAAATAGATGCTGGCTCGATTGGCGATATGATTACCATTAGCCATCATTCGGGGACGTTTGCGATTGACGTGCGATCTGCACCTAGACCATCCTCTGTCCTCAACAGACTTGAAATTGCTGTGAGGCATATCTTTAATACACCGGTTAAGGTATCCAGGGTTTCCTCAACAGTCCTTGTGGCCGCATGGCCGCTGATTCTCAGCGAAAGGCGGCAAATCGTATTACCAGTCAAATTACCATCTCCTTGGTAGGAAAACGATTCCTATTAAATTGGGCAGTTTTATGAATGTGCTTGTTTTATAAGCGTAACGGCAGTACTTTAATGCACGATTACTCTTCTTTCGTTAGCCACGTCGAATATCTTCCACGAGGTCCTTTCGACTACGCTTTTTTCGTCCATAGAACACTCTTCCCTTAATTAATTCCCACTAGCCGCATCGATATAACACAAATTAGCTATTTCCCTGTCTTTCCTGAACAAACCATGTCCTACTCTTCCTCCCAATTGATTGGAACTCAACACCCTTAAGTCTGGCCAAACTGAAATAGCATGGACACCCTTATACATATATATATATATATATATATATATATATATATATACATATACAGGGGCTAATCAGGAGGTTGTCAGCCTTCTGTCGTAAACTCGCTAACGTCCAAACGGTCGCACTGGCCCGCTTATGAGTGACCATTCGATCTAACTCCTTCGTAAGCGCGCCGGCAAACTTTTTCCCTGTCGACAATCGGCTTACGCCCACTCTATGGATGGTGGTACGATTGGCGTTGATGATGTACGAGAACTTTGTAGTTTCACCAGCGGCAAAAACTGCAGTTTTTTCTCTGCTGGCGAGCACGCAAAATGGGAGGATGGAATGGACAGGTACATCGTGACGCGATCGTACCGCTCAGGTCACCACACAACCGGGAACGGGGCTGTAACGGCCGTAATGGCGGCGTGACGCGACAACGATCCTACCTCGGCCGCTTCGAATGTCGTTGTCTGAATTTGAGCTGCTATTATTGCCTTGAAGATGTTGCCGGTCGGTCGTACGAAAACTGCCGACGTGTCGAGACCTTTTTTGACAGACGACTTGACTTGTTACGGCTTCTAGTGAAGCTCGAAGCAATAGCGCGATGTCGCGACGACGTGACACCTCTTAGACCAAAAACTGCTCGACATGAAACGGGGCCACCACCGTTTTTTCTTCGTTGCGTTTCCTTGTTCCTGCTGGGGGTTGTTGCTGTTGGTGTATTTCCTTCTCTCGCTCTCTCTCTAACGCGTCGCTTTTTCTCGCTTGCTTGTAGCCCTCAATAGCCAGTTATCCAAAACCCGTAGCCAGACATAATTACAAAAGGTTGTAATAATAATAATAAGAGACTGCTACCGAGATATTTATTTATATATTAATACATGTTCAGACCTCACAACTGTATGATCAACAATAATAATAATAATAATAATAATAATAATAATAATAATAATAATAATAATGATAACCATGGTCGCCCTATCATAGCTTACTCCGGTCGAATCTCATCAACAAGTCTTCGACGTTGATCAGTTAACCCTAGCAATGGCTGTGGAAACAATCGAAAACCACAAGTGCGTCCATCAATAATTGCTTGAACGCTTTGGCGCGGCACTGTCGAACTCAATTCAAGAAGAAGAACTCAAGAAGAAGTGCTCTTTCATAGCGTACTGTTTGTAAGCAAGAGAAAGCCTTAGAGGGTTAGTTTTCAATACGATAAAATAATGTCGAGAACGTAATACTTTTTCTATGTTCTTTTGACTACAGCGTCTGTGTGCGAACAACGTAATAACGAGCTGGATAGTCAAGTTGCTCTAATATGTTCGACGACACATCATTGCGTTCTGTGCGTAAGCTCGGCAATCAAAAATCATTGCTGCAAAAGATTTCTATGATGACTCATTGCTAATCGACAGGGCCTCATGCACTATCAAGGATGTATCTGTTTCTACGTTGCAGCTACATGGTTCTGACTCAGTGATTCCGTTTTTTTTTTTATGTGTCTCCCGTAATATATAGCCAACGTAATATTTAAGGGCAATCGATTTAACCTACTCCCGAAAGAAAAAATATTCTGTATTGACATTCACATGCTCTCGCGATATTGAACCTACGGAGATCGCGTTTGCATTGCCGTCTTTACCGACGTATATATATACTGGCACTCCAACTCTAATGCGGAAGCGTGCAATAAACGACACGTGAATAAAATCCAAATTGTTCATTGCTAGAGCAAACGTAAATGAAATAGAACTACCTGCATGCCGACAGGTAATCGTCAATCGATCACAAAGCTCAGGACTCGTTTTTCCTATGCGTACGCATTTTCAGTATACAATTTAAGCCAATGCGCCAATGTTCAATACTACTATTATCTTTTTCTCCTTATCTTTCTCTTTTACTATTTCCCCTTTGCTTGTCACCGCGCTTCCGTTTAGCACTACACAGCTTTAGCATTGATCCACGTTCGCCAGATTTTGCTGCCAGTAAAGCGGTTCAGCCACACGACATCAGCTGATCACGATTCTGACTGACTGGTGACGAGTAATTAGCCAGCGCGAACAGAAGAAGCTATGGCTTCTTTGACAAAACGTGTAAAAACACGTGCAGATTCTGTTTATATAATTTGAAATCAATATATATATATATATATATATATATATATTTTTTTTTTTTTTTTCATTTATTTATTATGGCTGTCGCTTGGCTGGTAACAGTACAAATCAAGTTTGCACGGTTACGACATTGGCAAGTGGGTCCACGACTTTTGCTGTCGGGGTCCCCGACTACATAAAAATGTATTTGTTGCTATAAATGTCTGGTGCACCTGCGTTGCTAGCAGCGGCTCTCAAACTCATTGACTCTAACAGATGGATAGAAATAAGGCACTTAAACTAAATTAAAGAATTTCCTAAGACGCATGATGGTTGCTTCTAAGGAAATATTCCTGCTAAGGAGGATGGCCAAAAGCTTTGGGAGTTGGTCGGCTTAGCAGTCCAAAGACTAAACAAAATGTAGTCCATTGCGTTAAGAAAATAGGAGCGCGATTTGGAAAACTCTACAGACTAGGTGTGACCGCCTACAAACGCGCAGCCTTAACAGTCGGCAAGAATGAAGGCGCAGTTAATCAAATTAACTAATGGGTAACTACACATTGTTTGATTCACTATACATTAATAGTATGGGCATTACCACAACAATGGTTCAGTCGTAGAGCCATTGAGTAATCAGCGCGTAATAGGACACGTATGTCATCAGTGAACGCAACACACCTGACAAGTTTTTCTGTCTGTATTTGTAGGTAAATGAAATTAAGAAGGATCATCAACACGGACGGTTTAGGAACCGAACGTTGGGGCGGTATATGTAGACGGGTCCCAATTATATATATATATATATATATATATTGTTTTCTTAAGATCACTTGATGTCCGTTCGAAAGAGATTGTGAGATGCAACTACGACCTCTCTTTCTATGTCGTTTAGCTCATTCTGTTTTCTTTTTGATGAAGGCTAGCTATATCTCAACGTTGACGATGATGTAGCTACCACATGTGGGACGGAACTGTGATGAATGCATATAAATACAAATATGTATATATATATATATATATATATATATATATTAATTTGCTTTGACACGTGGAGCGACGAGTCTATTGGGAACGGGCGATTGGTACGTTATGAAGGCGCAGGCCGAACGAGTCGGCTAGAGAGACAGAAAGAGTAGGCAATATATATATATATAAAGAGAGAGAGAGAGAGAAAATAAAGAGATAAAAGGAGAAGTAAGCAAGGGAGAGAGAGAGAGAGAGAGGATCGTGAAAGATAGTAATCTCCCGTTGATAGGAGACCGTTAGTCGGTAGACTGGCCGGCAGGCAAGCAGACTTCTGCTTGCTGAATGCTGAGCGCTTATTTGCGGCGGTGGCGGCGGCAACAACGGCTGCAACAGCCACAGCAACAGCAGCAGAAGCGGCGCCATCCTAGCGTCGTCAGCAACAACAACAGCAGCAGCAACAGGGGCGGCCTGAGTCTTGTCTGTCTGAGCGGGCCCCGTTACTGCGGTGGTTGGCCCCCAGGCGCGGGCTAACTAACAGCTAGAACTAATCTCCATAACGCTGAATGCGCTGAAGGCGACATATGCCATTACGACGACGACGACGACGGCGTCGACGACGGCCATCTGACGCTACCGGCTGCCACACGGGCCCATTGGACGCTATCGGCGGCCAGCCAGAGCACACGGGCCCACGGACCCGACCGAACGTCGAGGGCCCGTCACCTCCTATTCGCGATCTCGTACGCCGACGCCGCAGCCGCAATGTGTTGTCGTTGCTGCTGCTGCTGCAGCTGCCGCTGCTTTATGATGGTGAACAACAGCCAGCCAGCCAGCTCGATCCCTCTAGCCAGTCCGGCAGCCATCTTCCACCTCTTTGCGGCCACTGCCCCGTTATTCCGAACGCCAGGCAAACGCTGTTGCCGTCACTCGAGATCACAATCCTAAGCGATGATGTTGGTCGAGATGGATTCGGATTCTATGGCTGCTGCTGCTGTTGCTTGCTAGAATGTCTAGTAGCTGCTTCTCTCTAGTAGACCTGCGCAAGCAGCCACTCGGCGAAGCGAGGTACTTCCACAGCTAGACATAGAGAAGCCAGTAGTAAGCCCGAGCTGAACACACATTTCAGTGTTCAGCCGGGAAGTGGGGGCTTGTTGAGGTTTGCTAAGCGCCGCCAGTATCACCGTCAGCATCACGCTAATACGTCCCCCTACCCCCACCCCCGCCGACGAGGGTCTCTGTTCTTCACGGTTGCGGTTTTTTTTTGTTAAAGATTTTCCGTAAGGCTATTGCTCGTGTACGGTTTTTTCATGGCATGGCTAATTTTACTGCACTCCGGCATTTACCTTGTCTAAATTGAAAAATCATGCAAACCAATTTAAGAGTGGCCGGTCTGGGTCTCGAACCCAGTCCTCCCGAATGTAAGGCAAAGGCTAAGCCATATTGCTCGGTAATAAGTTGTTGCTGATATTAATTATAATGATGATGATAATGATGATGACGTTGTTTTTGTAATGGTTTGTATTGGTGCTGTTGCCGTTCCGATGATGTTGTTGTTATTCTTGTTCTAGTTGTTGTAGTTGTGGCGGTTCTCACTGTTAGCATTATGATTGTTGCTTTTGTTGGCGTTATCGTTGTTGGCATTATCGTTGTTGTTTTTGACGTTGCTATTGTTGTTGGCGTTGTCGTTGTTGCTATTGTTGTTGCTGCTATTCATATAGGCCGACTAGAGCAAATATTACTTCGTCCACACCTAGTCGCCAATGGCCATCAACCGTTACACTCACTTGAGATGTGTCTCGCATTCGTTTCTATTCGCTCGCTCTCTCTTCCACCCTCCCCCCTGCTTCCCTCTGGCTCTCTGTTGTTTATCATTGCTTTCTGACGCGGATGAGTTATTACGCCAAGAGCTTTGAGCCGGCAGAGTCTTTCAGAGTTATCCTACACGCGCAGTAGAGGTCCTAGCTGTCAGACTATTAGTAGTAATAGTAGAAATTGTAGTAATAGTAATAATAATAATAGAAACATGTGGGAGCACACGGTTTATCGGTGGATGTGCTATATATGTTCATACACATATCAACAACAACATCAACAACAACAATAAACCCGAGGGCTATAATGAAATTGATGCTTACTACAATCAGCAAACCCTGCTACGACCGCGTTTACTGTTACTCGTATTAGCCTTACTGCATTAAATACGTTATTTTACGCCGACAACGACTAGTCCAAGTTCGACTGGCTCTATTACGATCGCTAACACATCTACTGGCGTTAGCTACTGTTACGCTTACTACGAATGCTACTAATGCTACGAATTAATACTAAAGTAAACTAGTACAAATTCCGCTGCTATCTTAACCTCTTGGTGTTTGAAAAAGACTAACTGGAAAATACGCACGAAAGAACACCACAAACGCGGGAAACTCGTCTGCAACTGTGGTCTGGTAGTGTGGGGCCATTGCGTGCGTAATGAAACCCCATTAGTCTAATGCGAAATGTCGAGGCTCTTATTCCCCTTTTCTTTTTCTCCTCTGCCGGTTTTCCCCGCAAGCGACGGGGTACTATCCTAGCCAGAACGAGGAGAAGCCAGCTACCGTACTGACTGTTCTTCTGAAGGGCACACCGGGTTGCAGTCCCGGTGTGCCTTTAAATAACAATGTGTACCGGTCATCCACATCACCACGCATCACATCGCCACGACGACGCATTGACTCCCATTGGTCGGAGTCGTTTGAGATCATCTGGACTATCTTGTGCGACACTTAAGTGGCTTCTTGTGCTGCCAGACATATGTCGGGTTTGCCCCGTAGTGTTCTGTCTAGGTGCACCCGCGCAGATAGAGGGTCGTATGGACGAGCGTGATGTCCTGGCCACCAAGAGTTTGTTTGACATATGGCGTTTTCTAGATACGGTTACTTCTGTTACTATTATTGTGACAACTGCATCAACGAGGAGGTTGGGGGATAAACGACCCACAACGTTCCTAAGGCAGCACATCGCCTTAAAAGTTCAGCGCGGCAACGCGAGAATCATACTTGATACGCTCCCGAAGGGAAGAAGCCTCGAGTATCTGGTGTATTTATAGGGAGTTCAATCTGTACATTTAGCGGCTGACTTTGTTAATAAAATAAATAACTATTATGATTATTATTAGGTTTTCTCCATACAACGGCTCGCTCGACTCTAAACCAACCTAGATTATTATTAGAACGCGGGCAATATTTATCGCCCCGGCACAAAGCACTTCAGCTGAGCGTGCAACGATATGAAACAACACTTCTATAATTGTGTAATATGAGTGTTTATTGCTCATATATGAACCTAATATATATGTATTATATATTGGGTTAACCGGACTAGGTGTCTTTTATATGAAGTACATGTAATATGGGGCATAAATGATGGAAGAAAGACCACAATATTGAAACAACTAATTATTTTATTGCCATCATTCTGGTATATATATATACATATATATACACATACGTTTTCAATACGATCCCTTGGTTTGAACCACAGCTTGAAGTCTGTCCGACGAATCACGGACGACCACTTGTAGTAGTTGTTCCCACTCTTTTACAATAATTATGTGCAGGACATTGACGGGACGTAACAAAATAAGCACTGGCGTTTATAATCCCTACGGACCCAAGTTAGTTTGTTAGGCTTCATGAAAAAGCGCCGAATCCTGTTAACATGCCAACGATTGGTCTTTAAAATGCTCTCTGGTCCATGGCATCAAACGACCTTTAAAATTTAGCAGAAAGCGAAATCGCCTCGTCAGTTTTGACTCCATGAGGAATGAGGAAACGAGTGACGTGCGCCCGTCATTAGTTAATACATTTTAGCTCGTGGCTTAAAATTGCCACCGTACGTCATGGGATCTTTGTTGCAGCCCCGTTCGAGATTTCGGACAATCTGAGCAGCGCTTTGCTTTGGATTTATTTTCAATCGGGCTTATACTTTTTAAAAATTTAATAGCTAGTTGCAGTGGGTGGTTGGTCCGCCGTTGAGTTGCACAGCCACCGACCCTGTATCCTTCTGTCGTCTAGTGCATACAATAAACGTTTCGTAGACTTTTGGATCCTGTACCACCTCGCACACAATGTCGTTAACAAGAATTTTTCTGGTCTCTGACATAACGACACCTGCAACTAGGCTGAGTGAAGAGAAAACCAGTCGATTTGTTTAGTGCCCTCAGTGAAAATGCATGCAGGCCATTCAGGCCAGCGCGGCAAGGATAAAAAAATAGGTTACCTTTAGATGTGCACATAAGTATTGATGTTATAGATGGAAGGATTTACGCAATTTACAAGCGATTTTTTGTAAAGTCTCGAGTACAATGGTAGGAGTAGGTCAATTAGCAAGTTGGAAACTTTTTGTCAATGTCTGCAAGTCGCCGCACTACAAAAATGGGTCAAAGTAGAGATGTTGCCATGCAAACGTGTTAGGAAAACACTCAAAGCCGACAACAGCCACAAAAGTGACACATTGTCAGTTACAGAGACTGTTGGATATAATGTGAAGGATAAACTGTAGCCATCCAATCTATGGACATACGGAACCCAAAACTCGCCGGACGGCAGAATACACTTTCTACCCAGCTAGTTATTTGTATAAAATATTATTCGTTTTTACATTATGCAGATTATTACTCATTCGTGTGGGGTAGCTTAGAAGTGGTATACAATTGTTTTGACGATATATTTATATGTATATATATATATATATATATATATAGGATGGGACGCGACCGACCGAAAATATGCTGTCACAAAGAATGGGTTTAAACGCGACCTGCCTCGTTGCAATTGATGTAACTCGCACCAGCAGCAAGCCGTAACCGAGAGATTAAAGTTTGACTTTGTTTTTTGTGTCTGCTCCATAGGTAGGCTTTCATTGATAAGTTAAGCCGTTTGGCATGCCCGATCGACAACAACAAGAACAAAGATACTGATGACACAGAATATCTTGCTGGTTGCTGACCAAAGCTGCTGCCGTGACAGAAGCGCGAATCGCACTGCTAAAGCCTGTTACAATATCCTTAGTCCGTCACTGAATCCGTCACGGCAACCGGCCACAACACAGGTGTACACAACTAGCCAACGGCTGATTGGCAAGAGACGGACTAAACTCGAGTAAACTGCCGCAAGCGTAGACCTGGCACTTCTGGCACTCAAATTGTGCGAAAGCCACGCTGTCGCCGGCTATCCTATTCGATTGTTAGAGAAGAAGCAATTCCCGCCGTCTGTCCGTACTGCTGGCGAACCGCCGCTCCTTCGGAACCGTCCTTCGTGTGGAAGACGGACCTTCACACATCGGAATGGGCTCTGCTTGTTGTTGGCCGTTGATAAGGATCGAGTGAGCTTTGCTTGTCTCCCAACCTCAAGCGCCGCCTCTGACGTTTTCTGCTACATCTGCTGGTAGCATCTGCTCGCGGGTCATCTCGTTGTCTGGTAATGTTCGTCCCACGTAATATCAGTCGGAGCTGTGGGTTCAGAGGAGAGCTCGACCCGTAGCTTGCGCATACTTCTCTCTTAGTCTCGGTCTGTTCCGCCGCCCTCTGGAGACAGAATGCACGATGGTACGCTGGAAGGCCCGCTGTTCAGACGTCTTGAGTCCGACAAAATGTTTTTTTTTTCTGTTTGCGCGTTCGGGCCCGCTATGCAATACCGAACGGGCAGACAGTGTTGTAGCCGATTGTTCTAACTGCCGCGTCATCCTTGACGTGTGACGCTTAACGACGGCTACGCTAAAGTTTTGCTTTCCGATTGTCACGGTCGCAGTTTGCCAGCTGACATGATATACGGAGTGCCGTATGCAGAAACACTCTGTGAAAGTAGTACTCTATTCCCGATATCGTTGCAAAGACGAATTGAACTCTAACCTGCAAAGCTTATAATTAGTTCTGCTCTATATTTGATCTAGCCAAACACAGAAACGAATGTTTTTTAGCTTTTACTGTCGCTTATGGCTTCATTGTCGTTGTCGTCAGTGCAATTGCAAAGGCGTAGTAGTAGTAGTAATAATAATAATAATAATAATAATAATAATAAGTATTATTATTATTATTATTAACAACAACATTATGCAGATTATATACAAGTGGTAGTTTTGCATTGTATTATTGGCATACATATTTTAGAGTTGTTTCTTTCATTCTTGCTAGTTCGTACTAGATCCTAAATTTTCGGCTTCCATCATTGTTGTTGTTATTGGTGTTTTTGTTGATGCACTTTCTGCTGTTGTAGCGGTTGGTTTTGCTGTTATTCTCGCTTAACATTATTGCTGCTCACTGGTTATTGTCGATGTTGTTGATTGACCATTCGTAGTAGGTGTTTGTTATCTGCATTTTTCACGTTTTTGCCTTCCAAACGTTATTCTCATGTTCCTCCTATCATTCCAGCTATATTTTTCACAATTGTGTGGCTGCCATAGCCAGGGTGGTGGTGGTAGAAAATGCAGTGTGCAACGCAGTATAGTGCTTGTTATTGTTGCTGTTGTTGTCGTCAAGCACCCACTTTAAAATCATGCTTGTTGTTACTCTTACCATGTGTATCTCCTTTTAGATCTTTTTGTCGGCTGCATGTTTCCTGTGTTCATCTATTTCGGGGCTGGTTTTCGTCACCTTTCTAGCTTTTGCGCCAAGCAATTCCTTGCGCGTATGCAGTTCGGTTGCCACGATCACGCCGGTCACCCTTGCAGCGAGTTTTCATCATTGTAATGTTTATGATTCTGTCGTAATTGTTACTACTATCGATGTTGTTGTTAACACGGCTATTGCTAGTGCTGCTAGTGTGGCCTGTTGTTTTGTTATTGTTGCTGGTGTTAGGTTGTTGTTGTTGTTTTATTTTGGTTGTTGTGGCTATTCGGCGAGATACTAGTGCGATACATGCTGCGTTCCGAAGATACGCTCGGTTTATATTGTGTTATCACTGTGCGGGTGTCGACCCCCATCAGTCTTGGAAACGCTTGTGTGTTCATTCGTGCTGCTGCTGCTGCGGTGTCTATTTCAACTTAAACGGCTAGCAGCGGCGTGAAGCCGCAATGAATCTCGGTTCTGCGGAGAAGTTCAAGTATCATTTTACTAACTCCACCTTCAGTCGAGTCCAATGAGCCAGGATGTATGTATACGCAAATCTGACCACTAAATGTTAACTCATTGTGAGTGAAAAAAAACGACTGCAACGCACAGCAGCAGTGAGGCACAACAAAAACATCAACAACCACCATACCACGACTAACTGCGACAAAGTGACAGCGCACGAGCAAGAATGATGACAGCAACAAAACAGGAAGCGTGACGGCTACAACGGTAACAACAACAATCAGCAAAAACAACGACGGCAACCATTACAACAACCAGGACGACAGCAACAACAACAACCACAACAATAACATCAACTACGACGACAGCAACAACAACAACAACAACGACAGCAACAATAACAACAACAACGACGACGACAACAATAACAACAATAATAATCACACAACTACGACAACGACGACAGCAGCAACAACAAGAAACAACACGAGTCAGCCTCTGTAGTGATAAGGACAGAAATAGCTGTAATGTTGGCTAATGGAAAAGTATCAGGTGCCCTCGGTTCACGGACGATGCTTGGGTGAGTGCTATTGCCTTTCGACAGATAGGAAATAGGATCGGCACGATCGGGTTTGCCTATACGTCTACGAGCACGCACTCTATTGTATTGGCAAAAGTGGACGAAAGATATACGATACGACAAGACAATAGCATCCGATGGAGAAAAAAGCCTCCCGCTAATCTCTGTTGCAGAGTAAAAAGACGGTGGGAGTTTATAAATTTAAACCGAATTATTTGATCAAAGTGATGATAACGAGGTGACACAGATGAAATTGCATTAAACCATATATCCATATATACAAATTTATATTTACATTTGATGGTGTTATTGTTTTCATACTACAAAAAAAAATTTGTCTTACGGCGCGTATTTGCTGGTTAAATATATATATATATATATATATATATATATTACCAGCAAATAAGCATCATGATATAGACAATGTATTCATTGGTAGTATAAACAACAACAACAACAACAACAACAACAACAACAACAAATGTTAATTATGTTCTTTGGCAACACCATTAAGGCAAGCGACTGCTACAATTTTCTATCATTGCCAGCTGTCGAATAGATAACATACTGCCTATGACTGCTCTTCAGTGGGTGGTAAGCACCTGCCTCATCGTCGAGCGTCCCGCTCTTCTTACAGATATCGCCGCGCGATGTCAGGACACCACCCAATCACAGAAACTCGCCTGAACCAACAGGGTCCATGTCAATCACATGGAAGAGTTCCTTAGAGCATTATACTATTCAACTGCAAATTGAATCAGGATTCAGGATTTAGTGTATTTGTGAATATCATACAAGTAATTGCTCCCTGCCAGTGATGCATGTGCATCATGCATTCCAAAAATCTTCCACACCAACAGTAAAAAAAGTGTTTTGAACTCATAGAGAGATTAACCGATCTATCGACCAACAAAATAACCGCTGACAATACGTTACTATTGCATACAGAATGTGTGCCCGTAAATTTCATTCGGCCAGCGCAGATTGCAATTAAACTGCAGTATACATATAAGCGTGGAGGCGGCGTGGTCTAGGCGACTAGTGCGCTAGTCATGGTGGTCGTTTACCGGAGTGCCGCAGGTTCGATGCCTGTTGTTGATCAAATTTTCTTTGAGCCATGCTTATCGAAAATAGATGATAAACCATATACCGCTGAGGGTCAGCGGGCCGTGCGGCCACTAGGACTGTTAGGGAAACCCTAGATATCTCAACATGTCCGGCCCTCGGCGCATTTAAGATCTGCCCCACGGTGAGTTACAAGCACGTAGGGGACGGCGGATAGTCTAGAATAAAAACCTCCTTAAGCATTTAATAAGCACTTGCCCGCGCAAATTTCTCACCGCTAAGAAACAGATAGCCGTTTACGCCCCAAGCCAAGTTTACTGTTAAGTGGTTGGTGTTGAACTGTTAGTTGATTTTCCTTCAAAAAACAACAACAAATATAATATAATAATAATAATAATAATAATAATAATAATAATAATAATAATAATAATGACCAGCGCGAGGGCGAGTTTCTGCGTCAGCAACTCTCGCTCGCAGTGTGTAGGGGAAACGCCGCCGCTATCATCGGCTCTATGGATTGAGAAGGGGGGGGGGGTGAGCCTACGCGGGTACACGTTTGGGTCCCACAATTGTAGGGAAATACAGAAAAATTGAATAAATAATAATAATAATAATAATAATAATAATAATAATAATAATAATAACATAACATAACATCACTTTTATTTCACATAAAAAAGTTGGTATCAATATACATACTTGTGTAAGACAATCGTAATTAATCACCAAATAGGCGAGCACTATTTGGATTATCATGGGCCCATTTGGCCATACGCCAAGCAAACAGTCCGTTCACGAATTCTCCGCGGGCCACGGCTTTTGAGGTGATTGATCGTTGACTTCTTAGGTTATTGGAGCGTACATCAAAAAAGTGTCCTAACAAGTCACATTTTCGTAATTGATGTAAAACAGATAAGTTGCACTGCATGAAAAGTGTGTCGATACTTGGAACAACGTCATCTAACACGCTGTGTGGGCACCTGATTCGCAGGCGTCTTAGAAACATGTTTTGAACGCCATTCACCAGCTTCCTATATAATAATAATAATAAATCTCTCAGTTCAAATGCCATCAGGCAAGGAGATGGTCGGCTACGACAAAAAGTATCACATTGGTGGACGTATAGGAGATGAGAGACTATTGCACATCCGCATGGTGAATGTAACTTCTGGCGCATCCGAAACAGACCCAAACACTTGTCAGTGTAAAAGCTTGACGCTGTGTTGATCGTAGCGTTACCCGCATCTCTATCATCACCAAATAGCGTACTTAACCAGAAGCAGCACTCTGATTATATGGGTTAGAGTCACGTGCCTGCGGCCTAAATCATCTTAATATGAAACCCTTAACCTTAGTTGCTAATAAATGTTATGCATTTCCCGGCTTTTAAGCTCTACGCTGTTTAGGTATCATAAATCACAAGACAATTAGGCAAACTTTATAGTTAGGCAATTTTACTGAAGAAGCACAGTAGGCTTTTCGGCAAGAGCCCGTACTAGGCAAAACGAAGCGCACACTTCTTCGAAACGACATGTTACGTCATGATCTATAAGCAATTCGGACAAACGGATCGACACTTTTAAGCGCTATTATTTATAGTTAAAACATTACTAAAACATACACATTCGGCTTGTCCTAATCGCAGAACTGCTAAAAACGACGAATATATAAAATCGAACCACCAGGGCTTCTCTAGCACTTGCATACGCTATTATAAAAACATTTTAAAAACTTTCGGAGAGCTAATGATGAAAGTCTGTGCTTATTTGCCCCGAACAAGAATATATATATATATATATATATATATATATATATATGTGTGTGTTTTTTATTATCAAGCATTCCTAAGCTACATAAGTAACCGGGTAAGATGGCTTAGTGGCAAAAGCCTTTGCCTTGATTTAGGGAGGCCTGGGTTCGAGACCCAGACCGGCCACGCCTAAATTGGTTTTTATGGTTTTCAATTTAAACAAAGTGAATGCCGGAGTGAACTAAAAATCGACCATAATCGAGAAAAACAGGGAGCACAGATGTCTTAATTAAAATAAATGATGCATTACCATCCAACCCCATATTAAGTTAACAGGCCTTCGAATGTAAAAATATATTTCACGCAATGACAAATTGACAATAGTGTTACGATATGTTTCGCGGGCGCATGGTGACCACCACCAATCTGTTTAAAAGTGTGCCCAGAACGGAGGCGGGGTTTTTGCGTTCTATGTCAAGTTCCAGGCGTTGCTTAAAGAAGCCTAAAGTCAATCATACTTAAGGCAAATCTCCGTCGAACCCGCAAGTTAGAACATCAAGGTCGCAAGCCATTTCTTGTGCAGGTGAACTAAACATGTGTGAATAAATAAGTTGAATTAAGTATATAATTCACGACTCACCCTGCCAATGTTCTGTAATAAAACAGTTTCTATAGGCATTATATATTTAACGTTAAAACATGACTATGTGTTGTCATACATGCGGTAATCATCTAACGGTTTCATAAAAGTAAAGTTGTGTGATGTGTAATTGATACCCTTGTCATTTTATCATTCAATCATTCAAGTCTTTACTCGGCATTGATATAATGTTTAGCTCAGCATACCTGTAAATTATTTCCTCAAAGACACTTTTTGTGAACAATTATTAGTGCGCCTTAAGTTTTAAATTTCGTCATGATTTGGGCATTTAATATTGTTCGGTCGCTATTGTTTTTATTATTGCTATTCTTACTGCTGACATTTGTTCCGCTTTGGTTTTCGTAATTTTTGCTGTTTTTGTTGTTGTTGTTGTTGTTGTTGTTGGCGTTATTTTCACAGCAGCCACCGACGTCGTCGTCGTGGCATTCTCAATTTTTTTATGGCTCTATGTCTGTTGTTCTTAGTGTCAGAGTTCAATCGTTGTTTTGATACTCATACAGCTGTGTGCCTTCTATTTGTGCCTTTGCCTGCTGCTACAATTGTTACAGTTCTTAATTTCGGCAATGGTGCAATTTTCGTTATTAATTTTGCGTTGTTGCTGTTGTTGTTGCTGTTGCTGTTATGGATGTATTGTCATTGCCGCAGTTCATAGTACTTTTTTGTTTGTCGGCGTCGTAACCTTAAGCTAGTAACCGTTCTGGTGGTGGTGGTGCTGCAGCTGCTGCTGCTGTTGTTGGTGTTGTGTTTACTGTAACAGCTACCGTTTCTCGGCGGCACGCCGATCTATAATCTGCAGCAGTCAAATAGTTTGTAATGTACGCTTCTTACCCACCACTACCCACCACGCTCACGTTCTTCGCTCGCGAACGCCTTGACCTTTCCGCATCAAGCGATGATGAACTGTTGGTATTATGGCGTCGCTACCGCTGACTGCTGGGTCGTCCCGGTAGCCCGGGTCGTGACCAGCATCTCCGGGCTGCCAGGAGGTCACATTTGAAGCGGCTTCTGCGCGGGACGTTTTGTCAATGACAACAACGAACCTCACTTTTGCTGCGTTTACCACTGCGGTGGTTTTCGTCCTGAAACTCGCTGGTCGTCTGCCTGAACGCGGACGTGAGCTGAGCACCCTGCTACTCTGTACTACGATGTGCAGAGAGTTGGGGAGAGCAGGAATGATGGGGCGGTGGCGGTGAGAGGCATAGGGACGACTAGTTGTGAATGAGCAGCACAAACTTGCTTAGGCAAGACGTAAGCGAAGTTTGTAGTGGAATAGTCGTAGAAATTGTGGTACATGCAGAAGTAGTAGTAGTGGTAGTAGAAGTAACAGATCCCAAATTCCCCTGCACGCTGGAATACTACACTCGCGCCTGCAAAGTGATCGTTAAGATGAAGAGAAGAGTCACACGTTTTTGCATATATATATATATATATATGTATATATATATATACATGTGTATATATATATATATGTATGTATATATATATATATATTTATATATATATGTATATATAAGTCTTATGGCATCTTTTGCGAGCGTTCTAAGGTGGCGCGCGCTTGCTGTGGGTGGCGCATCGAGCGAAGCCAGCGGCCCAGCCGCCCGGCCGGCGACGCCCCAGTCGTTTATTGCGACGCTGCATTATGGCTGACTCGACGCTGTCGTTGGCGATCTTCGTGTTTGCCCAAACACTTACAAACAGCGTTACGGTTGTCGTCATAGACGAACGAGCGTATCGTTTTCGTCATTGTCGTCGTCGTCGTCATCACCATCATCATCATCATCACCATCATTATTATTGTTATTGTTATGATTATGATCATTGTTAGCATCAGGATCATTTTGGTCGGATCTGGCCTGGTCAATGTGTTCCACCCGTTCCATTTGCCGCCGGCTTCCACAATGTCACGACACGATCCGCCAGCGCCGCCGCTACTGATGCTGCTTCTGCTGCTGCTCTGCGAACAGCCCGACGTCGTCTTCGCTCTCGTCGTCTGACAACTCGAATACACTGCTCTACCGGCTGGAACTCACCGCAGTATCATCAACAACAACCACAACAACCAACAGATGCCGCCGTCCCAATAAAACACGAAAACAACTACAAAAATAACAACCACAACAACAACAACAGCGATGACAGCGATGACAACAATGAACAATATTAACAACAGTGAACATTGCTACCACAACAACTACAACAACAGCAGCAGCAACAATTGCAACAACGAGAACAATAGCAACAACAACAGTAGCAACAGCAACAGTAGCAGCAACAGCAACAACAATGCGCAATCCTCGTCAAGATCTAGCGAACCAACAGGCAGACGACGGTAGTAAATAGCGTTTTGCAGCGCCTATGGTGGTCACATACTGGTTAGTCAGTAGGATAGGTTTCACCAGACAGATGACTACACATAATCCATGCGGTGATTGATCTATGCGTACAGCTCTACATGCTCGACATGTAAACTGTTTGTTTCATTTTTATAGCATTGTTTAAATAAAGCTTCCAACAAACGAGTGGAGCGGCACAATGTTGATGTTTTTGTCACCTTTTACCATCGTTTATGTGTCTTGCTATCTAATATCGATTGTATGTTTTTAATATTTTACTTAATATTAGCTAGTTCACAGCAGGATCGAAGACGATGTAGCGTTGTGTCGCCTCCCGCCTACCTGACCGCATTTGCTTTCCTTCCCATAGCTGTGTTCGCAATCCAAGTGCGTTGTTCAAATAATATAAAGAGTCTACCAAGAAAATTAGCTGAGCCTCTCAATTTATTTCAGGGCATCAATGCGAGTGAATGAATGACATTAAAATGAATTTGATGAAATTGAATTAAATACAATGAAAATAAAATTCAAAAAGAAAGGGCTGACATAACGCAAATTAGTTCTACTAAGTTACACGGAAAGATAATAGGCAAGGGAAAACGATAATACGTTAATAAATTACAGAGAAATAAGAGATATGGGCCTTAGATAGCTGATCAGATAGCCAAGCTTAGACGGCCGAAGGGAATCAGCAACACACACCGTTCTAATTTAAAAAAAAAACATGAGATACATAAGTTTGAAGAAACATGACATACATAAACATTTGCATGTATACCATATTTGCAGAGTGTATATACGCAAATTTCAGAGACAATGTATTTTCTTGTACCTCACAATTGATTCAATACAATATTCAGTAGGTAATATATATATATATATATATAATCATAAATATGAATATATATATATATATATATATATATATATATATATACATTGCGCCTATAGTCAGTACAATAAGGGAAGGATTTAAACCATAAAAACAAAACAAAAAAGAGAATTGCAATGAAAAATGAAGGACTGAGAAGCAGTGTATATATATACATATATATGGGGGGCCATTATGAAATTAGCTGGCTTGCAGTAGCAAATTAGCAGCGCAACTATGGCACATTCGGCGGTGTGTCTTCGGCGGCTCTCGTTCTACCGTTCGACCAGTAGCAGCATCAGCAGCAACGGCGACAGAGAACCAGCGCCGGCAATGGCACGAATAAATCACGCAATCAACAAATTCGTGAGTTCACGAATCGGGCACAGTTGGCGTAGGCAAGATGTATGTCTATAAATGTATACGTTAACGCACTAACACACACACATATATATATATATATATATATATATATACGTATGCCTTTATATGTATACGTCTTACATATATATATATATATACACTTTTTGAAGGTGTATATACATATGCTTTGGGTGAGCGGGAGTGGAGCAGGATTCGCGACCCGATTGCACTGCAACCGGCAGGCATCGTTGTCGACCGCCTTCGATGTAGTTAATTAATCAGCCCGCTACTGAGCTTTCTTATGATTGACCCCTCTGCTCTGCTCGGCTATATTTGCTTCTCCGTCATCGGAGTCATCATGAGCTTCGTTTCCTCCATTCGGCGGTCTGCGTGCTCTTTTGTCGATTTAGCCGACATTTAGCTACATGTCGGCTACCACAGCCGCCCCTTGCTACAACAACAACAAGCACAACAAACACAACAAGCACAACAACAACAACTACAACAACATTCCCTTCCGCCGGCGGTGTTCTTCCGCTCCGATCAATATCGACGGACACACGAAGGACAGCGGTACACAACGACAACAAAGTTCGCCAACGGCGCTGGCTGGTTCACTGCTCAAATGACGACCATGTGTGTAGACCATTTGTCAACACATTTTTGAGTTCGGCACGAGCGCACGAACAGTTTACTATATATATATATATATATATATATATATATATAAATACATTCATATATCCCTCTCAACGGAAGTCCTACATATCATAGCTGCTCAGTAAATAAATATATATCTTTCTTAAAGTTTTTTCTTTCGAGAATTTTACTTATCATAGCCTTACGACACACACGCACTCACACTAACATATATATATATATATATATATATCCGTGACTTAGGTTTTGCGACTTAAAAACTAGTGAAATATTGTACATGCTGGTACGAACTACCGGTGCCAGCAACAGCAAAAGTAAGTAATCTCCTCGATATATTAAAAGTGCTACTTTTATCCGATAAAAAGCGTACAAATAGTACTTGTGACAGTCAACGTAGCACATCTGTCTCGATGTAGGGTAGGTCGTCAGGCTAAATGAAAAATATTCAAAACCAAAGTGTGCCTCACGTGTATGAATAGCATACGACCGGACATGACGAATAACGATGCGGCGTCGTCACACACCGTCACACTGTCTCGTAGGTGGAGGGACGCAGAGCGCGAGAAACACGACAAAACAGCTCGAGCTAACTTCCTGCATTTTCGCGTCGTAAACCCTGTCGACCCTTCGAAAACAGCCGCGCCGGCGAAGATTACTGAAGCCAATCGGTGTCAATGCGGTCACCCCGTCGATAAACTAGGACATCACGGACTATCGTGCATCATCAGCGCAGGACGACGCTCGAGACATGCCGCTATCAATGAGACCTTTAGCAGAGCCCTTAGGTCGTGCTGTCGTCCGTGCATCCTTGAACCCCCAGGCCTCTGCGCGGAAGACGGCTGACGCCCAGACGGGATGACATTTACACTATTTGAGCGAGGCGAAATGCTGGTTTGGGACGCAGCCGCTACCGACTCCTTAGCCCCTTCTATGGTCGGTTGCGGCGCATCCGAAGCTGGTTATGCAGCCCACCTTGCGGAGACTAGCAAATTGAGAAAATACTCATCAATCGGGTATCCCCACGAATTCTGCCTTCTCGCGTTTGAAACCCTAGGTGCTCCTGGCGTTCGGACCAAGCAGCTGATCCGCAAAGTCGGCACCTTGTTAAACCTGTCATCCGGTGATAACAGGTCGTCGGCCTTTTTCAAACAACGTCTGGATCTTGATATACAACGTGGAAACGCTGCCTCCGTTCGGGGCACACTTCTGAGGTGGTGTCGGCTTGACATCATCGAAACGGACACGTGACAGCCACAATACGCGCCCACTAGGCATATTGGCTTAGCTAATCCATCGTAATACGTGTAACATATGCATAATAAATTATATTGAAAATAAACAAAATGATAATATATATATACATATAGATATATATATATATATATATATATATATATATATATATATATGAGGCGAGCACTGCCGAGTGTGTAAACTTATTATAAATGATTAATAAATCATCACAATATTTTCTATATATATATATATATATATATATAACAATCCTTATTATTATAATTATTATCAGTCTTAATATTAATGAAGTCGTTGTGTTGCAATGCAGACCCGCCCAGTAACGCTGTAAATGCGCTTTGTTGTCGTGTATTGCTCTTTATTGTTGTGGTTGTTGTTGTTGCTGCTTATGTCGCTATTGCTGATGTTTCAATTGTTACAGTTAATCTTGATGTTGCTCATGCTGTTGCTGCGATTGTCGCGGTTTACGAGAACATTTTTAATTTTTGTTTGGTGAAAATTAGCACGTTTACTTACGCAATATTGTAATATTAATTCATAAATAAAATGTACGTTCCTTAATTTTTGTTTGATAATCGTGAATTGGCGTTCGGCGTCGTTTCGATTATTGCACTAATTTGTATCGCTGACTGCCCGCTGCTGGAAGCCCATCGATCAAGCGTAAGATAACGTGGCATACGTAGTCACCCACGGAGACTTGTCACGCCTGTCGCTTTTGATCTGTGTGAACGAAAGCCGATTAACACCCGTGAGCGCATGAGAGAACGGCAACGAAAAACCGTACTCAATACGTAAGGGTGACTGGGGACCATAGAGTAGGGAAGTAGGGGAAGATTAAGAAACAACGTGAGAAAAAAAAACAAAAAAAGATAAAATCGAGAGAGAGAGAGAGAGAGATCACGTAGAAACCTTGCCCAAGCAGGTATGTTATCAACCCCTTTCTGCCCAGTACGATCGCAGTGGCTTGGTTTTGGCGGCTAGCCCATTGAAAAGCGCCACTATCATCCCTATTGAGGTACCATGTATCCGGCCAGACCGACTGCACGCACACAGAGCGGCCAGACCGTATTTTTGCACATGCTTCAGTGCGCCGAGTCTTTTCCTTAATATATATATATATATATATATATATATATATATATAAAGCGTTTAGCCCTCTTGCGTAAATTTTTGTATGCGCCTATAGAGCTCCTCAGTGAAGATCAGCATGAGAGAGCTGGTTGTCTACTAACAGAATTAAAAACGTCGTTGAATCCGTCCAACATGATACGGTGTTTCATAAAAGATCAATACATTTTTGGAGAGCCCGACAGAAAACAAGAATTTACACGGAAGTGTGTGGCGCGCGAGTACACTTAATATTTGCGTGCAGGAAGTGTATGGTTTGTCCCTCTGACCGGAAGGTACAGGCAATTGCCTAGTGTATATATATATATATATATAAGACGGTTTCGTGGCAAAACTACTGCCGTGCATTCAAAAGAGCGTCGGCTCGAGCTTACAGTTGGCCGGCGTTTTGAATTGCATTGTTTTAAGGCAAAGCGATTTATGTTATGGCCGCCCGCGTCATGTAACACGTGTTCATTAAGTTTTGGAAACGAAAAACTTTGAACATACATGAAATACATTTTATATGAATATCCGGAAATACCACCGGCCCACTCCCTCAAATAGTTGGCTCTGATCGGCATGTCTCATGATGAAATTTGGTGCAAATGAGGTCACAGATGCTGTGTACAGCCAGCCAATCGCAAGGGTTACGAAAGTCAGTCCGATGACACAACTGCTCGAAAAGTTGTTCCATCTATGCACTGTCCAACATTGCCGGTGTTCTGTAAAATGCTTCGAGTTCCTCCAGAACTCTCGCAGTGGAGCCTTAGCCGAAAGTTGAGAGCAGTTCACAAGATTTTTAATGAACCGCGTCGACCTCAAAAGACTATAGGTTAGCCTGGTATGTGCGTTTCTGGGGAACCCAAGGCCCATCGGCTAGTCTTCCACCAGCTAACACAAGAAAGAACCTTGAACCTTAAAGGAATGGCCACGTACGTGAATATGGGAGTCACATACAGGCAGAAACTGACATGTTTCAGCCGAACGCAGTCAACCCGCGATACTTGCCCGTGTAGTACCGATGTGACAGCATCTCTGATGATAATTCAGAGCTGGCTTATAGCCAGCGACACGTTAGCCCAGTTTAAACCATCTACGTGGTCCAAAATCGTATCCCGCATACATGCACGTATATAAACAATAATCATCTAGGATATTTGAGTAAATTGCAGTTATTCAGGAATTTCTGGACGTCCCTATTGCATAGCTGGTAGTAACTGATTGTGAATTCGTCGTTTTTTTTTCGGTAGAATTGGTACCATGATCAATTATGCTACTGGCAAACCAGAACCAGTACCACTGGGCTTGCCAAAACCAGGGTTAGAACTCCCCTAGTTAGATAACCTTCGTCCAACACGCAATCCATCCTCAATAGGAAGATTACGGTCTTCCAGAATGTTTTGCAAAATTAGTATTTCGACAATGCAAATGAGTGGTCAAGGTGGCCCTTTATACCCTTTTAAACTGTTTACCTCTCAACGGACACTCATCAAAAATTCGTTCAGCGGAACAACTACTAATCAGAGAGCAAGGTCAGCACTATACGCTGGATGTGGTCGAATATCCCAAGAAATGTTCAGCGACTTTTGACGGGTCGCCACTACGAAGTATGCGGGCATTGGGCGTTGGTTGACTTGACGGTGGATATAGCGCATCTACTATTTCACAGTTCGGACCGCTTCTTGACGAAGACAGCTCATTGCAAGATCCAGCTGGTGGTGGCAGCCGGTACTTTACACTGAAAATCGTTTGACTGATCTGACTGAAAAAATCTGACTCTCCAAGCCTACGACACACACAGCAAGGTACCTTCCTAGCGGAAAGGTATGCGCTTGCAGTGATGTTTGGTCTGTGCCTCATCGTTTCGATCATGACATTGTGGTTGTTACGTTGTTGTATATTGCTTCTCGCTTGCAACATTTACACTTACCGCCGCTATTGAATTTTCAAAAAGTGATGCTTTTTGTTACTCTCAAGAGGACGAGCGCAGATGCACACGAGGTTCATTGCGTCGTTTGCGGTGAGCCTACGCGGATTAGTGTATCGTCACGTTTTACTTAGCAACTAGTTAGTTAGTTAGTTTACTCCAATTTGTATACTCTCAGATTAACATTTCTGCTACAAAATCGGTAAAACCACCGAGCAAAAGTTTTAGGTTCGTCGACTACACAGATCCGCCGGGGAAAGTTGAACTAGTCATTCATGGTAGTATAAAAACTGAACGTATGTCTATCGTCCTTAAAGCCAGTTTGTATGCCTCAATTAGATCAAATAGCCGCAAAGGTCAGATGTTTGTTTAATAACGGTACTATACCCAGCACAGTAGTCTTCATCGTCATCCGCAGACGTCTCAGGGACGTGTCTTGGACGCCTTCCACTAACTTTCTGCATTTAGACAGATAAGGCTCCCAGAAAGGAGAGCAATAAGTACGTTTGGGAAGAACGACAGGTTTACAAAAGCGAATGTACATATGAGGAGTCGTTAAAATGAAACAGCGGAAGATGGTACTTATAATGCGCAATGGTGTCTCCGCATTCTTGGTAATGTAAAGGCTAAAATTAAGAGCAGGCATAATATATATGCCTAGGTCCCGTGTACGAGAGAGAGTCGGTAAAATGCTTGTTTATTTTAGAGTCGAAGAGAAGTGCACTTTGTTTAGGTACTACGCATTTGGAGGGTGAAGGAATCATGCTATTCTCAGAACACCATCGAGCAATACCGTCGACAGCTGACTGCAGAACAGCATGGAAGTCCCTAGAGCAAACAGCATAATATAGTTTTAAATCATCTGCATTTTCAAGATATTTGACACCAGATGGCAGGTACTTGTTTATGCTCAAAACAAAAATTGTGTATAGAAAGGGGAATTAACGTTTTCCTTAGGGCGCACCAGATAAAAAAAAAAACTGTGTAAATGTAAACCGATGGGTGGTGAAGCCATGTTGGACAGGATCAAGTAAGCGGTTTGAAATTAAGAACTTTAATTTATTTGGTAAACTAAACCCTTCTCAAAAATGCAGCATGACATCAAGCATTGCAAAACTGGCCTGAATGTTTTTAGGTGTAAAGCTAGCTTTGTTTTACGACCGGAAAGAAGTGCAATCCATTGCAAACTCAGAGAAGTTAACCAAGTCGTCTTGATGAGAAATGTTGCATGGGTTATTTGCCACTAAAATACCTGGGCCGGACGTGCAGGGTAGGAAAGTGTTCAGCAAGAGTCTCAGCTTTTTGGAAGTCAGTGTCAGCCACCGTAGGGCTTATTTTTATGGGGGGAAGAGACTCAGTTCCCTTTAGTCGCTTATTGGCATACCGGAAAAGTAAGCGAGAGTCCCTGAAGTTCAGTCTGGATTTATGTGAAATACGGAGTCTTTACGTCACCCTCATTAGAGACTGCGATGCAGTACTACATGACTTTAGCTCATAAGTAAGACCATTTTTGTAAGCCTCTATATCTTTTTTTTTTGTTCTAGAAGGTTTCGGAAATGCATGATGTACATGCGCCACTAGCAGCCTGCGTGACTAGTGTGAGACTCGCAAACCCACAAAACCCGGAGTCCTCCCCACCGCCCCAGGCTCGGTATTACTTTAGCATTACTTCGAAGCCGTGGGAGAGGCGTCTCTGCCGTTCTCCTTCAATCAGCCCTATCCCTGGCTATCATCCCGCATGTCTACCCGCGGTTAGATTGGGGGATGCCATTTTGTAATCCGTCCTGTGAGGATGCGTCGAGACTATGAGGGCCCGGCTGCTCCCCACCCCCTCCCCCTACCTCGGCTCCTCGTCTCGACCACTCTCCGGAGAGACCCGCTCAAACCTCTCCCGCCTGGCCGTTTCCTTGGCTGTCTTGAGTGTTAAAACGGCGTCGAACAAGTTCGTCGCCTCCCTCCATCCTCCGCCGAAGTCATCATAGGGGCGACCACCTCTTTGATGGGTCGGCCTAAGCCTCAGTATCCTTAATGGAGTCACATTAGTCAACCAGCAGAGTAATAACGAGTTTAATAACAATGAACAATAGTCAACGAATTTGGTGTACATGACATTTACACTCGAACAGTCCATAAAAAACCAGCCCAGTTAACACCGTTAAGATCACTCGCAATAAGAGTGGCATCAATTCGTTTGTAATCGAGCCGATCATTCAACGGCACTATGTTACTAAAAGCGAGTACAATATTAAAACATATGGCGCGATGATCGGATTTTATAGGAGGAAGGACAATAGTCACATTTTCAATTATATCCAACTTAAGTTGGGAGTAAGTTGAGATTGCCAGTCAAGTTTCGGGAGGTTGAAGTCACCAACTAATATCACAGGACAGTCTATTTGACAACAGGTAATGGTACACATATCATCTTTGCGTTTCACCCTCTGAGGACTGTCCCCCGAGGGAGATAACTGTTTATGTATATTGGAATAGGATACTACAAGTCTACCCTTTAAGGTAGTTGAAATAGAAACTCATTGAAGTAGAACAGTCAGTAATATTGGCTCTTAGCAAGTATCATAAGGTCATCCGCGTAAAGCGGGTGCGACGTCTAAAAACATCGTTGTGTGCCCCTTAAGCGACGCCAGTTTCTTCCATCATGGTTCTAACGTAATAAATTTCATTTTTATTGTGATAATTGTGCTAATACGTGACGTTAAAATATCCCTCATAAGATTCTAGTAGCTTCCTTCTATTAAAAAATTCAGGAGAGCTACAGTACTGCGTCAACTGTAGTTCTCCTGACTAGGAAGCATGTACACTCTTGATACGTTTATTGAAGTCAGTATCTTGTAAATCCTACTGATCAGTGATGTTCGCCGGTGCCTAATAGCTGCAGCGTTATGCGCCCCTGATATAAAAAGGGTGATATGTGTACACACACTTATCAAGCAAAGAAACCAATTAATCAAAAATCAAGCTCATTGAGTCCGTAGCATTGCCCTTCTTTTTTACATAAGTTGAATTACGCTTGTTTGCATTCATTCGTGAATCATCCCGTCTGATTATGCCAATTTAAAATCCGCTCCTGCCGTGTTTGCTTCCGTTGCCTCGCCTCTTCGTTTAGTTGTGACATCTCCATTCCGTACAGGATATGGTAAGTGTTTACTTAGCAGTGCTGCAAAGTGTCTCACCCACTGATCATCATTAATTAGAGAGTTCTAAGTGTTTAGTTTCCTTGGTCGGAGTGGCCATGGTTGCTGCTTCCTGTTTCGTATCATCTGAAGGCGCAATCGCTTTTCTTCGCAAAATCGTTTCTTCTCCTTCCTTAGTTTATCCTGAAAATTGCTTTTGGTTTTGTTGTTCGCTAAGGTCCTGCCGGCCTCAGGTCCACGTGATTGCAAATGCCATATTTCAAGTTTTGGCGTTCCATGGCTTATGATCTTCCTGTCTGGCGGCCTGGTTTCCGTTGCTGTATGGATTACCCACCAAACTACACTTTCCATTTTCGCGGAGAAGGAGAACCACTTGTTGAAGGGTATGCGGGTTTAGCAAACAAGACAGCATAGGTGCCGTTGTCAGATTAAGTATTTAACATGCGTGGATTTTGCTGTAACCAGTGCTTTAACTAACTGCTTTAAATGCGCCGATGTTGACATGGTAACGCCAACCGCGCTGGTTTTAAATCTGCTCATGGAGTCAACTTAGTCCACTCTATTGAAATATATAGACGCGTTCTATATATTGGCCCATTGTTTGGATGCTTGAGAGACGTCCGAGTCCGTTAAACCTCTGGCATGCTTGTTCATATATTGTATTTAGAATGGCTGCGATGTTCGGATGTTAAAAGTGTTCGCGCCCTTTAAGGACGGATGAACGACTAGTAGTGTGCAGCTAAGGTTGCTGAAAAACAAGTTAAAAAACCGCCGTGCTTTTCAGGGATGCGCATTCGGTTGCGTGTCGAGCCTTGACACCCAGGAACCATGCCAAAGCACGTTGAGCAGCTGACTGAGTGAACTACTGTGGAATTTTGTAAAACTGTGGTTAGCACACACGGAACTGCAACAGCGGGTTACCAAAAGCGAGGCAATCCCGCAGGAACAGTTTGCCGCACCCCTTACGATCACAGGGAGTTCAATTCTGCTTTTGCAGAATTGAGTAATGGCAGTGACAGGCAACCTAAACAGCACTGTTGCTGAGATGGAACCACCGCGTGGTGGTACAGCGACGTCGCTACCTACGGTAGCAAAAACACCGATAGCAAAGACAGCTAACCCACAACAAGGGGAGAAGGCAGACGATGGCTTTGTTGCGGTTCAGAAACAACGAGACAACAAAACAAAACATTCAATGCAGAGTGGCAGCGCAACAGATGACATAGGCGGATTAGAAATACCTTTTTAATCCGCTCTGGTCTCTATGCCAGACCTAAAGAGATCTGCGCCTTGAGAGTGACACGATTGGCGCAGAAGACGTCGGCAGTCGGGCTGCAAACGAGGCTAACTGGTAAGGGCATAACTGTGCAAGCGGTGTGGAAGCTACATACACATGGTGCTGACCCTGTGTTATGTGTGGTGCTGCGAAAGGAAGCCTGTTCCGTCTCTGGGTTATAGACGTTCCCTACGAGAGAATGGTTAAAGTTAGTTTTTTTGCGCCTGGCGGTCCAAGTCCCCGTAAGTGACTGACCAGTTTTAAGACTGCAGGTGTATCTCTCTGAAGCTGTGAGGGACTTAAGGGGCATTGGATTTTGCACGTGATGACATGTTTAAGTTGGTTGACATTGCATTCTTCACGGGAACATTGCAGCGGGACGAACTGCATATCAATAATATGCGGGGATTTCGCCAGCTTGCTCTCTTACCTGCGGAAGGTCGGGGAAGAGCTGTGGGTGGGGTATCTATCTACCTACATAAACGCCTACTTTAAGAACTACCTTGCTGTTGAGATGCGTCATCCCTCTAGTTAATGTCGCGTGCACCTTCTGCTAAGCCCTTGCGTCTAAGTCCTGCTTTAAAATCTTCTGCTAAAATTATCGGCGCTTTTCTTGAGGTTGACTCCTCTTCCTTTGTGATTCACTCCAACATCGTTTTAATGACTTGTACTGCTATTTGCTGATCTTGCACCGAATGCGATTTATACTGCTACCAATAATATTTTCGCTAGTTCATCTTCATCGTCCGCACCGTAGGTTTGGTGAAAACGAAACCCATATCAGTTATGTCTAAGCTATATATATATATATATATATATATATATATATATATATATATATATATATATATATATATATATATAATTATGTATATGTATATATATTTATATATATATATATATACCTAATTTTGAGATCCATCCACTTTGATACATTCGTTTTGCAGATATGTTCGTATAAACTAAATACACTTCCTTGCAGCGAATGACCTGGCTAATAGAAACTACATTAATCATCTAGCGCTAACCTATGTGTATGCTTTATATACATATCGTTCTGAAATCACGGCTGCAGTGGCTTTGTGCAACATATCAATATACAAACAAAATGACCATAGTGGCATATCACTACTATTACTGCATTCAGGGCAATATTGTCATTAGGAATGCCTTGCCACAATCGGCCGCATTGGAGATACTCGTTAGCATCGCATAGGCAAAACATCAATAAACAATTTGCAAACAAAATTACTTTAGCAGCGTCAATGCCACCGGCAGCAGCAACAACAAGGAAAACAACGCGACAATAACGCAAAACAACAAATGCAACAACAACAGCAAGAAGTGCTAAAGGTTTTCTCATTAAGCTCTGAATATTTGGTATTGAGGCGGGGGGCGAATACAAATGTCTAAATCAAAGGTTCGATGATACTAGTAACAGTAGAAAAATAGTAAAAGTGTGGTAATGCCATTCGGCATCATCAACAATAACCAATAATTAATATTAATAATGGGACTTTGTCTTTTAACTAGGGTAGCAGCGTTAGGCATAAACATCGTCGTCTACTATTCATTAATAACAATTATAGTTTCTGCTTGATTTCAAATGAAGCAAAGCGAATGATTAATGGACATAATTGCGTACTAATACTACTATTCGTCGTTGTAGTCGCGGTGCTGGATTACGCGTTTCTCTTTTTCGTCGTTTATACATATATATATATATATATATATATATATATATATATATATACATATATATGCTGTGTGCATGATTGTATACATGCATCGACGTATGCGCGTATGTTGTATGTTTATATTTCATCGAAGAGGAAAAGGAAAACGCACGTTGCTGTTCATTGACACCTCAATGGCGGCGGCTGCTTCTGCTGCGAGCAACAGGAGCTGCAACAATCATCGCTGATCGTATCACCGAATCTGAGCCTAGCCGAAGAAAGACGTGCAAAAAAAGCAGAGAGAGGGAAAAGACGAAGATGGCGATTACGACGCCAGCAGCAGCAGCAGCAACAAGAACAGCAGCAGCAACAGTAACAACAACTGCAACAACAATGCCAACAACCGCAACAACAATACGAACAACCGCAACAACAGCAACAATACCAACAACCGCAACACCGATAACAATAACCGCAACAACAATACCAACAACCGCAACAACAATGCCAACAACAGCAACAGCGAAATAGGTACCAAAAACCTATCTACCGACCTACCTCTGTCTGTCCGATTGGCAGATGTGTTTTTTATACGCGGGGGCTCCGATACGTAGATACTATACGTAGATAGATCAGGTAGCAGCGCCCAGGGTAGGCGCGCTAGGGAGCGACAGAGGTGATCCCGCCACTGTCCACACACCAGACCGAAATAGACCGCCGCCATACAGACCGGCGAAAAAAGGGGAACAATGAGAGAGATATACCCAGGCTATTTGTTTGCTTGACTGTTCCGTTGTTGGTGTTCGGTGTGCGACGGCTAATGCAGATGATGATCATGAGGACGATGATGATGATGGTGATGGCGATGATGATGATGGCACTTTGCACTTGGCGGCGACGGTGCGGCTAGCCGTCTACGCAGCCCCATACAGGGCACCCACCCCCGGGGGCTGTGTCACGTTTTCACCTTCCACTGCAACGACGCCGTTGTTGCGGCATCGTTACGATGAAACAGTCAGCGGCAGCAGCAGCAGCAGCAGCAACAACAGTAAATTGTATAATGTAATTTGACCGTAGCATGAGCACGAAAAACAAGAGCAACAACAAAACAACAATCATGCAACCAGCAGCAGCAACAACAACAACAACAACAACAACAAGTATAACGGCGTCGATAACAACAACAACATCCACAAACACATTAAGAAAGGCACCAGCAACAACAACAAGTATAACGGCATCGTTAACAACAACAACATTAAAAACAACAACATCCACAACAACATTAACAAAAGCACCAGCAACAACAACAACAGCAATAACAACAACGGCAGTTAAGCGGGGAAAATAACAACAGTAGTATATGTGTTAACCGCAACAACGGTATTAACATAGGAATAGTAATATGAACGCAGGAGTAGTAATTGTAGCAGCAACAACAACAAGCACTATTGTGCACAGGAACTTGTCCACGGGACGGCTGGGCGAGATGGCCGGCGACTTTGACTGAACCCGGAATCGTGGCCGTGATCCCCGCACTATGCCTACTCCTTAAAAAGCTTTTTGCAGTGATTTAGAAAGTTGGGTTGCAGTTACAAACAAATTGGAAATACATTTATAAATTGTAAAATAGGTAAATAACTAATAAAAACCGGAACAGCGAGGGTTCCGTCGATCGTCATCAGCCACTCGTAGAAGCGACCTTGTTGACGCCACGGAAACAAGAATATGAACACTGTCCACAATGACTAACATAACCAACAACAACAATACTTCTACTACTACCTACACTACTACTGATATATCAACAAAAACGGGAGCTACGACGAACACAATACACACAAACAACAACAAAGAGGAGGAATATGACAAAGACAAACGAATCATTTGTAGAAAAAAAAACGTAGAGGCAACAGAAGTGACAGAAGAGCGAAAAAAACTAAACAAAAAGAGTAACATGCGCCAACGGATCAGTGGTTGTGGATGCGACGCTGGTCATCAGTCAACGATCGACGGCCAGACCTAACACGTACGCATGGTTAGCTAACTAAGGCATCATCACCATGTCATTTACGATCAAAACTGCATCGATGCTGCCGCTAAACTGCGATGATTGTGGTGGCCATAGAGATGATACCTTACCATTTATCATGCAATTATTAAAAACAAAGTAAATACATAATAACAATCATGCTGATGATATTTATGCTGATGACAATAACGACGACGACGATGATGATAATGATAATAATAGTGGCTACCGCTGCCGCTCTGTCATTGTTGTATTTGTGGGGTTTGTGTGTGTGTTTGTATGAGAAATTGTGTGTATGTATTGTGTGGGGGTTTATACTTCCTTCTCTCCATGGGCGTGTGTTGGCATGTGCAAGAAAAGGGCTGCTGGATAGTGAGCTTGGTTAGTCCATCGATCAAACGTTCATTGGTCGTATTGTATTGTTGTTGTTGTTGCTGCTGCTGTAGCTGCTACTATTGTTGCTACAGTTGCTGTTGTTGTTGCCGTTTTCGCTTGTCTACTGGCGATCCAGAGAACGACAACTCACCATACGGCAGAAAGCGCAGCAACAACAACAACGACAACAACAACAACGACCAGGTCAGCGCCAATTCTGATGTGTCTGACGTAGCTGATGATGACAACAACGACAACGATGGCAACCATTAAAATGACTACGGAGTAGGAGATAGTTAAACACTCCAGCAGTAGTTATACGTCTCGCTGTAGCAATCAGAATAATGGTTGTGGCAGTAGTCGCAGTAATAGTAGCGGTAGCGATACTAGTAGTAGTAATAGTAGCGGTAGCGATACTAGTAGTAGTAATAGTAGCAGAAGTAGTTAGCGAATAACAATAATTGTAGATAACGATCGATATTACTCCCATGGGTGCTGCTACAACAACAACAACAATGCATTCTGTAGCCTGAAATGCTTATTTAGCGCTGCTGGCGCTGTCTAACGCTGTCTTGGCCAACAAGCCATTGTCGCCCCATGTTGGTGCAGTGGTGCAGTCATTGTGGGGTGCTGTTGCAGTGCAAGTGGCACTTGTGTCTGTCCGTCTGTCTTATGCATCTGTGTGCATATGTGCAACTTTTATGCGCCTATGCGCGTCTATGTGCACATGTGCAGCTCTCATGCGCCCTTTGCATGCGCGGTTTGTTCTCTCTATGCACGCACCTCTTCTGTCTGCCCGCCTGTGCGACTCCGCGTCAGCCGCGTAGAATAGGCTCACTGTGTGGCGACTCTGTGTGCGACGAATGTCTGGCTGCGTGACTGGCTGCGCTTATTCGGTCGGTTGGTCAATTGGCCGATTCGTTCATTCATTCATCAATTTGTCAATTTATCGATTCGTCGATACATTGGTTGGACTTATCGACCGCCCGCAGCTGCTGTTTCTGTTGTTGTTGATGTTGCTGCTGCTGCTGCTGCTGCTGCCGCCGCCATCACCACCTACCCGGTTGGCCTATTGTGTGCGACCCGCCGTAAGGTGCGGCAAAAGCATAATTCTAAAATAAAAGCTTAAAAAGAGCAGAGTGGGCCAGGAAAAGCAGAACCCAAGACGACGACGAAGAAGAAAAACAATAAAAAGAAAATGATAAAAGAAAAACAGGCCTAGACCTAGGGCTGATGTAGTTCGTTGTCACGTTTGCTGGGGAACAATTGTTTACACCAAGTTATGAGTTAAATAAAACCACATATATATATATATATATATATATGGAAGGGTATGTCATAAAAAAAGAAAAACATAATGTTATTATTGGGGCGGTTGCTTTCTAATTCCGCCAAAACAACCGACGCAACCACAGCAGCAGCATCATTTTATGTTGTAGTAACTGGTGTTGATCTTGTTGCAGTACTCATTGCGAACGTAGCAATTGACACCGTTACAGTGGCGGCATGGTCGTACGGGTAAAATAGAACTTACTTGCACGTAGCTTTATCTGATGTGCCCGAGCTGCCGCCATTAGAGTTTGTGGTGAAAAAAAGACAGCCCATTCCGGTCGAATCCGAGGGAAAACTTCTACTCCAAATAAGGCCGAGACGACCCTTTGGAACAAATCGCTTGAAAAGCTTTATTAAGGCACAATGTGAAAGAAAACGAAGAATATCGTTCTCTGACATACTTGCCTAAGATCCAGTTCCAGAAGATCACACATACGGCCACCCACCCGCCCACCGAGAAGAGCCTGACCGTGGACCGCTGCTGATCAGAAGGAGTTAAGTGCTAGCATTGTTGGTGGAAGCCGTTCCAACAGCAACTATCACCAGTAGCTGATAGTAGGCAACAGCCTGGAAAGCCTTGATTCAGACTTCTGTTGCCGGCGCCGCTGCTGCTGCCGCTACTGTTGTTGTTGTTAACGATGTTGTTGTTTCTATTGGTGCGTGAATGATTCTGATGGGCACTCACAGGCATTGTTTCGATCAATCCCGATGGCAATCTTCGAACACTGGGCGGTGTGCGGGCGAGTGACACGACTCATGCTAGCGCCGCGTGTCGCAAACACACGGCTGACGTACGAAAATATAGCGACATGGTGACAGGACCGCACCAGGTAGACGGTCATTGTTGACTAGGACGACTAGGACTAGGATTGTTGACTAGGATTCAGGATCGCGCCAGGAAATCGACCAGCATAATTTCTATCACCGTCATTAGCATCAACATCAGCATTGCAGGCAGTCATCAGAATAAAGCAGAATAGTCGTCCTCTTTCTCTCTCTGCATCGTCGCATTGCCATTCATTCACGCACAGTTGATCGTAACTGTAGCTTTGCTGTGAGGTTTTTGAGCTTTGCTATTCTCTCTAGCCCCTGTTTAGTTCCCTGTCAACTTCAAGGCGTTGCACTCCCTTGCAGTTTGCAAGTTTGACGATTTAAAATTCAAGCCGACGGCCATGAATATGTCAGCTACTCACAACTATTTTTGATAAGGATCTTAGGCACTTGTTAACTAGTTTGATGAGCTTTACTCCCTCTTTCTCTCCCTGTCTCTCTAACATTTATAATACTATTAGCAAACAAAAGTTGCGATCTTCAACAAGGCTTATGTAATAACGCTTAGATTAAAGAAAAATAAAAATAATATTTTAGCGTGCTTAGTGGACTAGATATAGTAAAAGCCGGGGAGTACTTTAGTGAAAACCCTGTGAATAAATAAAGTGCGATGTAATAAGAATAATAACGATGGATGGTTTTTAGTGTACTGACTGTAGTACGGGATGATGGGCATAGTAAATATATTATTATCTTGTACGTTTAGAAACTAGTTCATTTATGAGCTCTGCGAGTAACTCTTAGTCTGTTCGTCGATAGACAAAAGAGATCAGTAGTAGGCCAATACTTAATTCTGTTGATCAATGGTAGTCTAATCTATCTTCTTCTTATGCAGTAGAGACCATTACACTTTACAATCGTTTTATTATAGACTTCTGTTTAAAAATCCAGACGAAAATACTTAGGTAGACATTTCAAATATGTTTACTTTACTTAAATTGACTTTAATAAACAGTCATGTATAAGGTTGTGCTCATAATCGATTATTTGTCCTCACCCTTCCGGTGAGAAAAAAGAAGTGCAAAGATTTATTGCTCCAGAGCTGCGCATTCCACTACGCATGGTACTTAGCACTCTTCTGCAGACAGAACCGTCAGGTGCACAAGTCGTCCTCGTGAAAGGCGGGGCTTGAACATGCCACTTAGTGGTAATCATGCACTTTGTGCCTGGGCATTGAACACGTTTAAGCCCCCGACGTCCTACCTGACCTTTTCAACTTTAGCTTTCAACTCCCAATCTAAACATTTGCCGGGTATCTTCTGCATTAGTCGGATTATTTTAGCAGCTGGCAGAAAACGGCTTCTCGCTCGCGTCGATAAAGCGGTAGGTAGTGGCTTTAGGAAGATTGGGACACCTACATCTAAATAAATGCTATATATAGAATAGAACCAAGCCATTGACTCTACGTTTATATATATATATATATATATATATATATATATAAATAAACTGTTGTATTTCGAACCTTATTCTGCAATCTTAAGGAAAGACGCGTCGAAAAAGAATATATATATATATATATATATATATATATATATATATAAATAAACGGTTGTATTTCGAACCTTATTCTGCAATCTTAAGGAAAGACGCGTTGAAAAAGAATATATATATATATATATATATATATATATATATATAAAAAATATTGTATTTCTAACCTAATTCTGCAATCTTAAGGAGAGGCGCGTTGAAAGAGGATGTATATATATATATATATATATATATAAGAATCGATTGATAAGCCGGCTGACTGCTGATGCTGCTGCTGCAGCAAAAACTACCATGATTGGTGTGTCGCCGATTCAGCAAATAATCGGGGCGGGCGTCAATGGCCGAAGGGCTCTCTGCTTGTCTGACTGCTTGTGCGTCCGGCTTGTGGTCTTTCTGTCTGTCTGTCGGTCTGCTGCTGCCAACATTGCTGTTCTACCACCTCGACTTCTACTACCACCACCACCACCACCACCACCAGTACAACAACTACTACTATTACTGCTACCACTACTACTACTACAACTACGACGATTGCTACTACAGCGTCGATTTATGCTGACCGGGTATGTGTTTGTTTAAGCGCCCGTTTGCAGGGCGGCGGCTGGTGGTTGTATGACAATAATTGTTCGGTCGTGATTGACTTCAATCACGACGACGAAGACAACGACGACGACGACGACAGCGACAGCGGGGCCGACTTTGCTGCCTGTGCTTTGCTGACGACCTGACCATCCGTCCGTCCGTTCGTCCGTCCGGCCATCGCCATTGTCGCCACCAGAGATGGCTACGACACAAAGTACCACAACAAACAACAAGTACCATCAATACTACTACCACTACTACTACTACTACTACTGGCGATGAAGATGATGAGCCGACAACGACTACGATAACAACAGCAGTAACAATCCACCGCAATGACCACAAGAAGAATCATCGTCAGCATCATCATCATAATCACCATCATCATTATCATCAACACTATTGCAGGCAACAACAGAAGCAGAACTAACCTCTACAGCAACAATTGTAGCAACATCAGAAGAAGCAGCAGTAGCAGCAGCAGCAAAAACGACAACAACCGCAGCAACAACAATAACAACAACAACAAACGCAAGCAACAACAACAACAACAATAACAACAATAGCAAAAGAAGAAGAAGAAGATGATGATGAAAAAGGAGCAAAAGCAACATCCACCTCCCAGTAACAACATTTCTCTTACACAAACACGCACGCTAACACACACGAACACACGTCCAGCAGAGCAAACAAGCGCCCGCAGGACGAATGAATAGCCGTGTTGGTGGTAGTAGCAGGCATTGACAGCTACGACGGGCGCTGTCAGCTCTCTCTTTCTGTTGCGATCTGTCTGTCAGTCGATCTAGGCGAGGCGGCAACCCAACGAACGAACGAACCCAGCCAAGACAATGATGAAGTGAATACTCACTACTAGTGAGTTCTGCCCCTTACTCAGTAGAGACGGCCCGCGCTGTGTGTGTGTTTTACTTATGCGTGTGGGTTCGCGCTCCTGACAGCAAATTTCGTCACAAAAAAAACAGTCAACCAAGGAAACAAAATGGGCAGGCGTTTTGTTGGCGTTGTGGCGGAATTGCACCACTTGTAGCATTTGCTTGTTTTCAGTGCTGTTGAGGTAGACTTTCTGAACTAAATTTGACATACACATTTGCCACAGACAGAAATGTGTGAAGTCATGGAAGTTCACGTCACGGTCACACACACACAAACAAATATATAAACAACTTGACGAGCTTATACATCTATCTAATTGGGTCAAAGGCAAGGCGTCATAATCGTGAATCAATATCATCACTCACCTCATCATCAGTATATCTATCAGCAGCAGCAGCAGAAGCCACAGCCCAGAAGCAGCTGTGTCTCAGAGTAGCAGCAGAGTCTCTGTGAAGTAATCATCATGTAAAGAAAACAAGTCGTCGTTGTACGTGTAAATTATGTGCAGCAATAACTCCGAAACAGAAACAACAATTACAATAGCAGCAGCAACAACAACAGCAACAACATCAACTAAAATTCAGTCAACGCAGTCACGACCAGCAAACGCAACCCACCTCTGCCACGTGCATAATCTAAACCGAGTCCCTTTGAAAGTCCAAGTTCCAAGTCTTCTAACCCTTCGACCTCTTGAACGTCGAGAGAATATCGACGTCTACGAGCGTTGCTTTCGGGGGGCTCTAAAGTTAGCTGTCAGCTACGGGTGTCCGCTGTTTACCCGCTAGGCTTAATTACAAAGCCTGGTTAAACCAAGAATGCCGCATTGCCAAGTCATTCAAATGTAATTTCAAGAAAATCAGGAGTTGCAACCTGCCAACCTTGCTATTTTAAAGCGCGACCACAGAGAGCTGCTATAATGTAGCAAGGTTGACTGTTTAGGAGAAAGCGCCCCAAAGACGAAATCGAAATGCAAATCCGCAAAATTGAGGAAGGCTTCTAAAAACCTTGGATTATTTTTTTCGCAACGCCCCCACATTCACTAGCTTACGACGATAAGTGGCTAGAATACTTCAGGAGACTATTCACCCGTGACTGTGTCGTGCCAAACAGAAATGAACGGGAGAAGGATGGGCACTTCAGGGTATCATGACAAGAAAAGATGGAAAATCTGCCGGACCCGACCAGATTGTTTCATCGAACATATCAAAGCTGCAATTTCGGCAATCGTCCCTGCTTTCACTGTGATGTGCAACACCTGCCGTAAACAAAGCCCGATCCCAAACTAATAGAAGAAAGTATTTATGTCACCATTTTTTAGGGGAAAAGTGATGCTGCAGAGCCAGCGTGTATCTACCGCGGTATATACCGGTAGCTAGCGAAGTACAAAAGGCTTACACCGTCTCTTGTCAAAAAATTATTTCTAGAATGTTACAAGAATATACTAGCAGAGCAAAATTTACTTTTTCTAGGAGCAAAACACCTAGGGACCCGAAAACAAGATGTGACTTACGCAGCTTTTCCGATCTAAAAACAGTTTGTGATGCAGCCGTGAGAGATCGGTTTTTACTCACTCTTCGTGGAGATTTTAACATTAAGATCTAGATGTGTAAACGTATACTATATATTTTCGCCGGTCAGTGTATCATAATCATGAACGGAGTTCAAGCAATCTCCAAAGAGATTGGTCTTGCTCACACAGTTGGTGCGGCACAGGGTAATACAGCTACCCAGTTCTTATTTATACTGTACGCAACTGGCCTTGGAAGGTGCCGTCGAGAAGTAAAATCCCTCCACGTGTTTAACGCGGACGATTCACTTATTATAGGAGCATTGAGACAGCACCTCCCATAATATTTAAATGAGACTGCACAATGGCGTTGCAAAAATAAACTCAACATCAAAGTATTAAAAACAAGCGTGATGCAATATAGCGAAGGATGAACGTATGCTCAAACTGAATACAATATAAAAGAATCTCGAGTTTATCAAAACTTGCCTCATCTACGTTGGTTCTGCACACGTGCAGCAAACCCACACTAATGGAAGACCTAGAGTACAGCAATTACCACTTCGACCACGACACACTCGAAGCATACAAACAACACAGTTGAAGGAACTTGAACTTTGTGACCCAAAACTTTACTTTACGGGCCCACTTTCCTTAGTAGCAGAGTCTCCTAGAGTCCAGTGTCATCGTCTTTTACATGTATAGAGAGAATAGCTCGAAAGGTTAATAGCATGGGGTGAGGATGGCAGATAGGGGAAACGGTAAAAATATTAGGCCACCAGTGTTGAGGAGGGGGAGAGATCTAGCATTACAAGTGAGAAAATTAGAATGTCTAATACTATCTAGTGCAATACCTTATCTTGGGGTGACAATGAAGATCCCCCACGATTATTTAGAGGAAGAAGAAATACCACGGAAGAAGGTACGCCGTGCGTTGTAAGTGGCCCTCCCTAGGATTTTACTAAATGTATTGTTATAATGTTAGTTATTTTACAGTTGATTATATGGAATTATATATAATTACGGTTCATTGTATGGAATGTCATGTATGTATATGTACTAGGAATGGTACGATCGAGAATAAAACAGGCATATACCGGCAAATGGAACTTGGCGATTGAAGCCAGACCGAATTTAGCAGATATAAGCGGAAAATAGGCGAAGTAGAACATGTATACAATAATTGAAAAGGAGTAAGCTATTAAAAGATGCCAAAACAGGGATGCTGAATACAAGAGTACAGCTAACTAAATGTATGGAGGGGGGAAGTTTAGAATACCGAATTATTATGGGTCCGGAAATGAACCAATTGAACGAATGCGCAGTTTTGGGACGATGAAACACATATGTCTTTCAGAGGCTCTAACTTTAGGAGTAAATGTAATAAAGAGCCAGAAAGACAATGTCCTAAGAAGGCACTTACTCAGTAGGTACTGTAGAAGTATAGATTGGTGATAGATAACATATATCTGTCGCTCTACGCGCCCCTGGTGTATATATTGTGTGTATTGCATTAGGTATAAATGCGCAAGCGAATAGCACATCAGTCAAAAACTATATATATATATACAAAGTGTTTCAGGAATCTTTCAAGCGTGATATATAGAAGTGTAAAGCTGTTTAAAGCAGAGTTTTTTCCAGTGTAACATAGTCTCTGAGAAGTCTTGTTTCGGAGTGAGAGTGAAATTACTACAATTTGTGACACTGGTGTTTTTGCCCGACATAGGAGCACAAAACGTGCTGTTGCGAGACAACCAGTCCTCCTATACAGAAACTAAGCATACCGTCGTATTCGCGAAAATTCTACTTCTTCATAAGAACATATAAGGCCCGTTGGAAGATGCGGCATGGTCGCTTAGAAGAGAATTTGCAAAAAATGAAGTTATTTATTAGCTTTCACACCAAATACCTTAAAAGCATAACCCGAGGACCACCCACAGCGGTCAAAAATAACATATTTAGCAAATGCGCATTTCATGACGATTATTTTGGTACAAAACGTATGGCAATGCGAGCTGTGATTGTGGAGTGATGACGATTTTTTGGCGAACATGTCGAGATTAAATGCATGAAAATATAATAACAAGCAGGTAATACTGGCATATTTTCTGCACTTACTCGCCTCCGCCAAGATAAACGCGTGACCAGCATATTCCTCTACCGCACTGACGATTGAGGGGGATAATGAGTCGGTAACGGTTGCATCCCATACCAGGATGCGACCCAAAGACGTTAGTGTCAGTCAGTTTAGTCGCTTTCCATCATTCCTGCAGAGGCCAGGAGGCTCGAGAATGCAAGGAAAGTCAGCAGACCTGAAAGCTCGGCTAAATGTGCCGTTAAGCGCTGCGTGTCGGGCTCGACGACCTGAGTTTAAGGCACAAGAGAGACCATGTGTGCCATTATATATATATATATATATATATATATATATATATATATACATATATATATATATATATATATATATATATATATATATATATATATATATATATATATATATAGAAACTATTCATTTTTCCTATACTACATTAAGTATATGTCGCGCACGTCACAAAGAATTAGCTAAGCCAGTATTTGTAGTATAGTGACTGTAACGTGTCCATTTCGTTTAGGCCACGTCGAGACTACTTCAGAAGTGGGCCTCAAATGGAGGTAACGTTTTCACGTTGTATATAGATATATAAAATTTACCACATTCATTAGGCAAAGTCAGAGCTCACATCACGGCAGTGCTTACATTTGAATAGATTATATATATGATTCTCATTTCTGTAAATATATATATATATATATATATGTCTACTTTCACTAAAAATGGTTGTTGTTCATAGTCAGAGTATAGAGTATATAATTCTTCTTGCAATACATTATGGCCATCTACAAATCGTACAAGGACCATTTTTAGTGAAAGTAGACATATATATATATATATATATATATATATATTCACTAAAAATGGTTGTTGTTCATAGTCAGAGTATAGAGTATATAATTCTTCTTGCAATACATTATGGCCATCTACAAATCGTACAAGGACCGGTTCATAGTCTAGAAGGAACATCTCAAATGCGGGATGAAACGCGATTTTGGACCGCGCCGCCATTGTGGAAGCTAGTCGTCATTGACAGAAAACAAGAGCTTAAGCAGCATTGTCTATAGTGGGGCGCATTCACCAGCGACGATTGATGTCGTAGAAAACGTTCAGCCGCTGTCACTGTTATCATCATTGGCCTTTTCTAGTGAATGATCCAGTTCGGTGACAACGAGGTTTTTTGACAACGAAAGAGGCAGATGACGCTAATGACACAGACGATGACGGTGAATTAGCTTAGTGTTTGTAGTTTGTTTTAATTGCAACATATGCGTTCAGCTTTTCTTTTATACCTACATCTGAGAACTTTAATTATTTATTTTTTATACTGCACCATGTGAGTAGTCGCCCCGACCTTCGCTCGAAGAGATTCGCCTCGTGGTCCGCAGATTACGCCGAAACCACGTCAGTGCACGGCCTGTGCATGATCGGGTCAATCTGATCGATTACGTTTTCGTTGTAACGTCTCTTATAAACGTTTTGCCGATACATGGATAGATAGAGACAATGGGCGTAGGCCAAATCCCGCCTTGACGGATTGCGTTGTTTTTGCAAGTGCCAAAGCGCCGCCAGTGGCTTAGACAGTTGGCTCGTGCTTGTGCCATTTGCTGGACAATTCTGTCAATGTACGATTCATTGTCCAGTGCTGTCGCCTCTACCTCTCGATGATCTTGGCAGCCCAACCAAACCACGAGCTTTCCCTCTTAGTGGCGCAATATGAACGCGGGGAACCACCCATTGCTCATTAAACGTCCTAACTAACCCGTTGTCCGCTTATCGATTCTCGTTCTATGCGTTTATTTAGGGTGTCTATATCGAGTGGTCCCATTCGCTATGAAGCGAATCGCACTTTTATTGGAGAACGAAATTGTTTCTTGCCGGCAAGAGCCGAGTCCGAGGTGAATAGAAAACCAAAATAAAATAGGTACACATCCAAAATCACCTGCCAATCCTATATACCAGTATTAATTAGGATTGTTATGAAAAATAAGATCTCGGAAACGTGATATATATATATATATATATATATACATAAGGTTGTATTTCTTAAGAAAGCGCAATTAACAATTACGCCTGCATGTGTACACAAATAACATATATATATATATATATATATATATATATATATATATGCAGAAGAGACAGGGCTAGGTGGTGCAACACCTAGAATTGAGATTCACAACTGCCAACGAGAAGTGAGGACGCCAAAAGTGATCAAAATGGTGCAAAACTGCGTTTTTAAGGATCCAAGTATATCGATGCGCCGTTTAGCGATCAAATTCAATATGAGTGATCGTTCTATGCGTCGGATTATCATCGAAGAACTGCGCTATAGGTCTTACACGTTCAAAGTCAGACAGATGTTGTCTCAGGCCGCGAAAAACAAGAGGATGACTTGCTGCCATCTCATCCTCACGTTTTTGAGACACGAAACGGCGGCACATCTACGATTCTTCTCCGACGAAAAATCTTCACCATTGACCAAAAAGATAACCCGAAAAATGACCGGTGGCTCGCAAAAGACCCTGAGGGTGTACCAATTGTGCATAGAATCAAACATTCTGCTAGTGTGCACGTCCTAAGTGTTGTGTCGAGTGAAGGAAACGCGACAGGCACAAAACCGTAACAAAAGAAGTGTATTTATGTATTCTGCGAAGGGTGGTAAAACCATGGATTGATATAGTGTTCAATGAAAGACAATATGTCTTTTAACAAGACGGCGCTCCCGACCACACCAGCAACCTTGTCCAGGATTGGCTGCGGGGCAACATGACAACGTTCTGGGACAAGACGACGTGGCCCCTAGCAACCCAGACTTAAATCCCCTGGATTTCTATGTATGGGGCGTTGTTGAGAAAGTGTCTAACAAGTCTCGACATGCAAACACAGAAGCGCTACGCAGAGACATTGTCAAATCGGTCAAGAATCTCAATCCGCTAACTTTGAAGAAGGCCTGTGGGCGCTTTCGCGTCAGAATTGAAAGTGTAATTGCTGCTGATGGTGGCTACATTGAATAAAAATGTTCCTCAGGAGTGCCTCTAACGGCACGTAAAAAAAATTGACCGAAATATCTGTTTTCATTTAGATACAATTTGCAAAACGGGCGATAACGTTTAGTCTGGATTTCGCACCCTGTATATATATATATATATATATATACAGGGTGCGTCAGTTAAATCGAGACTAAACGTTATCGCCCGTTTCGCAATTTGTATCTAAATGAAAACAAATATTTCCATCAATTTTTTTTTACGAGCCATTAGAGGCACTCCTGAGGAACACTTTTATTCAATGTAGCCACCATCAGCAGCAATTACACTTTCAATTCTGGCGCGAAAACGCCCGCAGGCCTTTTTCAAAGTTAGCGGATTAAGATTCTTGAACGATTCGACAATGGCTCTGCGTAGCGCTTCTGTATTTGCATGTCGAGACTTGTTAGTCTCTTGCTCAACAACGCCCCATACATAGAAGTCCAGGGGATTTAAGCCTGGACTGCTAGGGGGCCATATCGTTTTGTCCCAGAACGCCGTCATGTTGCCCCGTAGCCAATCCTGGACGAGGTTGCTGGTGTGGGCGGGAGCGCCGTCTTGTTGAAAGACATATTGTCTTCCATTGGACACTCCATCAATCCATGGTTTTACCACGCTTCGCAGAACACGTAAATACACTTCCTTTGTTACGGTCTCGTGTGTGTCAAAAAAGTGTGGCGGCATCACGTCTCCTTTATTTGACACAACACTTAGGACGTGCACACTGGCAGGATGTTTGGTTCTATACACGATTGGTACATCTTCAGGGTCCTTTGCGAGCCACCGGTCATTTTTCGGGTTATGTTTTTGGTCAATGGTGAAGATTTTTTTCATCGGAGAAGAATCGAAGATGTCCCGCCATTCCGTGTTTCAAAAACGTGAGGATAAGATGGCAGCAAGCCATCCTCTTGTTTTTCGCGGCCTGAGACAACATCTGTCTGACTTTGAACGTGTAAGATTTGTAGCGCAGTTCTTCGCTGATAATCCGACGCATAAAACAATCACTCATATTGAATTTGATCGCTAAACGGCGCATCGATAGACTTGGATTCTTAAAAACGCAGTTTTGCACCATTTTGATCACCTTTGGTGTCCTCACTTCTCGTCGGCGGTTGTGAATCTTCCTTCCAGGTGTTGCACCACCTAGCCCTGTCTCTTCTGCATCTCTGTAGCGTCGGGCAATGCCGTAGACCGTTGCTCTTTTAAATCCAGTAATGTTGATGATCTCGGCTGGCCGATGTCCGGCACGAAGCAATTGGATAACGGTTGCTCTTCGGTCATATTCTGGACCCATGTTGCGGTGGCCGTCCATGATGACAATGTGTTCTTGTTCTATTGTGAGTGGGCTGTCTGCTAACGCAAACCGATCTGAATTAACGAATTCCGTCTTTGCTGGGTAGCCCGCCAAAATTTGTGTAGATTTAGCTGACGCACCCTGTATATATATATATATATATGACGATTACTTGACCGGAGCAGTTTTCACAAGTGCAAAGCAAATACATCGCAAAGCAAATACTAAAACCTTGACGAGCGGCAGACGAAGTAGATTATCCAACGAAGGCAACTTATCCAAATATCCACTACCAGCAAGTTGATCTTAGTCAAGTACGTTCGATGCGAAAGATCGTTGTCACCCCGTTTCGAAGCTTGATTGGAGCCACATGCAAGTAATGTTACTGCTGTGAGTCTACCCTGAATCCGCTGTGTCATACAGAGATTGATGTGAAAAGGTTTAAATCCAGCAGATTTTCACTAGACCGCGTCTTCAGTCTACAGAGCCTACGCTCAGGCGCATTATCAAACATGCTGCACAAGTTAAAGGTACAGGCACCACTACTTACAACGCTGTCATACTGCATCAATAGTTGCGGCGGCAGCAGCAGCAACAACAACAACAACAAAAACAAGAGCTAGAGCATCAACAGCAGCAACAACAACACCAAAACGTTTAGCTCACTCCCGGCTCCGTCCCTCTGACCCCCTCTGTTGCTCTGTCTGTCGCTGAAGCCGCGCTTGTTGTTATTTCTGCGTCTGGGGGTGGCGGACTGTGAAGGATGCCCTGACGTTCTATCCACTTTATTCGGCTGCATAAGCTCAAAGGTTTTCAAAGTAAAGAATATGCAAACGGTGCAAGTAAGCGAAGACAATTATAGTACAAAACTAAAACCTCAAGCACCTTGGTCCTCGATCTCTGCAGATCCAAAGACGTAGTAGTAGTAATAGTAGTAGTGGAAGTAGCTTTAGTGGCTTCGTAGAACGGAGCCTTGGATGACGCGGTTGACGACGCTGAAACCGCGACGCGTCGACGTAGCGCGAAACCATGACGGCAGGGCTATCGTTTCGCGCGAATCACCATCCCAGCCATTCACTGAGAGCAAGCAGCCCGCCGTTATCGTGTTCAATGACTCTGAAGGAGAGGACTTCGGGCACTTCTTCGGGGCACTCCTCACCACACGTACGCGTTCGGGCGGACTGAAGGACGACGGCGGCCGCGGGTTGACTTGTTATTGGCACAATGACAACAATTTGGAGCAAAATAGTCAGACAGGGGAGATCCGCTTCCGCCGCCGCTGCTGCTGATGCTACTGCCGGTGCTCATTACCAGACGATCTGAGAAACGTCCAAAATGAACTGTCTGACCCGGAACATTATTAGGGCGGTTCAGAACACACATGAGCCGCGTTGACAGTGCTCTAATAGGGTAGGGGGGGATAAATTGCGTTTAGCCTAATTGCTGTCTTGTTACGGCCGCGCACTTGGTCCGATGGTGTCTCAGACACCGCTAGACTAAGTATTATACCGTTAGCGGTAACGGAAGAATACCTAGTTACCTAGCGCCAACCACCAGAGACTACACAGACTGCCCCTGCAAAAGACGCACTTGGAAACCACCAGCAGACTTAGCTGCAAATACGTTACTGGAATGTGCTAATTTACTACTGGTTGAGTGTGATAGACGTTACTTAGCGTTCGTTGGTGTTAGTGCTGCACTGAATGTGGCTTAGACAACTATAGCAGGATTTCAAAATTCGCTTCGCGACCTCGGTAATAGTAATGTCCATTGTATGCGGGCGAGGTGTTCTGGCCTATATATATATATAAACATATATATATATATATATATATATATATATATATATATATATATATATATATTGTTCGGCAGTATCGGTAAAGCGTAAGCAACATTTTAGGATGGCAGTAACGGCACGCGCCTGATATACGCCCCAACAACCATTGTGCGCCGTTGTGGTCAATCCAGAAAATCGGATTGACTACCAACGGACAACATCATCAACACATTGCAAACATAATATAGCGTCGATTTTAATGAGCTAAACTACTACCAATATACAAATACGCAAACAAACATATACATATTTAATCAAAAGGCCTGGTTTTAGCGATGCATAAAGTATAAATGTGTATTTCTAAATATGTATACATTTCTTAGTAACGTATACATATTTATGAATACACATGTAAACATATTTTCTTATATATTTGTTGACGTATATTTACCACTCTGGGTAGGCACTCACAGTAGTTACTGGTTATGCCGTTCAAGCACGTCAGCTACAGCAGCTGTTAACGAGCCGGTGTTCATATCTAAACATTTTGTTATGTGATATCGGTCGATATTGATTCCACCACAGTATTTACAGACACAATCGTTAATTTGGAAATTTTGTATATATATACATATATATATTTATATATATATATATATATATATATATTATAGGTTGCTCCGACAAGGGCGCTAAATTGTAGTTTTAAGTTCGTCGCTCTAAATGCGCGATGATAATTTTGCTTTGTTACGACGCCATCAACATGAAATTGGGCCTAATATGGGAACACTCTGTTAAAAACTTACCTCTCATTTGTTAGTCAATGATCCAATTAACGAACTCTCTTTACTGTGCATGGTCGGCCGATTAAAGCTGTTAAAATAGCAGAGATTTTGGTAAAGCGCAAATCCTTTGTAATAATACGCTGCACAGGACTTTTTACGACGCTCTATTTCTTGAACGTGATTCCGAATGGATATTCGTAGACTTGCGGCCATATTCGGGCAGACAGCCGTGATGTTTTCTGTTTAACAACCTAGACGAACATGTATCGATAGTTTGGCATTAATCATCGACCCAGTCTCCTCGAGTTATTTGATTATTCTCTTCATAGTTGACGCACTTAGTCGCAATTTGTCGATCACCAAAAAATTGACGCAATTTGCGAGTTATGGCAGTCAAACTTTCGTAATTTTTAAAATATTGTTTTAAGGTAACAATAGGCTGCCGTGCCTCATAACGGTTCTGTTGTCTGTCATCAAACTGGTAAAGGGTTTGACTGTCAAAAAACAACAGCAAAAATAACGCCAAATTAAATTGATCTGCTTCTGTTGCGCCCCCATATATTTCGTGAATTCCTGTTGTAAAGCCTTCAACAATCTTCAAACAACAAACAATCTTCAGAATTAGAGTTACCTCTGATATTAAAGCATTTCGCTTCTAATAATGTCTGCTGAACCTCACCCGACTTTACGAAAAAAAAAAAATATATATATATATGGATAAAAGTAAAAATTTAGAATAATATATCGTCTTCAATTATGGAAACTGCCGAGTGTGCAAACGTATTGTAAATGACTATTAAATCATCGCAATATTTTTTTATAGAGGTGGGTAGTAATTTACCATCTCTTTTGTGAGACATCTGTAGTCTAAGTTTTTGTCCAATCATAGCCGATTATATGTATTATATATATATATATATATATATATATATTTTTTTTTTTTTTACGCGTATAGATTAGTATTATCCAACATAGCCCGTCGGTAAATTTATTTGGCTATGTTGTCCGTTACTATTGACAAAAGCCATCGTTCGGTGCATCAATTGCCGGTCAGTGTCAGTCCTGAACTGGCTCATTTCACCAACTACCTTATATACAATATTTTTCCAAGCCTTAGTAACAACCACAATCAACACGTTTGGCGACCATTTCATCGACCTCGTCCGGTGAACATTTCCTAACCCGTTTTAGAAAAAAATTAGAGCAAAATAAAATATATCGGTAACAAAAGTTGCGTATATATATATATATATACATATATAGGTTAGCTTCGACATACGGCGACCTTTTGATTGGTTTATTCGGGGCAGATCATTAAGCTATGAAGGAGGGGTCGAGAGGTTGAAGGGCGTACCCCAAGGAAACGCCAATGATTCTCCTGCCTAAGCACAAAAAAAGAGAGAGCGCGCATAAGAACGTACGAAAGAGAACGCGCGCAGTTCGCGATAATCGCGCCGACCTCACCTCGCTTAGGCTATTTACGGCCAGGTGTGCGACCCGGGCAGTGATGTAGTCTTGTTTATGACTTCGGCTATTGGCGGCTACTGCCTTCAAACTGGCACAAACCGAAGGCACAACTGCGAACGTGGCACCATTACGAGCCGACAATGAGCAAAAAAAGCGCCTAATTGCTGACTGCAGGATCACAGGTCTGAGTGAAGACGGGCCGACTCACTTTGTAGTCAGCTTTCGCTTTTCGCTGCTGCATCTTCCCTCAGCTGTACAGTTGACCGGGTCGGGAACGCCGAAGTTATCGCGTCTGTACGTTGGATGGCACCGTTACGCGGATTGGTGATGATGGCCCTGTTGGGGGAGTGGGCTGTGTGGAATGATCCAAGTAGACAAGCTCAAAGTCACTCTGGCGATCCCTCCGTGCGTAACGTGCCTGTATGCCTGTGCGTCAAGTGATGACCAAGCTGGTGTCGTATTGACATCGTCATCTTTGTCAAGCCCGAAAAACCCCTGAGGACTCGAATCAGAACGAGCAATGGAAGTAGCACTATGCAGGAAGCGGACCTGCCAGGGCCGCCCTCATATGTTCGTCTATGTTCGGAACAGCCGATAAATAACACTCAGATCACTATTTTTTGGCGGTACTGCGAACTCTCCTCAGTACGGTCTCCCCCTTATGCCCCGGCATTACGAACGGAATCTCAGGTAGCTCAGGAATCTGGCTCCAGAAGCTCAGAGAAGGGTCTAGATATTGCAGTATATGACACGTTCACCTTATTTTATTTCGCTAACTGTGTCAGGTGGCTCTTCTTTCGGCTTTTATTTTAAGAAAATGTTGCACATTTTCTCCGAATGTATGTTAGCTTTTTAACCAAAAAATCATTGTGACAACGTTGGAAATGATCCAAGCGGAACTCTAGCCATAAAATATGTCTATTGTCTTTGTTCCAGTGCGGGTGTCTATACACTATCAACGGGTTCGAACACAGAAGTCGATTTCCACCGCCAGAATCGAACCTGTAATCGAGGTTGCACACCACAAGCCATTGAAGTATTGTGTATTACCCTGACCACACCACTACTATAACACGTGTTGCACCCTAAACGCTAACGCACTTACTTCGCGCCAAAGCGGCTCATGACAACTGGGAATAAATTGCACAGATTCACTCGCATTCACCCGTCTGCCACGGCTCGACCACATCTCTCCGCAAAGAAAGAGCTAGGCAAGACCATACGATGGTTCTCCGCGTATGGTCAAAATCATCAAACATGTTGTCAATCATTAAATGTTTCATATTTCTCTATATAGTTGTAAAGTTGTGCACTAAGTGTAATGATGAAGATATCGCGTTTATAGCGTTCAACCATCTTACCGAGCAATTGTTATGTCGTTGATTTAAGCTCAAGTGATTCATTCAATCTTCTTAGTGCAAGCAAGTCCTTAACGATAGTGAACTACTAGTGGTGGATTTGCATTGGCGTTATGATTTTCCCACCGTGTCTGTATAGCGACGTCTTACGCTGAAGGCTAACTTATTGATTAGCAACAAAAGACGGTTAATGCAAAGACACTTATAACGATGACAAAGCGACATCGTGCAACGTGATCTGCAGAGGTTGGTTAGGCCCAAGGAGCGCAATAGCCTTCCAACAGCAATGAGAGTTTGTATGCAACTGCAGCGACAATGACAACAACAGAAAAACAAAAACAACAACAACAACAACAGCAGAAACAAGAACAGCAACAACAACAACAACAACAACAACAGAAACAAGAACAGCAACAACAACAACAATGACAACAACAACAGAAACAAGAACAGCAACAACAACAACAATAACAATGACAACAGCAACAATAACAATGACAACAGCAACAATAACAATGACAACAGCAGCAGCAACAGTAGAAACAACAGAAAAACAGCAACAACAACAGCAACGGTGACAACAACAATAACAATGACAACAGCAACAATAGCAATGACAACAGCAACAGCAACAGTAGAAACAACAGAAAAACAGCAACAACAGCAACGGTGACAACAACGGCGACAACAACAGTGGCATCAACAACAACGATGCCAGCGGCGGCAGCGGCAGTGGGACAACACAAGTGGCAATTTGTTCATCTTCTACTATTGGCTGTAAATAGGCAGCCGAAACCTAACGGCATTCCCCCTTCTCTCTCTCTCTCTCTCTCTCTCGCACACACAGATACATAAGTACTCCTCTTTCACTGACGCCGCGTTGCATCGATGGCTAGAGCGACAAGACTTATCTAGCTGGCCTAACGTAGGCGACTACGTGTGTGACTTTCTCTCTCTCTCTCGTTGGTTGACTCGGATAGAAAGATGATGATGATGTTAATGATGATGATGACAATGATGATGATGATGATGATGGTAGTGGTGAAGGCAATGATGAAATGAGGACGACAATTTGGTTAGGAGGCGAAGTTTGAGGCGAAGCCTAGATTTCGATAGGATTCGACATGTCCTCGCTCTCGTCGCATATGATGGCTGTCGATACCACAGTAGTCGTCAGCAGCAGCAGCAGCGGCGGTGGCGTCATTGAAGACGCCACGTCAAAAAGAAACTATCCACCAAAAATGTCATAGTTAGTTGGATCGATACATCGATCGATAGATATATAGGTAGATGGACGGACAGGCAGACAGCAAATAGAACGGTAGGAAGACTGAGGCAACGTTCACAGACGAAGACGAGCCAGCGAGAAGGAGAAAAACCCGACAACAAAAACGAAGAGAGACGACAACATCGTATCGACAAATCGCGCGCGCGCGACACACACGAGACAACACCACACGAATCGCACGAATCGAGACAGCGGAGTAGACAGCGAAGACTGAAGGCTGGCTGGCTGGCTGGACGCTGACTCCGCGGTCGACTGGTCATCGGTCGGAGGTCGGTCGAAGAAAGGTGCGGTAGGTTGGTCGGGCAATTGATCCGAGCACGTAGGGGCACGTAGCACAGGAGACGACGCACGCAAGACAAGCAGAAACAAGCACAGTTAGAGAGGCTAGAGACAGAGGGGGAGGGAAGGGAGAGAGGGGGTAGAGAGAGAGGGGGGGCTAAAGGGGCAAACGTAATGATGGAGGTGGGATACGTGACACCTTGCGTCTGGGAGCAGATCCGGTTTGGGTGGACAGCAATGTCGAAGTTCGGTGGTCGTCATCATCAACATCAACTGGACTCGTAAGTTGTTGTTGTTGGTGGTGTTGATGTTGTTGTTGTTTCTGTTGTTGTTACTGTTGGTGCTGTTATTGTTGTTGTTGCTGCTGCTGTTGTTGTTGTTTCTGTTGAAGTTGTTGTTATTTTTGTGATGGTGGTTGCTTTTCTCTTACCATGTTTTGCTACTCATATCAGGTTTACTGAGCTAGACAAAAGAAATATTCACTACACTATGTAACGGAATAGAACATACTTTGATTGCTAATAAAGAGACAAAGGGGTGTGTGATGAGAGCTGTGGGACTGACTCAACAACTTGTGGTAGTTTATTTGCCAGGGCACATTTAGTAGAGACGGTGCACTGCCTCGATGTATCTACTTGGCTATGCGTCAAGCGACAAGATTGTTAATGTGCAGCACGACGGCTTCAAAGGCCACCGAAGGGAGGTTCTAAGGACCTTTTATTGGATAAAAAAAGAGTATGTTGGCCCGCTGAACTACTGTCAAGGTACTAATACTTTGACCCAATAAAAGACCAGTGAAGTATATTTTTATTAAAGCAACACTTGCATCAGTCATATTTAAAGGGCACTTTCAGTACTGTTCTTATAAAAAGTTTTTGCACACGGACCATCAGGCTAAACCATATTTTGATACGGCTTCTACGCGAGAAAGTAGTACAAACGTTTTTGATTATTGAAGTATTTTGATTGCGATTTGTGGCGTCAACTGCAATTATTTTCTTACCTGAGAAAAACCTAATGCTGTTTATTTTTTACCTTCTCGTTAAGCTGAGCCACGTAGTTATGTTTGCGTTTGTATATTTACAATACAGTCATGCAAAAGTCAGCTGCATCGCGTATATAAGACAAACCGATTTTTGGCTTTAAGATTCGTGCACCGGTATAGCAAATCGTAGACTTTGCGTCGACACAGGCTAATCGTTGTTCAACCGTTTATTTATATATATATATACTTTATGGTCATGGGTGCTGTTTTTGTTGCTGTTTTTGCCGAGACCGTTGATGTCCTTTCTTGGGTTTACCGTCACTACACCTAGCACAGATAATCAGTGCACGACAACTACGAGTGCAATCCGTACTTAAGAATAAAGTTCAACGGCGTTTTCCGTTGAACGGCAAACGCCGAAGCCCGAGCTGCAATAGTGAAAGCAATGCAATTGGCGAAGCGACATCTTCCAATCTGGCCGACTGTCCTCCTGAGTGTCCTCCTGAGGCCGGGCTCACTCGGCCTGTATGAACACATCGTTATGCATGCAATCAGTCCATCTCTATACCCGTACGGTGTCTGTCTGCCTCGTACGGATCTCCTCTCTCTGTTCCTGTTTGATGCCTTCTCCTTCTCCTTATATTGCTTTTTCTTCTTCTTCTTTTTGTGCTACTGCTTTGTCACACACAACCTACTGGACATCAATTACTGGCGCTTAGTCACCGACCTACCCGACCCGAGGCCAAATTCGCCGCGCCTCTGCTTGCCAACGCAGTCTCCGTCTGCTTTTGTCGCCGTCGAGGTTGTTGTTGTTAGTGTTGTTGCTGTTGTTGGTGTTGTTGTTGCTGCTGTTATTGGTGTTGTTGTTGTTTTTGTTGTTGTGAGTGTTGTTGTTAATGTTGTTGTTTCTGTTTTTGTAGTTATTGTTGTTGTTGCTGTTGTTGTTGGTGTGGCTGTGGTTGCTGCTGTCGTCTCTTTGGCCGCTCAGCCGAAGACGGCGGTTTGGCGGCGAAACCAGCCCCTCTCATCATCAGGGCGAGGCGACGGCTTCGCGACCGCAGACGAGAGAAGTAGTGAGGGGTCTGCGCTTCGGCGTCACTCAGACACCTCATCAATAGCGGTAGTACTAGTCGACTTCATCAATAGTCGTAGTCGTAGTCGTTGTGGTAGCAACACACGAGAACACACATGCGCATGTTCTCTTCCTTCTCGCTCTGTCTGTCCGTCTACCTGTTTCTCTCACTGTCACTTCACCTCATCTCACCGCACTTGAAGACGTTCGGCTCCGCGCGGTCCTCCTTCGACGTCGGGACCTTCTCAAAGACAAACACAACGACCGAGAGGGTTAATTCGGACCTTCGGCTTGTCCGGGTTGTCCGCCCCTCTCGACCACTCCCTTTGTTTAACATGCCAATAACATGGCTACCCGATAATTGTTGTTATCGTTGATGTTAGTGTTGTTGTTGTTGTTACTGCTGCTGCTCTTGTTGTTGATTTCGTTGTCATTGCTATGTGTGCTGTTGTTGTCGTTGTTGACTTCGCTGTTGCGCTAAGTATATAGTTGTTGTTATTGTTGTTGTTGACTTCGCTGTTGCGCTAGGTATAGTTGTTGTTGTAGTTGAAAGTTGTTGTTGTTGTTGATGTTGTTGTGCTCATGCCGACTACAGAGCCGGAGACAGCCATCTTTTGAAAGTAACAAAACACGTATCATGCGGATTCGAATTTTGTTCGGTACAGGCTCGCTGCTTTCATATGGCAATGGAGCACAGCGTGTACACCTGCAACGGAAATGAGAGCCAATGATATGCCGTTTAGGAACTTAGTGCACCAGCGTGCACTATCATGTCACATGAATTGCCTCATTTAAATAAAGCTATTGAGCACCAAGAGTCCACTAAGTTCTGCAGGGCTTTCCTAATTGTTGACAAAACGCGGGCTCATTAGTTGACTCCAGGAGAGTGCGCGGCTAAATGCACAAAAAATACGGTGCTGTTTTACCAGAACAATGCAGCGCCCGCACGTATCATGTAGCCATGGCCAAATAAAAAAAAATACTTTGGATTGTAGAACACCCTTTAAATTCTCCAGATCTGACCCATCTGTCGTTGTATAGAGGCTACTGAGGATTATTGTAGAAGGCGCTTTGAGCTTTGGGCGGGGGGGGGGGAGGGGGACTATATTGAATAATAAAAGTTACGTGGTCTTTATCCCGTTATTGCTTGCGTTGCTTGCGTTTTCGCAACTTTTCTTTCTTTTTGCACAAAAACTCTAGGTATGTAAACTGTAGTGGCCTGGTTGTTCTAACAACGGCAAAGCTTCCTACGCAGCAGTTCACAAAGAGAATCATCCGTACCCAGACGTCGCGCAGAGATGTTGGTGCCTTAACAGCGTGGCTCGGATGTTAGAGGGCAGCAGTCCTGATATGGCAGCAACCTCAAAAACGATTGCAAAAGACCTAAAAACCTCTCTTGGCTTTCTCCCCACTTGCAGAGAAGCTCAAAGCTGTTTATTATTATAATGCCAAAAAACGAGAACTCAAACGGAATTACGGCCGCGCATGTTTCTCTAGTTCTGGGTGGCGCAAGAGGGCTACACGTCCTTCGATATCCAGGCAAACATGCGCTATGCCAGTGCGTTACGCATTTTGCCTAAATCTGTGGTCCACTGTTGCGGAGCTTACTAAGCTTACTAAGGTCTCCTTAAATATCGCTAAGGACAACGACCTATATGCCTGGTATTCTTTGTTCTCCTTTGCTTCGGTCGTGCTGCGACTGCCTCGGGCTAGGAAGGACGCTCAAGCCCTGTTTGTCCTGGTTAGGAAAAACCTACGCAAATTTTCGTCGGAATTGAGGCAAATGATGGCCCGCCTCGACGACTACTTTCCTAGACGAGTGAAGGTCAAGCTGCCGGAAGGCCATTTCCCCGGGTGCTGTGTTGCTAGATTGGTGAGCTCTCAGGGTATGCTAGCGCCAGTCAACGAAAATACGGATGCTCTCTGCTACAAATATCTCTCTCTGGATCTCCCATGCCCACATTCCGGCAGTCACGCTGTCTTCTTCAACCTCGCGCGAAGAGATACTGAACGCAAAAATGTATGAGACCTTTAGCAAAAATTTAGCTGCCGACCTGGACTTCATCGGGCCCCGTTTGTTGCAAGACCACACGTGGTCTGTTGCACTGGGTAGCACGGTCGGACGACTAGCTGACGCCATTACCAAAGTGATTGATGTGCTCAAATGGGGCTCGCCCCCGTTTTGTCTTTTTCCATTCTTCTTTGGGGCGGAAATGTTTGCACTAAAAGAAGGTGGTTCATTACGTCCGATCACCTGTTCCTGAGTCGTTCGCCGTTGGCTGTTACGACAATATGGAAGCTATTTCAGCAACTCTTGGTCAACACCAGCTAGGATTCGCTACCCCCGGAGGTACAGAAATAGTAGTCCACTGTGCCTGTGAAATTGCGCAAAATGCCGACGGTAATGTTTCAACTGGATTTTCGAAACGTTTTCAATAGCGTCCGGAAATACCATCTGCTTCGAGTCGTCAAGTTGTGGGCACCATTACGGTTTCACTAGACGAACCTGGTCTACGGTTCCAAACCCTTCCATCTGGTAATGCCCCACAACGCTAGGCTATCGCAGACAGACCTTCAACCGGGTGATTTCCTAGGTCCTCCACTTTTTTGTGTATCAGAATTGTGGATTTACTGCGTTCCCCTTAATGCCTACTGGAAATCTTGAGCTGACCGTGCTGCGATAGCCGAATGATTGATTTGGGGCGAGTAACGATCTAACACTGAACCCGGTCAAATGGGAAGTATATATCACAAGCCCATAACAAAGACACTACACTACCCAACTGGGGGCTCACTGCGGCCTATACCTTCTTAGATCTTGGTTATGCAGCCACGAGGTTAACACGCCTGCCTTAGAGGTTTGCGACCTGTTTTTTATTACTCAGAGCTTTTACAGCCATTTAATGGACTTACCTTAGACACTATAGAGAACATACTAAATCTTAGGCTGACCGCTGTCTCAAGGCAACAGGTAATGCTCCTAGTTTATTTAGGGGGCCTAGGTATTCCGGACGCGGTTATGACGCCAGGATACGCCATTGATCCAGACGGCAGACACGGTTAAGGCAATATTGGATAGTGTTGGGTGCGATGCATATAGCGTTGAAGTTCAAAGGCTGACCGACGCATTGTCGTCGTTAGTTGATTCTCTTCCCGATGACAGAGCTAACCAAGGCAGTTGGACAGCCCCTCTACAAGAAAGGCAACTAACAAGCCTGTTTAATAGAGCACCTTTTGTTGCTGATAGACCCAAGCTTCGAGCTGTTTGTAGTCGAGGGGCTGGGGCTTGGTTACACGCTTTACCTTCTCCGCGAATTGGGACCCTTTTGGATCACGAGACGACGCGCATAAGCGCAAGGCTGCAGCTTGGTGTTGACCTAGTCGTGCGCCATTGATATTGTTGTGGAGATTTTGCGGACGCGTTGGCTCATCGTGGCCTGTCATGCGCCTTGAGTGCAGGCCGACGAGTACGTAAAAGTTATATATTTTTTTATGATTATATATGCGTTAGTTATTACTATTTTTTCTTGTGGCACTCAGATAAATACTTCATAATATAGTTGGACTTTATATATATGTATATATATATTTATATATATTGTCTTGCTTAAGTTATTATCTCTTCTTCTTCTTTGTGTTGTTGATACTATTGTTTTCAGATCTTCAGTCTTTGCTGTTTTGCTGTCGACGTAACTGCCACCGCTGTTTCTGCTGTTGTTGCTGCTGCTGCCAACGCTGCAGCCGGCCGCTTAACCTCGTTGAGCTTCTGCTCGTGCTGGCTGGCTTTGTAACCGTGTGCTTGTAGTGCCGTTCATTGTGGCTACTGAATAGCCTGCCAAATATCCCTGCGAGCAGCAAACGTATCCTGGCCAGCTGGTTTTTGGACTTAGTAATAGCGAGCACTGTACAAGAGAGAGAAAGAGAGAGAGCCAGATAAGGAGAGAGCCGAAAGACACACAGACGACACGACTCGGAGGGGCGGGAAGACGGGGTGCGGGGGGGAGTATGATTGAGGACTGGTTGAGCCGGCTGATTGAGCAACCCACAACGAAGCGTCTCGTGCTTCGGTGGCCCGTCAGGACTTGAGATTCTCGTGTGCCGCGGAACAAACGGACGAACATACGGACAGACAGGTCGGCCGGCCGCAGCGCAGTGCCTGCGGCCACGGTGAAGATATAACCGATGAGGACGACGACGACGACGTGCGCCAAACTCTGCGGTGTTCCGTCTTGATGACGACGCGCGAACAACCGCGCTTAGGGGGTCGTTTCTCCCGCTATCTCACTCTACCCTTGTCGGCCCTCCCCCCTATCTCTCTATATATATAGATATATCTATCTCTCTATCTTTCCCACTTTGCCCCCTCCCCGACCTATCTATTAATCTATTTCTTGATTCCTCCCACCCCCGCTCTATCTCGGTTTCCATCTTTCTGTCTCAACCGCTTCTACTACTTCCTCCGCGTCCCCATCGGTGTCCACGAGCAGCGTGCTAATTTAGTGCTAAATAAATGATTTCCAAAGTATCTTTTTTTTTCGATTGAGTTCTGTTTCTTTGTTGTGTCTACTGAATTAATAAACTCCTACTGGATGTATGTTTGCCTATACACACACACACACATTGTAAATGCTAACCAATAACAGTTGTACGTCTTTGCTCAACTAAACAAGTGGGACGGTATGATTTAGTATAAGAGCACCCTGATGTCTCTAAGCCGGAATCCTCATTTCTTCGGCAGTTTGTTCACGACAATTTTCCACATTGCAGAACTATTATTGCACGATAATCTCCTAAATGATGTAGAATACTGCTTGTACGCCATGGGTCCCGGAGCTCACTTTTCAGGCGGCGTGACCCAGAGGTCAGTTGCCAGTGTCCAAACGCACCAAAATATGCTTCTGCTTCACGGAAACATGTTGCTGCTTCTGCAAATTAAAGACGCTGGTGTCATGAAAGCCCCAAGCTGTCGAACAGCGCCCCAGCATGAGATGATTGAAACCAACACATCTGATGATATTTCTTCAAAATGCTTTTTCTTCTCTCTCTTTCTTTATTTTGCTCTTTGTTGAATTTTTCAATCTGCGTATTTCATGGTAGTATCTTTATTGATCTTGACCGTCGGGCTACACAGCAACTCAGGTAGACACTAACGTTCCTATACGTTCTGCCTAGCAACGCAGAAGGTCGTCGAGGGGCACGACGATGAGACTTGTGTACACAGATTTCATCAATTATCGTGCTTTGCGTGCGACGGTTAGTTCCTCACGATGTAGAGGTGGAGGTCCAAGTTTCTGAAAAATCTGCCACAGATCTATAATAAGTAGGCGAAGAGCTATCTAGAGATGGATTATGCTATATAACCCACCCATTTACTAAAGTATCTGGTTATCGAGGTGTTGTTCCAGACAACTGTAAAACGGTCTACATAAGCATAAACTTAAATCGACCATAATTACGTCGTCACGTATTGATATAGTAATGATGTTTTTTTTTTTAATATTATAGTTACGTGCAGATTTATATATATATATATATATATATATATATATATACACGATTGTAGGGCCTGAGTACAACACTTCAACAGACTGGCGCAATACGTAGGCCTATTTTAATGACGCACCTTTGCAAGTTAATAATATATAAGCAAGCTTGATTAAAAAATAAAGTACAGTCATATGTCATGCAGCAAGCAAATGGGCTTTTTGCTTTAAAAAAACATCACCGAAGGGTTTATCAAATACATATTGTGTTGGTCTTTCCTTTTGAACTCATAAAGCCTAAAGGGGTATTCATTACCTAACAGATTATGCCGGTTACGCAAACGAACAAAAATGAATATACTATCTTACGATGATAGATTACGTTAGAGCAAATGAAAACGTTCGATCGGGATTAGGCTAGCAAAAGGATCGAGGTAACATTATAGGAGACGTGATTACCAGAGCTTATAAGTTGCAGACTAGAAGTTATGTAATGCATTCTCGAGGTGACGGAAAATTACTAAGGAACAACTGGTAAGAGATAATAATATCTCACTCCGCTGCACATCTATAGTGCTAGTTCTATTTGGTATAAATCTGCTTCCGATGAAACATAGATAATCTGCGATTACAAAGTACAGCATGTACCGGATATGGTTCGAATATTAGAAAACGATGGCGGTTTGCATTTGACAAGTAGTTATTCAGTAAGATGTACTTCCCACAGGATGGCTTCACGGCTCGCCTTGATCTGGGCGGAATAATATAAGCGAACTGCTCTCTAATAGTATTCTTAAGCAATTGGTTTCTGGAAGAGGCACAGAAGAAATAAGGACACCTTTTATGAGTAAGGACCGCCCCTGGAACGTTATAATGCTCCAGGTGGCTATCATACTAGCAACGCAATAACGCAAACCCTACATCGTATTCGCAGTCGAGTCAATACGTGTCAGCTCAAAACAGCGTCTCTTCCCAGTACTAATAATCCACCATATCTTTAACGAAACAAAGTTTTGACTCCCTGTTTCTTTACTATGTTCTATTATAGTTGCCTCTGAAACCACGGACAAAATACTCCCTTAGGCACAGCAACAACAACGAAACCCACACACTATAGTGATGAACAAGTTAAAGACATTACCAAGCCAAAGCTAATATTTAAAGAAAATAATATATATGTTAGTTTTGTAGGCCTTATGCCCATGCTCGAATGTATTCTCTTAAAGTGATGTACGTGTGGTGTACTGTCCGAAGGGTTCTTCACTGCTGACTGAGATGACAAACGCTCTGAATAGAGACAAGTCCGAACTTCCGAACAATGCCAACATCTGAAAAGTGTAGGACTCGTCCAGCGGATACTCATTTTGAACAGTAATCATTGCAGGAGATACAGAATGCAGGAAACAGACGGGGAAGAGGCATGGTCTACTTATTAGATATGAGGCGTCTGGCGCGACGGCCTTTGGCCAAGCGCTCGGAAGAATCGAGCCAACGGGATTTGTTCCCTCTCACGCCTCGCCCGCAACGATGTCAGTTCTGCGATTCGTGTTAACGAGTTTTTCCCCTCACGCCTCGTGACCACTCGACAATGTCATGAACATCTTGTCTTGTAGCAACACTCTTCACTCGCCGCAAACGCATCACATGTTGGAGCTTGTTTGCTTGACGGCGGTCTGATTCATGGAAGTGCCAATACAGCGACTTATATGTGTACACTTGGTTGTGCATATACACGTACATATATATATATATATATATATATGTATATATATGGAGTTTACCTGATACCGGATGTAAATTCCATTTTCGATTTAAGCTGCTTCTGCATGCTTAGACCCCGAATATATATATATATATATATATATATATATTACAAAAAGGAAAAAGTGAATGAAACAACTAAAAAGCTAAAATAACAACACTGGCGAACGACCCCAAATGAAGATCCTGCCTGTTGTGTATTTGGACGGTACAAAAACAACAACAGAAACAACAACAACAACAAAGAATGATGATGACTAAAGTAGTGGTAACGCTAATAATGATGTTGCTGACTTTGCATCGTCGTCTGTCCACCGTCAGCAGCCACAACAACAACAACCACTGCATGAGCAGCAGCAACAGCAGCAAAAACTGCAATGCGGTGGCCAGTAGCCGACCGTATCGACAGTCGCCTCTCATCAATAAAGATCTTCTGACCACGATCGGTGTCGCCGCAAACGACTGGCCGCCTTGCAAACAACAGAACCACGACAACGGCGCGCGCTAGCAGCGGCGGCGCGGTGACTGTACCAACTACGACAACAACAGCAACAATAGCAACAACGACAACTACAGCAACAACAACAACAACAACAACAACAATGACAACTACAGCAACAACAACAACAATGACAACTACAGCAACAACAATAACAACAGCAACAACAACAACAGCAACAATAACAGCAGCAGCAACAACGACAACTACAGCAACAACAACGACGACAACTACAGCAACAACAACGACAACAACAACATGCAACCCATAGACGGAATCGGCGGCGGCCGCAGCAGCAGCAACAGGCGGCTGTTGTTGTTGGAGAAATGAACGACCGAACGACAGGCCACCCGTCTGGCGGCCGCTAAACGCGACGACCCCGTTGACGCCACCCGCTCCGGATCCGGAGTGCCATCCAGAAGCCAGTCGGCGTGTGGCGTCGGCGTCAGCGTCATCTGCCCTGTCGGTGACGGGCCGGTAACGACGCCAATAACGACGATACCAGCCGTAGTGGTGGTCATCGGTCATTCATGCAGACTATTTGTTGTTGTTGTTGTTGTTGCTGCTGCAGCTGTTGTTGTTGTTGTTGTTGCTGTTGTTGTTAGTACTGGTGCTGATAATGCCGACGATGTTGTTGTTGCTGCTGCTGCTGCTGCAGCTGTTGTTGTTGCTGTTGTTGATAGTACTGCTGCTGCTGATGATGTTGTTGTTGTTGTTGTTGTTGCTGCTGCAGCTGTTGTTGTTGTTTTTGTTGTTGTTGCTGTTATTGCTAGTACTGCTGCTGATGATGATGCTGATAATGATGATGACGATGATGTTGTTGTTGTTGTTGTTGCTGCTGCTGCTGCTGCTACTAGTGCCGGCCATGTCGACTTGGTGCAGGATCCGCGTACGAATGACAGCCGTGACAACGGCGACGACAATTACGGCGATGATGAACTGGAAATGATTGAGAGTAGTTGATTGTGATGATAGCAATTATTAGGATATGAACAGTTATTGATACTTTGCTTTTGATTTAGAGCATACTCCCATCGTATCGCTACACCACAACCACCACCAGCAGCAACGCCGACAACGACGACATCATCATCATCATCATCATCATCATCATCGGGTGATGCTGCGACGGCGCCACCAACAGCAGCGACGGTAGGGAGAAAGCAACAACGAGCATCAGTTAACATCACACAACAACAGCAACAATGATGATGATACTAGTAACAACTACCGTAACAACAATTACAATCATAGCAAAAACAACACCAAACACAGCCGCAACAACAACGACAACAACAACAACAACAACAATAATCTTGCTTCGCTTTCACATGATGTCGCTTGTTACAGTGTTTAGTGTCTTGTCTTGTCTCTCTCTCTCTCTCTTGTGTGTGTCATCCCCGTCCGTTCGCATTTGTGCCGCCGGCCAAATGAAGACGCCAACATTCATTCACCTCTCGAGTTGTTGACATTCGACGAACAGCGACAGCGAGATAACAAGAACAAGGGCAACAGAAAAAAAAACAACTTCTACTACGTCAGTTATGGTACCTTTACTATACGTGCGTTATCGCTGCGTTGCTATGCTCGTGTAGTGTTAGTGCTATTATTAGCACTAACACTACACGAGCGTAGCAACGCAGCGAGCAGCGCTTGAATAGAAAGAGCAACTTTCCATTAAGTAGCATTTGTTGTTTTCAATTCGAGGCTATCCCACTCCATACTTCGACCGGGCTTGGAACAATTACACGTCTGTAGTGAGCAGTCTTTCCAGAGGTTCCAATTAGACACGGTAACACTACCAAACTACCGAACGATCGATCACATCGTGTGTTTTTGTGTGTGTTAGTATGCTTGCTTCCTCCAACATCCCTTTAGTGAAATGTTTCTTCGTTGGCATTCGTATTGTTGGTAGCACTAATATTAATGATTAGCGGTGTTGTTATTATGATTAATATTTGTATAATTAACTCGCATCCGCCGAGCGCTAGTTCCGTTTCAGCTTGCTTTGTGCTGTGTTTGCAGCCCTACAGCAGAAAGGTCAAGATACCTGTCCACGCACCAACCGGTTGGTTGACACAGGTGGGCCAGGAGCAGGCGAAGACGATGTCGCATCGCATCGAATAGAAGAAGTGTCAAGAGTTCCGCATCGAATCATGTGCGAACACTACAAATTGAGCACAGCAGATGATGGCATAGCAAAAAACCGTACATTCACAATCGCGTATATACATAGACGTGTGGTGAACGTCGTCTCGAGAGAAACACAGAGATGAGAAATATTCCGGCGGTCAGTCTCCGGCTCCACTGATCGGAGGCATCACTGTCCCGGATGTGCTCCGGTTGTGGCTCCGGCTTGGCGGTCGGCTGGACTGGCTATCTGGCTGGTTGCGTCGAGGACGCGAATCCGTCCGCGAAACGCCAAGAAAGAACGTCGCCACCAATAACAATAATTAGCTTACCTACTGACAAGAGACAAGTGTCACAACGTCATTTGTGTACCAAACAGAACGAAGCCCCCAAGGCACTCCTACACGCACACACGCAGGCAGACATAACAGGCCGACAGACAAATCTTGATGGAGAGTTCGAGTTTAACCACGTTATGCTAGAAATAAAAGGAGAAATAAACGTTTTTCTTGTAAGGAGGTTGTTTTTAATTCGAGACTATCCTTTATCCCCTACGGGCTTGGAATGAATCCAGAGGCATATTTTCAAGGCACCAAGGGCCTTACATGTTGAGATATTTAGGGTTTCCCCAACAGTTTTTGTGACAGCATGGCCGCTAACTCTCAACATTATGATTTATTATCTATTCTCAATGAATATCGTTCAGGGAAAATTCGATCAACAACAGGGATCGAATCGGCGACACCCCGGTAGATGACGACCATGACTAGCGCACTAGTCACCACGATATGCTGTGTCTTTTTGTTGCCTTCTTGTAGTCATCGAGTTGTTCTGGCGAATCCCTATCTATGCTTCTTTCTCTACTACTTCCTGACGCCACGGCGGCGTCATACTGTTCTTGCCTTGTTCTACCACACTTCAATCTGGCCGAATGCGAAATGCTAGATTTTTAGCACACACGTTGTGTAGAAATAGTACAGTTAAAAAATATGCATATCTTAAGTTGAAGTTGTAAGCCCGAGTAGGGGACGGAGGATGGTTCGTTTTTATACTGACTTTTTGACTATACTGACGCTGCTTATCCAAACGACGGCTCGCCCGTCTGAATGTACGTTACGTTCTACCGACCGTACGCGCTGCTAATTAACGCCGGTATTATTACACTACTACCATAATTAACAGAAGTAATCATTGTAACAGCAGTGCCAGCCACGCAGCATAATACCAACATCGATCATCATTCTTGTTCTAATGACGCCAATCATTATTAACGCGATTTGGTTTTCGTTCATTTTGCAAATATGTAAAAATAAAAAAGAACGTTAAAGAAGATGCCGCCGAACCACCGGCGCCGTCACTCGAACTGTACAATCCATGAAACGCATGCCATTTGCTTGCTGCTGCTGGTGAATTCGTAATGTTTCATTATAGCATGAAAACTGCTTGGCCGACCGTTGATGATGTGTTGTGAGCAAAGCTACAACGATGCATCGCGGCCAGCGTTCGTGTTCGTAGGCAGATCTTCGTTCCCTGCGCGTCTTAATGCTGTTGATCTAGGTTCTCGTTCATATCTGTGTATGAGCTAATTTTATTTATACATCTGCCTCTCATGATCGATCCATACTTTATATAACACTTATCTGTGGCGATCCCGTTGTCGTTGTTGTTGTACCGCAATATCCGCTATGCTTTTGCAAGTTCTGCCCAGTTTGCCCAGTAAAATTGTATTGTGTTCGATTATCGTAACGATCCCATCTTTCCGTCTCTTTTGTTCTTCTTTCTCTAGCCGTATACATGCAGCACGCGCTTGCTTCGCTTATCCCGCTCTCTGTGTGTATTGGCTGGTCGTGTGGACCAACCTGTGAACCAAAACACCAAGGGCAACATGAGACAATAAACAAGGTTTGTGGTCAAGAAGCACTGATTAGCAGACAACAACAACAATGGCGAGAACAGGCAGCTGATTTGTTGTTGTTGTTGCTGTTGTTATTGGTGTTGTTGCTGCTGTTGTTGTGATTGTTTTGATGGTGACCGTGGTCATCATTTTGATTAAAGCTCATATCCTGGTTCGCCGCACCGCCCCGACTCACATGCGACCGCGTTCACTGTTACTTCTGCGGGTGGCGGCACTGCTACCGGATTTCACTTGGCTGGCCCGGTGGGGTTGATTTGATTTGTCCGGGCGCTGCTCGGGCCAACAACAACAACGAAGACGTTGAAAACGACAACGACGACGACGACAACAACAACGCTGACAACGAGAACAACAACAACAACGATGGCTATAACAATAACAGCAATGACGAACACTCATTATAGTGGTCGCTAGCCAACATTATCGACAACGAGCAGTCGGTGCGTACGCACACGCGTCAGAAAAGCGAAGGAACAGGAGGAAAAACTCGCGCACCGGGATGTCGTCGCGCCGCTAATTCCAGGCAGACGAAGCAAATAAAAAAATGCATTCGTTCATCAAACTCTGGCAAACATAAAACTTCTCCGTCGATCTCTTTTTCTTTTTTCTGTCTGTATTTCTGTCCGCCGTAACTCGATTATATTGCATGCCGGGCACGTCCGGTCAGCAACGTCTCCGGAAACGGCGACTCGTTCTGTTAAAAAAACTCATCTGAGCCACGCTTCTGCCGCTGCGGTTGAGGTGACAGTGGACCTAACACACGACGATGACTGTTGTGATCGAAAAGTTATATATGGATGAAAATGTTAACTGAATTAGACTGAATTGACTGACATTTACTATATAGTGTTCCACAACAATGGGCGAAGCAGTATGCAGACAATTCTTTATGGTTTTCCGTTCGAGTTCGGCGTTACGTTGTTACTCGGCTGAGAATAATTTCTCTAAATCGTCATTCGGAGTAAGACTAGCACTATGGTTGGCAGAGCGATAAGCCGCTTACAACGAAGATGATCCGACCTGAAATTGAAAACACCTGACGCCTTCGCCTCGACTATGGGGCAGGTTTCTCCTGCTTCTCGAGGAGAAATTATCCTTGAAACTCTGAGACCCTGTCGAGCGTGCGATAAAGTCCTAGCAAGTTGGATCGTCAGAGAGATGGAGATCAGGAGGTGTGTTTGAGGTGGTGAGACGATCGGGCGGCGCTGTCCTATTATTTTCTGCGCATCGGCTACGCACGGAGGCTGGGGAATGTGGTCAAGTCGTGTGAACTCGGAGGTCCTGCGAGGTTATTAGTACGCGGTATATATATATATTTATATATATATATATATATATATATATATATATATATATCTATATATATATATATATATATATATATGTGGCCTCAAAAATGAATCAGCGGCATTTTAGGGAATTTTCAAACCCACTGAAAGCCCTGCGATTGGCCCTGCGAGGGTATTAGTGCGCGGAAGCAGTGTAAGCAAATTTATGTATATATATATATATATATATATATATATATATATATATATATATATATATATATATATATATATATATATATATATACTCTAAAAATTAATCAGCGGCATTTTAGGGAATTGTCAAACCTACTGAAAAATTGAATGATTAGTGAAAGTGTCTTGTTTAGAAGTGAGAGTGTAATGTGTAATGTTTGTTATAGCAATGTGACTGGTATAACAACTGTTCGGCTTTTCACGTTCAATACAGTAAACTGTTTCTATTCCGCCATGAGATAAATATACCCCATATGGAGAATGCATATTTCATGGGGATAATAGTGGTACTAAATCGATTGTAGTAACTTTCGTTATATGATTAACCCAAACCGTTTTCCTTGTGGCCCGATGCCGGACTCTGCAAGAGTACCCGTGGTAACAGAGCAGCCGCCAGATTCAGGCCGTACACCAGCCGCTAACGTCCCTCGTCTGTTACAACGGGACCCTGTGGGGGTCCGACATCGAGTGACGGGGCAAAACTTTGCACGGCAATCATATTACAAATTATACCACTGCACCGCTTTCATACCAAACTTGATCCCCATGAAATTTGGATCCGCATTCTGATATACGCAAGGAGATCAAACAATTCTGATACGTGTTTCTAAACGAGAATATTTGTTTGATTTTTTTAAAGTGTTTTGTTTTTTCTAAAAAGCTCCGGCCTACTGTATTGCACTTGTGTGTAACCCTGTGTGTAACCCGCGCAATTCTCGCGCAATTTTCCTAACACTTAGCGATAGTTTTCCTTATTGAGTGTAAAGAGAGGTGGCAAAACATCTAGGAAGATTCCCTTATACTAGACAAAAAAACAGTCAAAGGGACTTTGGTGTTGGATCTGCTCTGTCCGAGTTTCCTTGAACGATTGTCTCCTTGGAAGCACCACTGGCAGGATTGGGCTTTGGTCTCGATGTCGATGTTCATGACTCGTCTCCTGTAATCACTCTCGGAAGCAATCCGGGGTCTTCTGCTACTGCCTGAAGGTTCTATTCGGACATTTCCTGACAAACGTTCATTTGCTGAAAATTTAGAATTTTTAGAACGAACTTTGCTGCCGGTCTTCTAATGCCTAAAATGTCTGTCAAGACTGTTACAACTGCTTACAAGATATCCCTAGTCTTTTAGCCATTTCGCTGATAGTAAATCGGGTATTGTTGAGTACGATATCACAAACTTCTGCAACTATTTCTTCTGTTATTGACGTCAGAAGTTTTTTCGAGCAGTGATTATCTTCGATCTCTTCTCAATGTTTTAAGGTACTGCATGATCACTATAAGCAGTGCGTAACATTTCCGCCACTTTAGAACATAAATTTGATTTCAGATTTGCTGCTTCTCCATTTTCTACTCCTTAAAAATTGTCGAACCTCGTTTTTACTTGTTTGAAACAAACTCAACTAATAAATGCAGCGAAGTTTGGCCTACTTAATGAAACATAGAGTTTTTAAACTAAACAAAAATGTTTTGGCTGTTTCGATCTGGCGGTAAAATTGAATGTACTAGAACTTGCCGATCTGCCTATATATATATATATATATATATATATATATATATATATATATATATATATATATATATATATATTATCTATATATATATATATATCTATATATATATATTATATATATATATATATATTATATATATTTATATATATATATATATATATATATATACATCTGTGTCTGTCATACGTCTTTCAGCAAGATGGCGCTCCCACTCACATTAGCCGTTTAGTATAATAGTGATATCTAAGCCTACCGCTCAGCACGTCTAGTCTTGATCTTACACTGCCTCATCGAGAACATTGCATGAGAAAAAGCGTGTAATACTTAATTCTTATATATATATATACATACCTTGGATATATAGGGAGAGAGATAATTAATTAAGCTATTTATATTAATGTCTACATATGCTCAATCTGTTGCAGATGCTCGGACGGTGCGATTATCGTAGTGATTCAATATATATATATATATATATATATATATATATATATATATATATATATATATGAACAGGGAAAACGCCGTAAAATGTATTTAAATGCGGTAGTGAGTCAGTGTCATTGAGGCCTTCTTACGTCAGGTGATCATTTGTCTGAGGTAGATCCGTCACCTTGCTTCTACGGCGTCGAAGGCTATTAATTAAACAGCAACAGCGCCTTTGCTTCGTTCTGGATTTGATCTGTGTGTGGTCTTTACATGTCCTTGCTGGGACACCTGCGTTCAGCAAAAGTAAGTGAACGTAAGACTGACCATCAACAACACTTTGTTGTCGTGAGCTGTTGTTGTTTTCTGTGTCGTTGTTATTATTGCTGTTGCTATTGCTGTTCTTTTTTGGCTCTAACCAGAGCATCGTGATATTAACCGCCAAAAAAGTGAGGGTTCATTTAATTATACCTGTCCCCTGCAGGAAAGCCGAAGTACGACCACTCATTCTATTAGGTTTAAGTGCTGACTGATTATATAGAAATAAGAAAGCCACGCTACGAATATATGGGACCAAAACGGTTGTTTGAAATTGTGCACATTGTACTCTTGACGGAACCTTTCAGGCAAAAAGTGCTGCATTTTGATCAAATGTGTGGTTTTTATATGCGTGTCTTTTTCTTTTATGACTATTTTAGACGGTGAGCGGAGTAGACTAGTTGGTGAACTTTCGACCATGCAATGAGTGTATTGAGGTGGCGGTGTCTTCAACATTCGTATAGATAGTGGCACATCGACAGGATGAGCAATGGATTTTTAAGCTTCTAGAGAACAGAGGCCTGCATTGTGGAAATAAAAGGTACAAATTTACATACCTTTGCCGAAGCGGGAGGAGCGCTATCGATCTCCCGTCTCATACATAACCTTACACAGAATTTTACGGATGCGAGGTTCTTGATATTCCAACACGGAAACATGTGCTGATGTGTCTGTGTATGCCTGACCAAGGGCGCTCCACGTCGGCTGTCGACAACCTATTTGTCTAGACAGATAAATTTGCGGGGCTGCGGAGATTAAACTCTGACGTCGAACGGAGCAAGCACGCTTTGGAGGCCACCGCTCCGGTGGCTAAAGATAAGAATAGGACAAAGAGGCGCGGCCCTGGTTTACACAACCCTGTTATCTTAAAGTCGGCAAGTTTTGGGGCTCCTGCGTCAAACGCGGTTCTGCACTCCGATCCCCACGTAGTTGCTGATCGTGCGCTCTATGGCCAATAGATAGCAATCTATTGTACAAGAAACTGCTTATAGAGAGTAAGCGCCGGTATGATGAGCAGGAGCGAGAGAAAGTACGTCTGCTTGAGAGAGAAAAGTGCGAACTCCGTGTCTACCTTGTCCGTCGGCACAATAGAAACATACCCAGCTTGACAAAGGAGCAATTGCGGCACTACTTTATTGCCCTTCTGCGGAACTGCGCAATCTGTTTAGCCTCGGCCTTTACTCAGCGGAGAACACATACTCCAGGTTTGGCATGAGACCAGGCTTAGTTGCGTCGGAGCAAACTCGTGTAAAAAATTCGCTAAGTTGACTATTTCAGAGTTTCCAACCGTAGAGAAAGCCCTACTCCTAGAGCAACTCGGGTTTAGGAGGAGTCGAGGTAAACATGACGCAGTCTAGTCGGATACTTCAGTCGGTAGTTAGGCGTATTTTGGCTGTACCCGAGAGTCAGTTGTTCGCCGTCTTTATTGACTGCGTCAAAGTCCTCAACAAAGCCTCTCGTCACTTACTAGTCGATCCGTGTTGATACGCTGGAGTAGTTGGTACCGCAGGACAGCCTTGAACAAAACATAAAAGGCGAGGATAACTTGCAGCTGATTCAATACGTGTGGCTCCAACACGTGAAAGGACAAAGGAGCGTCAGTTGCTTGGCTTTTTCCATGCTTATTGCAAACCTACAGTATTGGCCCACCGGAATTGCGGTTCTATCCGTCGAATTATCAGCGTCGTAGAAACTTACCTTCATTGCCTGCAAATATATTCGCGCATAACCATGCCAGTAAGTTTCAACGTGGTACTCTATTATGGCCAACCGCTGGAGTTTGTCAATATCTTACCATATTTGGGCCTAAGACTAATCATATAGTAACGACCTTTACTCAGCACATCGGTGACAGATGTCGGGCATCTATTGCCTCCATTTACGTCGAGCTGAGTTACCTTTGGAGACTGTTTCTAAGAGCGGCAGCAATTTTTTAAGCGTGAGATTTTACGATTGTTGAGTTACAGCCTTGGCAGGGTGTATGGCCATCTTTCAACGGCAAATTGTGTGCACCTAGAAAAGTGTCTTACAACATGTATGAAGCGTAATCTTTACTTGTAACCGCTTCAAGTAACTGCTTTCTGTGCCTGCTACTAGGTTGCGAACCGGCAGTGGAAACAATCAAAGTCAAGTTTAGGTCACCTATTATTGGACCATTTCGGCAATTTGTGTTAGATGGTCAGAGGGAATGACTGAGACCTCGGTAGAGATAGCGCAGTTAGATGCGTGATCTCACCAGCAAGCTTTGGTTTGACTGAAAAATTTCACCAGGTTGACAATCAATGCCGTTGCCGGTTCTGCTCGCAACTGTGCGCTCAATGCTACGCAGCGAGCTGCGAGACGATTTGGCGGTCTCTGCACTTTCTTGTCCGGTCAAACGGTCGTTGAAGTGTTCAAACTGTGTACATGGACAATATAACACTATACTTAAATAGCACTCTGCAATGCAGACTTGAAAATAAACGTTTTTATCACAAATAAATATATGTTTGCTCAGCAGCAGCAAATCGTCTATATGCTTTCGGCGGTCAGATTCTTATCTGAAGGGCGCGTCCTCGCCGACATCAAAGCTGCCTAAGCTGTTCTCATATTCACTGGAGACATCCTAAAGCAGTAGTGGCTCATTAGGAGGAGCTCACAAGTGATCCGTCAATGCGGTGAACCCATGTCGGTTTTTTTTTAGCTCGTTGCGCCAGAAGTCGCTGCATCGACGGTGGCAGCAGCAGAGCCGGCTACAGCAACAGCATCACGGGAACTAATCATGTTGGTGTTGCTGTTGTTGCTGTGGTGGCGGCTGCTGTTGCTGTTAACATCATTATTATGATAAGTAGCATTAGTACTAGTCACAGCAGAGGTATCCCGGCGACACGGACGCGGAACGAGTCATTTCACGCCGATTTCCGCCTCAAGGTCTACACTTTAACCGTATGCCTCTCTCTCTCTCTCTGACTCACTCTTATTTTCCTCTCTTCCTTTTCCTTTCTCTCCCATCTCTTTCATTTCTCTCTCTCTCTCTCTCTCTATATATATATATATATATATATAAATACGCATGTATCCTCTTCTTTTCCTTCTCGACTGCTTACTTCTTCTCTTCGTCCGTATCCACGTACCTGCGAATACTACTGCGTATACGTTAGTGGTTGCACTTAATGGCGGCTCACCTAAGGGCAGGTCTGTTTATTGCTAATGTTGGCTCTATGAACGTTGCTGTTGTTGTCGTCGTTGTTCTTTGCTTGGCTATGTTCTATAACTATGTTCGTTGTTACAGCAGTTGTTGTTTGCTGCAAGCGTCGTAATCATATTGTTGTTGTTGTTACTGCAGTGGTTTATCTTTGTGTAGTAATTTATGTGTTATTGTTGTTTATATGTATATATATTTATGTGTTATTGTTGTTTATATGTTTAAATATACATGAAACTAAGTTGGCGCATATGTAAATGCCTTTGGAGCCTGATATACTTCGTCATATCGTCGGATCACTGGTGAATCGTAATTACGTATTGTACTTAGATTACGTACCGGCATTTTCGTTCAAGCGGCTTGACATACATGGAGGTATACCCGTATATGTATCATTGTATCAGATTCTACGTGCCAGCATGTGCGCATATTTAAAGACTTTTTGCAATGTGTAGCGAAACTGTTAGTATGACAAAATCTCTGGAGGTTCAATGATGATACAATCGACATATCCGCACCTAGCTATCGTTTTGGTGTAAACAGTTGTTCTTGCGTTAAGTGTTGACATCTTATCCCAGCCAACCCATCACACACTCATCATCAGAGTGTAGTGTTCTCGACCCCGTTTGCCCAATCCTGCATCAACGCCACAATCTCCGTAAACATACATGATACATTTTTTGAAACAACACTATCTCGAAGAGTGACGCCCCATTATGTGTCCGATACAAGTATAGCTGTAGGATAGCGACACGCGTACAAATTACTCCTTGATTACAAACGTTACTGTCTTCGTCATTCGTGTCACCGATAAAATTTTCTCTCTGCTTACACTGACCATCAATCGCTTGAGTGCTGTTCAAAATTTTACGCTGATCTATTCTATTATACCCTATGACCGGGTCTTGCTCATCGGCGCAAATCAACCAACGTACTCCACCCGACGGTCGATCTCTAGCTCTCGATATCTGAGTTACAGATCGATAATTGTTATGCACTGTTTCAAATGAATTCACATTAAATTGGCAGTATAGTAGTGAAAGTGCATGCTGCAGTATATGCGTTACTGTGTTTCCATTCATGTAGATTACATTGAGGCTGCTAGACTGCGGGTTTGACAAAAACAGCTGCCGAGGAGCGTAGTCGTCTTCGTAGCCATTGTCAAATATTTCATCGAACACAAGATACTCGTATACCTCACGGCCAGACATCTGTAGGTACAACGCACATAACCCCATCCATGGACCTAGGCCTCACCATATTAATGAAATAAGTGACCAGTCGTGCCTCTGATGTATCTCTGAATAACGCCCAGAATAAAGCGTCACGCGAACCAACCCATCCAGCAAGCCTACCATCAGCTTGCTATGTGTCTTGATGCTTGGCCAGCATCGTATATCGTGTATAAACGTGCTACATCTACGTCATCGAGGCATCATCAACTTCAAGCGGTTGCCGTAACTGTCTCGCTGCACTGCTGTTTTGGCCTTTGTTCTCCCACCTCTTTGCCCTTTTCCCGCTTGGCGCGCGGGCTCCGCTGTGCCCTTTATGGTTTCATTACGCGGGCGCACAGATTGGCTCCGATTTTAAGCTGCCGATTAAAGTGGCCATTCTTTTGGGCGGACTCTCAGCCAACCATGACCGACTCAACAGCAATGTCCACGGGACCGCTTCGTAAGAAGATGTGCAACGGTGGGGCTCGAACCCGTGCTGCACCTATGTGTCTCTTTCGGTCGCGAGGCGTACGCGAACTCATCACGCGACCAGGCTCGACTGAATGGCCTGGCGGTGGTTGTTTTTGAGTCTGCCTCAATGATGACTTTTTTTTACTGCTGAAACCTCTCAGCATGACTTTGGGGGATTACGGGAATCTAGACGGACATGCGCCACCCCAGCCATGGTGACAGTCTGGGTCTCGCAAACCCAGAAAACCCGCTTCCCCCCCACCTGCAAGGATCGTTAATTGCGTAGGCATTGCTTCGAATCCATGGGAGTGGTGTTGCACCAACCCCTACATTCTACTCCAATCTGGCATCATCCGGCGCCTCATGTCTGCCTTGGTGCAGCTCAGACGCGTCAATGATGACCTAACTATTTGCCTACTTACCATACCCTACTAGACTCTACCGTACCCTTCTCTGACTGATACGATGTAATCTCGTTCTGATCGCCGCGCTGAGAGGCGGCTCTGGCTCTGGCGATGTGACCTTATCATTGCAGTGGTCGTCCTCCACCTCTCCCCGTAGCCACTGCCGACTTCATCACCATCATCATCAACAACATCATTATCAGCATCATCATCAACTTCATCATGATCGTCATCGCCGTCGTCGTCGTCATTATCATCATCACCATCATCATCATGGCGGCCCTCGTCGCCACCGTGGTGGTGAAGTTGTGCCATCGATGATGGGGCCTCTCTCCTCGATTACGGCTGATCGAAGAACTGAAGCGGATCTGACCTCTGACCCCTGATCCGCTGTGCACGAGCGCCAAAGGTCCTTGGGGGTGTTCGGTAGACAAAAAGAGCGCGCGAGAGAGAGAGAGATACAGAGACGGCCGACGACGAAGAAGCCGAGAGAACTTCGCGGAGAGAGAAAGAGAGAACGAAGAAGCGACAAAGGCGATGAGAGACCTAACGAGAGAGAGAGAGAGAGGGAGAGGAGAAGGAGGAGAGGGGAGAATGAAAGAGTACGTATATGTGGGCCGTACATAGACGTACGAGTCTATACGAGTATATAGGTGTGTGTCCGTGTGTGTGAGTATGCATTTATCGATCCGATGATTCGTTCAGGTCAGCATACGGCTTCGTTGCCAGCCGCCAGCCTCCTTCCTATAACGATACCGATGAACGAGCAGAAGACGACCGCTACTACAGCGACGGCGACGACGACGACGATGAAGATGAAGTCGACGGACCGCCATCATCTCGGCGTCGTTTGGCGCGCTTGACGCTGCCGCCACTGCCACCGCCGCCTCCTCCTCCGCGTGGAAGATCCGGCAATGAAACGAGAACGGGAGATCGAAACTTGTCCGCTCACTTACTCACAGCTGGCTTGTCGTTTCGCTTGTTGTTTCGCTTATTGCGCTAGCGTACCGTGGCTGCTCCTCCCGTCGAACAACGTTTAAGACTGAGCACCACAGCGAGCGCTCTCCTAATTTCGAAGATCAACAACACACAGTGTCTACTTCATCCTCCTCACTTGCCCCCTCCCTCTCTCTATCTTTCTATATATATATATATATCTAATAGCTCTATATATATATATATATATATATATATATATATATATATCTAATGGCTCTACCTTGATTTCTCTTTGTAAATTATATATATATATATATATATATATATATCCAATGCATGCCGGATTTACAGGGTAAACAGTAGATCCCTGTAGCACCAGCTGCAGCCGTCATTGAAGCCAGGCAGTAACAGCAGAGAGCAGCAGAGCTCGTAACAAATCAGGCGGAGGCTCAATTCTTAATCGTTTTTCTCAAGCTTCATTCTACCTTGCTTTTCGCCGCTCCGGCCTGGACAGCTTAAAGTGTGGCACGGCTCTCCTAACAAACTTTCTGCCGATTTTTTAAGTCAGCGTTTCACACAGACGCTACGTACGATATCAGAGGTATAACGTATTGTTGCATATATATATATATATATATGTATATATATATATATATATATATATATATATATATATATATATATATATATATATATATATATATATATATATGTTCGTAAAGTCTTGTGCTTTTATAGCGAACGAGCGAAAATGCAATTGGTTCTATGATAGGTGTCCGTAACAATCTATACTTACTAAACGTTTCATTAAATTTAAGTTGCTTGCCCCTGTGGCGGCGTAGTCTAGAGGACTAGTGCGCTAGTCATGGTTGTCATCTACCGAGGTGTCGCCGGCTTGATCCCTGTTGTTGCTCGAATTTTTGAGCGATGCTAATTGAGAATAGATGATAAACCATACCGCTGAGAGTCAGCGGCCATGCTGCCACGAGGACTGTTTGAGATATCTCTATATAGATATCTCAACATGTCTGGCTCTCGGTGCATTGTAGATATACTTTACGGTGAGTTCTAAGCCCTTAGGGGACGGAGGATGGTCTAGAAGTTGCTTGCCCTCAAGTGTGTAATAATTTCCAAAATTTTTGTGTCTAAATCGCGATACTGCGCTTTCATCGGCAATTAATCTTTAGACCAAGAAAGTCGGACATTTTAACGAATTGCGTTTGTTTTATGGAGCACCACGCTGTTCAATTCCGCACCTATCACCGTACTAGATACTTGGAAGCCGCTATTTCGAATTTGTTCGCAGATGCCTTTACATATGCACTGGGCGCAATCATAGTAGTCAGGTCGTAAGAAAATCATGACACGGGTGCTTATTGAAAAAAGAATCACCCTTGTCGCTACTTGAATACGAAACAGACTGCACGGCGAAATACGTAAAGGATGTCCATCTCATTGATTGACGGACGAAATATTAATGACATGAAACTAATAAAAAGGCTCACAAATTGCTGAACCACAATTCAAATAGAGAATGGTATGCCCTACTGTTGACAATGCCACTACGTTTGCATGCCAGTTTGCGCAGTTTGGCTTTTTAGATTCTCAGACGGGGTGTCAGTATAATTCTTACGTGTAGAGCATCTTCCAGCAGAGCTGCTGGAAGGAGCCTAGTATCGCGTGCAGCAGGTTCTGCATAAAATAGAAAGTTATCGGCAAATGCTCTGAACGAAGTCCACCACTTTCGCACAGTCAACCGCAACATACCTATTTAGTGTTCTGATTAAACATAAGCCAATTTTAGTCTTCACTACCGCTGAGCAAATGTATATACAAGTGTGAAGTCAGAAGACTAAGCAATGTAGCTATTTTTATATGATATTATACAGTCCCTTCCAAAAGCTATTCCAAGGCCCACGTTGGAGGTGCAAACTAAAAGTGATACGCCGAATACTTTCACAAAGTATTTGGCGTGTATCTCTGCGGAAACTGCGGAACAGTTTTCGCAGAGACAAGAATGACGAGGAGTAACTGCATGTAACTGACGAAGTCATTGTGCGTTTGATCAACACTTCGACACGTTGCAAAGAAAACGGCCCAGTTTGCCCCTGATCGACCGAGTCAAAATTATATTTGTTTGTGCGATGTTTAGAAGACGTTGATATTTTGTGGGACGTTGACGAGCTGCTAAGGCGCAATCTCTCTATATAATTATAGAAACATGTCTTCTGTAGAGAGTCTAACATCTTAACCATTGTTTGATCCATCACGTCGCTGTCGTGATCGACATGCTCATTCAGTCAGTTGGATTTACGATTGATTAAAGTTGCTCAAACAATGCTATGATGAAGCCTTACCAAAGGTTGCAGCCCTGAGCCCTATCACTATTCTACTCATGCTGTGGCAAATACTGGCACGTCCCCGTAAAAAAAAAAAATATATATATATATATATATATATATATATATATAGGATAAGCTAGCGGGCATGTATGGTGACTATCACGTCTTCGTCTCGTTTTGCCCAGCCAAATACCGTTTTGGTTTTAGGCAGCGTTCCCACGTAGTATGTCAAGACCCAGACAAGCTTTAAAGAAGGAAGACGATTTGCTATCAAATTTGTAATGCGTGAGGAATTTATTGTCCGTCATTAAGTCTTCCAGCAGGTCTATGTTTGTCGTGTCTATCTGCCTTGTTGCAGGAAGAATTCGAGGCAAAACAGCGCGGGGGACCAAAGGCGTTTTCCTGTTTAAACCCGTTGTTTGAATGGATAGGCCCCGCCGTGTCCGAAGAGAACATATATAGGTGTACATACACCCGTGTATATGCACATAATCGTGCATCCCTCTGCACCACCTGTCTCACTTGCTTCGTGAAACTACTCTCCATATATTAAGCTCACTGAACCTCTGTATCCAGCATTTCTGCCCTGTCGTATGCTAATAGTCCACTTCATCTTGAATTATCGTATATGCATTCTACACATACATACATGTTTGTATTATAACGTGCATGTGTGTGTCGCATGTACATACACGCCTTGGGTCCCCCGCACTGTTTTGCCTCGAATTCTCCCTGCGGAAAGGCAGATAGAGGGTGAGGGCTCCCTGGAACTCCCTGCCAGAATATTTGTGATAAATTCCTCACTTTTGGCAGACGTAACTTTCTGCGAATTGTGCTGGATGCGTTGTGCTGGCTGCTTTGCTTCTACGAATATCTGCCGGACGGCAGCCTCCCCCACGCTCATTATATCGACCTGGTGCGGCCTTATTGTGGCTATAGCAACTTTTATTCATCTCTGAGGCTAATTTGCCGCCAGTGGACTTGGGGATAGCCCGCATTTCGCAGGCCGTACAGAGTCACCTTTTTGCATCGCAAGCAGTGAAATTTGCTGCGTAAAAAATTGAGAAGCAGACGGGTGTCATTCAATGCGTTCTTCATCAGAACTCAGGAGTTCTTCCAGCAGCCTTGTTGAAAACGGAATCGTTTTGTTGCGCGCATATTTCAGATGTCAAAGGCGTGGGCCATCTGCTCTGGGCCTTGAAGCTAGAACGAATGAGTGCACTGTATTAGGAGGTCTGCCACAAGTGCGTGTTCTACAGTAGGGTCCTGCATTGCTTCTTCAGAATGCCTTCAAGGGACGCCTGCCTGAGAATTCCTTCAAGGGACGCCTGTTTCCGCCTAAGCTTATCTTCAGTATTTGGCTCGATTGGGGATATAGAAAGGCATCTGCGAACGTACTACAAAGCGTATGTCGTCCTTCGTCAACGGGACTCAGCATGGCTCACCCGCTCGCAGTGTGTTCCTGGTCTATGTGTCTGGCGGTTGTATAAGCGGTGCTTTTCTTGCAAACCTCTAAGCTGATCCTACGTAGATTGGCAAGATTGCAATTGTTAGTTCTCTGCATAGCCTTGAGCTATTAGCCATTTGTCTTGGAAGAGTTAGCATCAGTGTGGGCATGTACATGAGTGTAACCCATAATGTGAAATCCTTGTTTATAATGGAATCGGCAAACGCTCTTTGTGAATACTGCAGCGTTCGGTTCTCTGGCATCTCTTGTCTTTGTTCGCGTCATGCGTGTTCTGTGCGCTCTCAGATCTTGCAGTGTTCATTGTATTCGTTCATGCGCACGTCATATTCGGCATGTGTACGCAGTCTGAATGAGAGAGTGAGTTTTTCTGTTGCTCCTGATTGATTACGTCTATGGAATGAGGTAAAGGCTGACTGGTCATTGTTGTAACCTCTTGGGCGTTACTTCCAGTCCAGACAGAGAGAGGAGAGGGTTTAGAGCCTTCTCACTTCAGCGCACTCAAATATAAAGATAGGAACGCCTCTCCCGACTCAATTTCTAAAGAAGCTAACAAGCATATCAACTAGTTGCTTTCTAGTTTTTCCATTTCTATTAGCCATTCAGATAAGAGGGGTTTAAACAAACCCGGAATTCTACAGAGTTTATTGATTACCATTGGCGTTTTATATAATTTGGCATCCTTTACCGATTGGGGGCTGTGCTCATCCGTGTGTATTTGTTTGTTTTGTTCTCAGCCAGCTTAGGTTTGATGCGCAGGTGACATACTACCTTATTTTCCATCCTTCTCGATACCGGGTAGAAGCTCTCAGGTGATTCCTCACATGATTTGCAGTCTTTAGGTTCTGGTATTGGCGGAGCGTTCCCGAAAGAGCTTGCAAGAATATCTTCAGTTTGGGGTGGAGACATGCAAGGCTGTGTATGGAACACTTTTCACAGAGTTCTGTCTTTAAGCTTCAGCGTACACTTGCCGGATAGAACATCTGTCATCGTCGGCAGAATAGACACTTCCGCAATTAGCGCATTGGGCCTTCTCTTAGGACTGAGTAGGCTGAATGCGCCCAATTTGGAGGCCTGATTTGACGCACCTGTTGCAAGTCAAACGGGCTCCTTTGCGTTCGGAAGCCATGGGTTCGAACTTGTGGCGCGATAGACAGGAATATATCTGTAGAGGCGATTCTGCACAGAGTGTAAACTGAAAACTCTCGCCCGCTATAAATGTTTCTAGTCTTGGGGTTCCACTGAATCTCAGTCGTACTCTTACCTTGACTACGCGATGAGAGTAAATATTGAGTAGACTTATTTTTTCAGCGCTGCTTCGTCATTCGGACTTTCAACATATATCGCACCTTTATGTCCGCCGAACTTTTGTTGGCCACTGCCCTTAGCGCTAGGAGGAATGCCTATCGCATGATGATGATGATGATGATGATGATGATTATTATTATTATTATTATTATTATTATTATTATTATTATTATTATTATTATTATTATTATTATTATTATTATTATTATTATTGGCCGCTCTCTCTATGCGGCATGTCTTATTGCCTTCTTCTCTCTGGTTGAAACGGTCTGCCAGCTGCCGCCTTCTGCTGAATCAGCAGACATGCCATCTCCTCAACGTCCTTCTCACCTACGGGATCGACGTCGTTTGCCACACGTTTCCTGATTAGCCGCTCATCTCTTCTCTGGCTTTATTTTGCGTCGAGAACCTTATTGCGCTGGGCTTCACGGAAACGTGTGATACTTAACCTGCCACCTATGTTCCCTGTTTCCTGATGAACGCACACTGCTTAGATTGCACAATCGATGAAATGCTGATTTGCAGGCGCCAGATGTAGCTAGCATATTATTAATATAATTATTATGGGCATCCTGTGAAAACGGCGCACGACGCAACGGGAGCTCGAAAATCTGCACTCGCAACAACATTAGCAGACGAACATCGTATAAATAACACCCAATCGGTCAACACTGCCAACGTGACGCGGTATCCTGCAGTTTTAAAGATCTACTTCTAACTTAAAATGTGTGCGGGTGTGAATCTTATTGATCACGGTTTAAAGTGCCACCGAAGAGTCGCAGAAGCCAAATAATGTATGTTCCTAGAGGCGCTACAAGAACGGGGCATCTCGATCAAATGTACGCATGCCGCGTAGCGGAGGACATTGACAATAGCGCGACTGCCTCGGTTCCTTTAGTGATTTTTTCAGTTTTTCCTGATCCTATACTGTGTTATTAAAGGAACTTCCATGATATATATTGTATTACAATTGTATTACTAATAATTACAGTTGTTAGTTTATTACAACTTTACAATACAATTGTATTAACAATTATTGCAATTATTGTTGGCCATAATGGTGTCATTGTTGTTACTGTTGCCGCCGCTGCTGCAGCCCTTCTTGTTGGGGAAAACGAGATGAGGTTATGAGCAGCCCGTTTGTATCACCGATGCAAATGATTGCTTTCCGTGCATTTTATTCGGTGTCAGCTGTGACGATGATGGCGCTGTTCCGACTGGTGTACAACTTTTGCTTTGCTCTCGTGAGGTTGACATTATCCAAGCCAGCCGCAGCAATCATCTGATTAACGAATTGCACGATAGTTGTTGGTGGTTCATTGGTTCTTCAGCATTGGCTAGGCCGGGGTGTTAAGCAACAAGAAATCACATATTAGTTGTCCTTGCGCTATCATAAGTAGCCTTGCGTTACTGGAGTCGCCTAGCGTTCATGTTGATGTACCGGTCAACCCCACCTTCTGAATTATTTGCTGTACACGCTGCACACCGTTTCGAATAGTGTCCATCTGTTGAATCTCTTCGACCAGCGCCATCCGTTTTTCGTTTAGCACAGCCATCTCCTGCTGCATTTTATGCATAGCCGTGATTGTGGTATTGATTTGGCTCAGCTAAGTGTTCATTAGCTGTCCAGTGCTTCAGGACTTTGCGTCCGATATATACAGCATTACATTAGGTATAGCATACCGATAATTATCTGCACTAATTAAATATCACACTTAAAGATGTGGCCAACGAAGTCTGCCATACACATGAGTTCAGAGTGTTCACCGGAGTGCCAGTCTTCTTTGTGGCTGCCCGTGTACATGAAAAAACCGTACACGGGCAATTGCCTTACGGAAAATCTGTTTAAAAAAATTATGCCTGGCTTAAGGTTCTTTCTTCACTTATAATACGTGGTCCGTATGACGGTCGGCTGCGACGTGAGCCGGGGTGTCGGCGGCAGTTGCGAAGCACCTCTCTAGTGGTCTCGGCTGGCAAGGAAGTACCATCATTGCCTGACTTCAATGCTGCTACCACAACTACGACCTCTATGAGTGGCTCGAAACTATATTGTGCGTGCAGCAGTATCGGAACCACCGAACCAGCAAGCAGCGTACGACAAGAAGATCCGGTTCCTCGGCCCGATGACAGACCTAATGACAATGAGGCTGACGACAACAACAACAACAGCAACATCGTCAACACGAACGACAATGACAACAACAACAACCACAACAACTACTACTACAAGAACAACAACAACTACTACATGTAGTAGCCGGGCGCGTCGTTTGACCCGCACCTCTCTGGGGGGCACTCGACGGTACTCGATTGAGGGAGCAGCAGCGGCAGCAGCAGCAGCAACTGACGAACGATATGATTCAGCCGCCACGGGGAATAGCGCTCGCGCCCGACCGCAGCGACAAGTCCATCCGAGCGACGACAACGGAGATAGCGCGGTAGCGCGCAGGAGACAACAGTAGGCAACGTGCTGACACTGACGCTACCCCCCCCCCTAGACAATGCGCGGCGGACTACGACGTGGCACAATGCGCTCGCTCGAGTAGCAGGGTAGACGCATGGGTAAAAGTGAGGTATACGAGACAGGAAAGTCGCCCAAGAAAGCACAACTATAGCAACAACAACAGCAACAACAACAGCAACAACAACAACAACAACAACAACAACCACAACAACAACAACAATAACAACAACAACAGCAGCAGCATCAGTAGAAACAGACACAACAGTAGCGACTTCACGATGCCACGATGTCATTCTTCACCATTACTATTCTTCATCGTTGTGGCGGTTGAGGTCCCGCTGTTGCTGACGTTGTGGTCGTCGTTGTGCTGATTCTATTTTTGTCATCGTTGTTGTTGTTGTCGTCGTTGTTGTTGTTGCGGTTGTCGTTGTTATCGAGTCGTTGTCGTCGTTGTTGTTGTTGTTGTTGCTGTTGTCGTTTTTCGTCATCAACAGCTCAGCATCATCATGGACAAAGGCATCCATCGACCATACCTTCGCTCGTAGAGACGCACGCACGCACGCGCATACCTCTCGACTCACTGGCGGCGAAAAAAAGCCCCCACTGTTTTGGCGTTGACCATTGAGCGCAAACATCGCGTACGGCCAACTTACGTCGAGCAACTACTAGCTAACTGTACGTCATTCTGTTCGTTTTGCTTTCTCCTCTACGAGGATCTCTTCTTCTTCTTTTTCTTCTTCTTCTTTGAGTCTATGACGTCTATGGTCTATCGGTGCGTATTTACGTGTCTTCGCGTCTCTATGTCCTCCCAGCAGTGGCAGCAGCAGCAGCGGCGGCGGCGGCGGCAATGATGGTGTGGCGGCGGCGGTGAGCGGCCACCAACCACCATTGACTTGATTGACCTTCGAGCGCTTCACCTCCAGCTAACTATCGTCGCGTAGCGTAGTTTGACGTTAGCGGGACGACAGCGTCAATAAATTTAGGGATTTAAAATCCATTGACGGGGTAGCCGGCTGCTACGCATCGCGTGCCGCCGGTACGCGCCGATTGAGCCCGCCGCCGCCACGACGAAATAGCGACGGTCGTCGAGTGACGAAGATCAAGCGGATCAACTGCGGATAACGAGGCAACTTTGTCTTCACTCTATATATATATATATATATATATATATATATATATATATATATATATATATATATATATATACATATATATATTTATATATCTAAACACTCAGTCATACGCGTGGTGTACATACAAACGTAAATCTCATAATCAGTGGGTGTTTCCTTCTAGTCTTATTCTTCTTTTTCTGCTACAACTACTACTACTACTATAACATAAAAGTCAACAACAACAACTACTACTACTGAACGTGTTCGCGGCTAGAACCTTCTAGCCTCTACTCAGAGGTTACTGTATGTAGCATAACTTCATCTTCTCAGTAGACGAGATCCACGCTTGCTCATAGTACTCAAAACGTATCTGATCTGCCTCCAGCAGCGGAGAACAATTAAAGACAACAAATCATACCTAATTCAAACCTACGCCAGCGTCGTTTGTTTACTGTTGTAGATATGATGTCGTTATATTTTTGAATTTTATAAAATACAACAAACATTGTGTTACAAAAAGTATACTGTATAAATGAAACAATGAAACGCTTAAGGCAGTTACATCAATGACTTGATCAATCATATTTATTTCACTCAAATAGAGTATGTACAAAATTGTTCATGTTATTATTAAACATAAATACTTGTCGGCTATGAACTATTTTGAACATACTCTAGTTGAGTGAAATAAATATGATTGATTGATTGATCAATTACTTGAGAGCAAATATCAGGATGATATTTCCATTTAGAAATCTGATACAGATACAGTGTAGAGTCCATGTTTCACGAGCAAGTAGTAAACTATTACGTTAAGAACAAAAAATCGTCATTGATGCGTAATGCGGAAATGATCGAATAACCACATGTATAACAACAACGTTGTTCTTAACGCACGTTTATGGAGGCTTGCCGAAGTGCAAATGTTCGCAAATCACAAAAACGTTTATAATACAGTACCGTAGTACTCATACTATATCATTGTTCGATATTTGCAATCGTTGCCAATGCATAGCTAGTTCATCAGTATACTTAAATACTAGCGGCAGCATTCAATTAATTGCTTACTTAATTAATTGTTGGCGGAAGCGAACAAGTGCAGAAAGTATGCCAGTATCACTTACCCCCACGACTTTCGTCCACTGGCATTCGAGACATTAGGGGGACCTGGCCCGAAGACGCATAAACTTATTCAACGTGTCGGCAAGGCGCTCAATCGTTCGACAGGGGACATTAGAGCTGTCGAGTACCTGCACCAGAGACTATCGCTGGATATTCAACGGGGTAACGCCGCCTCTGTGCGTGGAACTTTGCTAGACTGGACACGCCCGAACCTGGAGGATATGTGACGTTTTCACTTGATTTATCCGGTGTACACGTTCATAAGGAGACAATTGTTGCCTCTTGAATATTGCTTACAATGTAAAATTAAGTTCTCACGATAACGAGAGACTGTATTGTATAAGGACGTACTATCCAAGCAGGCATGATAAAGCCACGTCTAAGCCGCGCCGGATTCCGGTTGTTTGCCTCAAAACGTTGCATTAAAAACACTTCGACCGCCTTTCAGCTTGACTGCATTAGGCAGTCAGACTTCGCTGTTTGCTTAACTTGCCGTGACGAGCAGCGCTCTTCATTGTGCAGTACAAAACAACAACGCGTAGGAAGACGAATCAGCAAATCAAACAATACCTCAATTTTCCAATCATATTCTCACAATTGTGTCATACGACTGGTCACTTGCGTAGGATTATATGGTTTTGCATCGCTTCTTAATATGGTAACTAGACCTTGGTGTTTTGGATGGCTTGTAGATTAATAATGTACTAGTTCCACAGTCTAGTAATGTATTAGACTTCCACCGTCTAATAATCGCAAGTTTTACCGAGTATTTTCAACGCGAACTCATATCAGCGTGCTCACCGTAAATATCAGGGTCAAGGTCCTAAGTTATTCTAATGCACAGGATAATGTCACGGCAACAAAGTACATCAAATCTATGAGAACTCTCACCCCTCTGAAGCCAATGAGTAGTTCAACGTGCACTCATGAAAACAAGGAATTCCTGGTTCGATACGGAACTTATTCAGTGTCGAGCTGCTATAAAATGTTTTATATCTTAGCTCTATAATAAAATCAATCAAAATGCGAGAAAGCAATAAATTATATAGTAGTAAAACAAGACTAAAATAACTCTCATCAAAAAATCGTATCGCAATGAGGTGAAGAAAACGGAGTCTGCATTTCATGTCGAGAGTTTAACACTATTGACCTGAATATTAAAGTATTACACCTGGTATGACCTCTTACAAGTATCATGTGCGGTAGAGGCAAGCGAATAAAGAAGCCTATTAGCGACTTACTGATTGATAAGGCGAAATAACAAGACAAGTCAAGTCAAGTTATGAAATAACCATGACCAAAAATAAATAGCCAACGCCCTTAAATTAAAATTCAATTTAATTACTATGGGATCCAAGGCGGTTAAAGCCAAGCATCCTTGCTCCTCCTCTAGTACTGGGTATGACTATAAACAACAACTCACACAACAGAGACATCAGCTCTCTAATGAAAGAACTACTGCATTGGGAACTCCTCAGGGTACAAGCTTTTCCCCGACAAAATGTTAATATCTCTATTCAGATCTCGTGGTGTAACATGTAATCCGTCTCTTTCATCTCAATAAATCATCATAACAATAAATCCGTCACTTTCATCTCAAATCTTATTTCCAAACTTTTTAAAGATCCTATAATTATATTGCTCGCAAACTTTACAGCGTCGAAACTCCAACTATAATGACAGTAAGCGTCCACGAGTATAAATCATTGTTTGTGCCTTAAATTTGCTATGGAATTGTTCTCTACTACCGCATCTATCAGACACTGTTTCACGCATAGGCTAATGTCCTATACTCCATAAAGTTCCCGAACTGGACAACTCCAATAATGGCAGGTTTTAATTTCATGTGGTAATAACAATAATGATTTTAAAAGTATTAGTACCATCATGCTTACTATTCGGAGCATCATTGGCTTAACATCTCATAAACATGTAATGTTTTCCTCAAAACTTTCCTCTAATACGCTATGTGTTATTAAAATATTCATCAACATGGTTTTATATATATATATATATATATATATATATTTGTTTTTGCTCAACATTACTGTTAACATCTTATAGTGCGCTGTGTATAAAATAGTTTTTCACAGACACGGCTGTCTCCGTAGAGACCTGTGTTATTCACTGCCCAAATAAATAAAATTAATACATTTACGTGGAGACTTCGGTTGCTTCGGTACTTAAATTCGTTTTTCACTCAGAGAAGGCTCAAGTTTCGATATATATATATATATATATATATATATATATATATATATATATATATATATATATATATATCCCACAGCAATTACCACTCTGGATTAGCTAATTAATAAAACATGTCAAGCAGTGGCGGGGATTCGACAAAGCTTTGTGACATTATATCGTGGCTGGCATCGCTGTAGTGAGTTACGTCGCTACCGCATGTAAGCACGTAATTGCCTCATTATGAAATGTTAGGCGCGTTCGATGCACACAGCCACATACCACACACTACACACACAAAAACGCACAAGATTACGCTCATTATGAGGCAGACGTAGCACTGGCTACCGTAGCAGTGCAGTAGCATAGTCGAAATAATAAGTCGAATAGTATAAGCATTAGACTTGATATGATGATGATAATAATAATAATAATAACAATATCAATTATACTATTACTAAAAGTAAAATAGTAATAGTAATGATAATATTATTTTTTGAACAAGGATTTCTTATTATTCTTATTATTAATATGTACAAGTATCACAACTACTAATATACTAATTACATTATATTTATAATATAATTATAATTTTGTAGGTAATTATGTTTCCTCTTAATGCAGCGGTTATCGACGATCGTATATATATATATATAGAGAGAGAGAGAGAAGAGCTAGATGACAAGCCGTGCCTTGTAGTAGTAGCCAACTCCTGTGGTAAACGTAGCCGTAGTGATGAAGTGAATTAAATGGATTATTAAATCGTAATATTGCGGCGTTACGCTGCTATCAGTAGCAGATTAGCATCGTTCGTAGATGTGGTGCGTTTCATCGATCTTCTTTTTGATCACTCACTTGCCGTTATTAGCGACCTCCTAATTCTTCATAATAAGAATGAAGATTGCTGTGAAGTTGTTGTTGTTGTTGCTGTTGTTGTTATTGTTGTTGTTGTTGTTATCCAAAATTGTTCTATTTTGGCGCACGATGCCTGGCGTCGGATCTCTATCATCCAACTGTCGATCTGCCTATTGTTGTTATAATATGTCAATAGGCAGGTCACATTTCTTTTTCAATCCTGTGTTGATATTCTCACTAGAGTGTGATGACTTCATACATTTGTTCGTAGTGCACTGCAGTCTCTTGTGCATCCACGGGAATATGTGATTAACTCACTGTTAATCACATATCTCCTCGTGGAAGTTTGTCCCATTCAAGCAGACCAGGTGATAATACCCATGAACTATGTATCTGGTATAGACGTGGCTAGATTGTCACACGCAAGATCAGATCACAGGTGAAAGGCACTAAACATATCCAGGTTTCCAACCTCTCGTCGGACTTGTTCAACTTTATTTTGGCATTCCAAAATTAAGTTTTTGAATGGTACTGTTCTCTCAACAACCAATACACAGCCTGACAACAGGTACACAAAGCGGCTCCTTGCCCGCATTGACAGACAAAGTACTCGCTTCATATACATTGTGAAACACATTTAAAGCAAACCAAAGTTTGCCTGAGTGAGGCGTCCCCATACTCTGATACGACCATACATCAGCCTTGGGACAATCTTGAGGTGGAAGAGTGCCACTGCCGTTGGGACGAACTTTCGCCAGATGTTGCTGACCATATATATATATAAATATATATATTTATATATACGTTGCTCATAGTCTACAGCATTATTATGAATATTAGTATGGTTTGTGTTTCACTTTCTTGCTGCCATGTAATTGGTTTTGTTACAGCTGCTGTGTAATGCTTGGTCCTTGTTATGCTCTTTATGTTTGTTGTTGTGGTTGTTATGATTGTTGTTCCTGTTATACTAGTGTCATGTACCTGGTGCTACAGTCATAATCGCTGTTGTTGCTCGGTCGTGTTGTTGTTGTTGTTGTAACGGAGGTGCTGTGAATTTTCGTCGCTACCCGGCAAATAGCTGATATCGTTGGCGTTCGTTCTTCTCCACCCGACCTGCTTCTACTAGGGACGCACAAATTATAACCGACTCGTAGGTATTTGTTCGGATTTACTGCCATAATTATAGTCATAATAATAATAATCTTATTAGAGCTACGTGTTACTTTTTTGGCTGGTAAAGGTGATTTAAGTTTGATCGATCGCATATAAGGAAAAGCAAAGTACGGGGCATTGCACCGATTTATATATATATATATATATATATATATATATATACAGGTTGTCCTGACACAGATCTGCCAGAGGGGTGTTGTAGAGTTAATTTAAATGAGCCTTTTCTTCAATAGAATGGAGAAAATGTCGAGTTTGGGAATGACAGGACGTCTGTCTAGCGTGTTCGACAAATGTTTGCGTCGTTTGAAAAACACCACCGTAGCCAACGAAAGAAGAAGCAACGGGTTAAGAACAGTTAGCAAAAACCGAGATGTTGTAAGGTCTATTTTTTCAGATATGTTGCCATTACGCGCATGAAACACACATATTCAAGCAAATGCGTGGCAATTCCGTATAAGAATAATATTGGTGCCAAATTGAGGTTGACTCGAGTTATGATACGATTACCGTGCGCCGTTATACTCCGGCCCCCTATATCGGGTTTTTTTAGAGTCCCATGCTAACGGAGTCGGGGACGTTAGCGGCAGTCAGGTACAGACCGTACGCCTTAGCACCTCCAGACAGGATACCCCTGGGGCCTTAGCTGCCTTCGCCCCCCCACATCTAGTACAACCCTGCGGCGGTCGCGGCATTTCCGCGACCTTATTGGAGCCTTATGGGACCTTATTGAAGCCTTATGGGACCTTAAGGGAACAGTGAATCGGCACAGAAACTCGCAGACGCGTTTGCTGCGATAACTCACATTATCTGGGACCGACTACCTCCGAAAGCCAGAGCAATTCTGTTCGGTGCCCGGTGTCTTCCGCGCAAGACAAACAGATACAATTTTAACCAACCGATTTAGGAACCAACTAAAACAAATAAACTTTGATGCGAGTGTCTTCCACTTGTAGTGTTCATCGTCGCGGATTATTCCTGTTACGAGCGTTATTCGGCCCGAGACACGCAGCCGTCAGTAACACAATTGCAGCCGCAATCCAGTCTGGGCGGCGTCACCAAACCCCAGATACTCAAATGGCATTACCTTGATGCCGTATGACCACGTGTGCAATGCACACCTTCATTCCAGGAAAAAGATGTCCTCCACTATCGTATGATATATATATATATATATATATATTAATATATATATATCCTAAAAAACTGATTCCCGCAACGGTCACGAAACAAACACTATGTGAAACCAAGAGATGGTTGCATCTCTGGACGAGGGCAATGCAATCTGATTTGAAGAGCAGATTGGCTGTCATACATTGAACGTAACTACCTATGATACTGGAAAACGACAATTCAAGTTCAAAATCTCCAGATACCACCAAAGCTTAACAACATGGCATTGAGGAGTGCTGTTATCGTCGACTCTGTTATCATTGTTGTCCTTACAATGTCGACTATACTTGTCGATCTGGTACACTTTGCCATATCGCTTCCTAGCTGGGTTAATTTATCTTTTTTATGCGTGTCTGCCGTTGGCATAGTTACGATTTTATTGAAGTATAGGCAATTACTATTATTCTAGGAAATACTGGTGTGGTAATGCTACGGGGACTGGCATAAGGCTCGTTGATGATAATACTGGCACATTGTAACGTATTCAGTCCTGAAACTGCCGCACCCCCAAAGACAGACGTATGCATGGTACGCAATGATAGCCGCAAAACTGCGTGCAATGGAAGCTTGCTAATATACTTAGTGCGCCGGTCAGACCAATGTAAACGGCAAATAACAACCTAAAATAGCGGGTTAGAATGCAAATCGGATTGTTGTACAGTGTTGTTCGGTAACTCTGGATGTTGTAACGAGAGCGGCGTCTGATTTTTGACGTGCGAATCCGCCAGATAGCTAATATCGATCATTGAAGTTCGTTCTTTTGCGCCGCGATCTGCTTCTACAGGATACGCACAAATTATAGCCGACCCATAAGTAGAGGTTCGGATTTATTGTCAAAATGCTAATGAGGATGACTTTTATATATATAGATAGCTGTATTTACTTGGTAGGTAGCTTTATTTTATAAGCCGTAATTGATTTTAAGACGTACCACTGGCAATAGAAAGGCAATCAGATACTTTAACGCACATGATTCAAATCTTCTTAAACATCTACTTGACATGCTGCGCTAAGTACCATGCGACAAGTTTCTAGAACGGTTTAGGTGATGTATCTCGTTATGCAATTATATTTGAAATAATCGTGCTGCATTGGGAGTTACATCAATCTATTTGCAAAAGGCTGACTTAATTGATGACAAAAAATGTATTAAGCTTCAAAAGTTGACCTCTTGTCTCCGCTTACCTCGTCTTTCTGATTTAATATATCGCCAGCACTTATCTGACGTAAAACTAGAGGCGGATAGAGAGAGTTCGATCATTCGTAATTCTTATTCTCTTTCTTTTTTTCGACGGGAGGCAATGGCGGAGATAGCAGGAAATTGTAGCATAGGAGTTGCGGGTTCATTTGAGATTTCTCCGCATGACACCCTGCTGAAATTCCGGAACCAAACCAAAAACAGACAGTTATTCAATTCGGATTTTGACTTTGAGGGCCAATGAGTAGGTGCTACTTTGAACATGTAAGGGGTAATCTAACAGAACAAAGAAGCAGAAAAGCAAAGACGGATGCGTTTTTTTGGAGAGTGATCGTCACTTGGTCAAATTTTGACTAGCAATTGACAATTACGATGGTTGCCTGCGCCACCACCGGGACAGGTGCAATCGGTCGTACAAAAACAGAACAGAAGCGAATAGGGAGACCAGTCAGCGAAAACATTGGCTGAAACATTAAAGAGGCTTCGTGCAAAAACACCGATCCCCTTCCCCGCCCCCGACGTGCACTCACGTTCACCCCCGACACGTTCTGCTCCTGCACAAAAGAGATGATTTGACAATTGCGACATTTCAGCCTGTCTTCGATGGTATCGGCAGTAGCACACAAGCTGTGCTGGCCGGTGAGGCCAAGGCGACATCCGTCACAGTCGCAATGACCAGGTGTAGACAAAAGAACCCAACACGCGCGTCCAATGATGATTTGGCGTACCATTAAATTTGTCTCCGCTCTAGCCCCGCTGACCAAAGTCACTGGTGAGACACGCACGACTCCTGGTCGTAAACGTCGCTACTTATCATCGCGTAAATACAGGAGGAGAGGTACATTGTCGTCAATGCTTCAGCATTGTCGTTAGCTCCCATGTTCCTAGTTTACTCATTTAGCGTGTTCCCCGATCATCCCCGGCGTTGACATCTCGATAAATATATATATATATATATATATATATATATATATATATATATATATATATATATGTATATATATATATATATTTAATTGCAATGTTATATGTTTATATACGGTGCGGCAAGAGTCCCTTAAGAAGTTGTTTCGAATTTTTCCGTCATACCAAAATGTCCGAAATGCAAGCATCGTCATTCTGTTCCATTCACCATGGAAAATTTTCAGGGAGTGGAGCTCATTAAGCTGAAAATGTGTTCGGTTTAAAAGTTGGTAGGTGCGTGGTCTTCCAGAGAGTGCAAAAATATATTCCTTTCTTAACCTAAGCAGATATTTGCACAGTACTAATTCATTTCCATTTTGTGCGACAACCCCTTGTCAACGGTCATTGAGCTTGTCAAAGATGGCGCCTTCTTTAGTATTCCACTAATAGTGCGGCAGGACGTTTCTTAAACGCGTCCAGCCCGAGTGGCTTGCGAAAACTGCCTGCGTCCTCGGACGAGACCGTTTTTCTGATAGCGCTCTTTCGCCACAATCAAAGATCTATCTTGTCGGAAAACGGAACTTGAGTTTGTGGGAAGCTAGCAAAACGCCGGTGTATAAGCGTCGGGCTGTTGGCCCTAACCTAAACCACCTTTTTTTTTTTTTTTTTTTTTCTGGGAGGTTTCGGGAATGCATGATGCACATGCGCTACTAGCAGCCTGCGTGACTAGTGTGAGACTCGCAAACCCACTAAACCTGGATTCCTCCCCACCCCCCCAGGCTCGGTATTACTTTGGCATTACATCGAAGCCGTGGGAGAGGCGTCTCTGCCGTTCTCCTTCAATCAGCTCTATCCCTGAACCTAAACCACCTATAAGCTATTAGGTAAACCTATCTGTCGAGCTTAAACGTGGGCCTATATACTGGCTTAATGTTTTGACAACTTTGTGTGCGGCCAAATTATAGACTATTCCGCTAGTTCTCAGGCGTGATTATTAGCGATTTGGCCGCAGTACAGCAAACGGCGCATGCGAAGCTAGAGCGTTGACGAAGCGGATATAACCGAAAGAGTAGAAGGGCCCCAGACAGCTGTATATATGTACATATTTATATATATATATATATATATATATATATATATATACATATATATAAAGTGAAAAATATGCAATTCGTGTACAAGGATACGCCATCGTCAAATAGCAGGTTCGTAGTGGGCAAGGTGATTCAACCGAACCACAGCGCTACGGTATCTGGAGCGGGCCGGGCGGGCGGGGGGGGAGCTATAGATAATACAATTAGTGCGCAGCGTACGTGATTAATGATCGTCCTACATGTAAACGACGACGACGGAGACGACGTCGGCTGGCTGGCTGGTGCAAAGTAGGTGCATTTTACGGATCAGTTGTGGCATGCCTCGGGTGAGCCGCCGGCGCGCCGCGCCGCATTGCGCGTCGTCTCGCAGCGCCGCTTCCAAACTACAACCGTGGCCCAATGGCTATCGATTGCCAAATGGATAAGTAGATATAGTAAATCGTCACCGTATGCAAATTACACAGACAAGTGCACAGACACACACGCACATTTATATACACATTTATATATATATATATATATATACATATGTGTGCATGCAATATATACAATCCAAACATACAGGCAGATACAGAGACACGCGTCTCAATTGTGTGAAAGTACTCGACACCCCAAAAAAACACGACGTTTTTGGGATCCGACACACCTGATTGGACCGTTGAAGCCTGACTTGCTGTGAAAGCATAGCAAGGTTTTGGCTCGGTTGGCTCGGTGCTGCCATTGGCGCCATCAACGAGTGCGACGAGAAGTTCCTGCTACCGCTTTGGTAGAGGTCCGGCTTCAAATTGCTTAAATATGACGTCTATATTATTATTATTATTATGAGCTAGAAGTTATAAGACAACCGCACCAACATCTGGAGACACCTGCTTGACACATGTTTTCAAACAACATGTCAGTCACGGTCATGCACAAATGCTTCCAAACCGCAACACCCGTGCCGTTTTCACAGCTGTCTCTGTGCGACACGAAGATAAGAAAGAAATGGCCTGAAGAAATATCGTCTCCCTACAAGGATTCAGCGTGATGAGTCAGTGTTTCTTTAGTTCATCCCTAACCGGGTAATCTACTATCAATCCAATCGCTAAAGTGCGATATTTGTCCTCTCAACTTATTTGATTTGTTCAATCACAGCGTCTAAATTGCTTGTACATTTACCCTGTGTGATAAATCGCAAGTAACCTAAAGACGCAGTCTTCTTTTACAGCTCATCGACGAACTTCCTCGAAAAGAAATATGTTTGTGTGTGCCCTACGAGCGTGCTTAACTTAACGGTCGCATGGCAATCTAATTCTTAAACACGCCGAACAAATCGAAACCCTATAAACAACGTGGTAAACCGAACGCTATACATATGGCCTATGATGGTAGCGTTTGATGTTGCCAAATCGGGGTTCTTGGCCGGATAGCATGCTGGTATCTAAATAGCGCCAGAATATCCATGTGTATTTACTGGTTGGATCGGGAAGAATGCACTTCAGAAATTTATCTTTTAGATAAAGATAGACGGGTCGGTATTGCTACTAGCTATGCAAGGTCTATCTACCGAGACATAGTGAAAGGGATTTAGAGATTCTACAGTTGTGAAACATTTGATCGTATCTATATTAGATGTAGCTGTCTAAAGCACTTTAGATTGTCGGACTGAGGCTGAAGAATATTAATCTAAATGGAAAGTTACACCAGAACGCTACAAAAAAACAACGAAAATAGACCATATGGAATTATATTCTTGATATATGTGGCGGCGGCTGGTCTAGGGCGGTTAGTGCGCTAGTCATAGTTGTCATCTATCGCGGTGTCGCTGATTTGAACCCCGTTGTTGATCGAATTTTCCCTTGAGCGATGCCCATTAGGAATATATGATAAACCATGCCGCTGAGAGTCAGCGGCCATGCTAACATGCACAAGGACTGTTATTTAAGTATCTTAACATATCCGGCCGTCGGTGATTCCAATCCCGTAGGGGACGGAGGATGGACTACAGTTAAACTGTATTCCAATTTGTTTTTAATTCTAGACCATGCAAACATGGGGAGACTCTAGACAACTAGAGAACCACATTCAGTTTGTAACGTTATCTGCCGCGCGTAACTTCTAACAGCCCTCTCACAGTAGCAGAATGCATGATGATCATTAAATGGAATGTTCGTGTAAATGGAGGAAAGCTGAGTGTACACATTAAATAGATATTTGCAGTAGCAGAATGCGCAAAACATATGGACTTGTTATCGAATGTTGCCACTTGAGTGGTGCAGCCGACCTTCATCGAGCTCTGAGAAAAGCTGAGATTTGATGGTTTGTCTGAATTCGCGCAGTGCTATTTTTTTGACATGCAACGACTTCAAGATCCTGCAAACGCATGTGTTAGAGTGGCATCGAGATGGAAGTGCTACCGTGGAAGTGCTTCACCAAACTCGGTACAAGCATCATCAGGCAGGTTAATCAACCAGGTTTATTCTGACGACAACAACGTCGCCACCAAACGTCGCGAGCGCCAACCATAATCCGTCTCCTACTGACACACGGAACCACCAGGAAACGTACACAATGCTGCAGACAGTCAAGAAGCGGGAGAAGTGTCACCAAGTAGAAAGGAGATCAGGAGAAAGCAGCCGTAACGGACAGCTGGCGGAAGAGATGGCGCCGGCATCGAAACCGCTGCCACAGCGGCGGCTGTCCAAACGGCAAGCCACCAGCTCGCCGCAATGGGAGAAACCGTTGAAGACAGAAGCGGCGGAAGAAGGCGACGCAATGCGGTCAACCTTAGCGGAATCCTCCGGTGCCAGTGACGAGAGCGCTGAAAGAGAGGCCATAAAGAGCGAGGCCAGAGTGCGACCAACTGCTGACTCCGTAGAGGCGCACGACAAAGAAGACATCGAGGGCTGAAATATAGCTGATGCGGGCGGCAAATGATGAGAATGGAGGCAACACCAAAGGTTAAAAAACGACGATAGATATCTTAAAGGAAAAGTTGAAGAACCCCGTCGTCACACGAGCCGGGAAATCTTAAAGAAAGATTTGAAGAACCTCTTCGTCACACGCGTCGTCTATGGCCCCTGGCGGCGTCTCTGAAGAGTCTTCGGGCTGTATTCGGGAGCAGGCACTGGCTCACCGCTCAGCACTCAAGTCGAGCTTGGTGGAGGAATCTCAGCAGGCTGCTCCACAAATGACTTCCAATGTTTTCCCAATGTTCCACGCAATCCAGCCATCGTCACCCTTGATGAACACTAGCTAGGAAGCACCTGGTGTCACTATGGGGTCGTCTTCTCTTGGTTCTAATGATGAATAGACAACTAGGCATTCGTCAGTGGCAAAAGCCGCTAGCACAGAGCAACACCGCGGCGCTATTAAACCCGACGTCCACAATACGAGCTTCAGTGCCGATCTTGCCATAAACCACTGCACTCACTAGCACTATTCAGAAACTGTCCGTTGTCCGCCAAAATCTCAGAATGCTCCCGATACTTCCGCGTGGTGCAAAGCATACAGTCGTTGCGGAACTGACCAACTCGATCAAGTCGACTTGCTCAGCAAAGAACCTGGACTCGTAGCCCCGTCTGGCTCAGTTTGCAGCAACTGTCCGTCATCAATGCCAAGTATTGCGCGGCATTGATGAAAACATCGAGCTTTTTGCAGCACATCATAATAGCCTCCGAAAAATTTGCCTTGATGAGGAAGTGCGAGCTAATGGATCTCTAGCGCTCCAAGTTAGAATCCCTGGACGCGCGTCCCACATTATACTTGATGCGATTAGCCTTCGCTGCTTGAGAGCGTCTGCCAGAGAGGTATTCTACAAGCATTTGACAAGAAGCTAGGACAGTGCGTAAAGCGGGTGTTAAATTTGAATGTAGATGGAGTAAGTTAAGACCAGGCTACCATTCCCACCTCACAAATGGCTTCAAGCTATTTCCTCGCCGCAGCTGGAAACAATGCTAGACAATACAACATTCCGCATCGTTGCTGCCGTACGGTTAGGGGTGGCTATATGTGCGCCTCATACTTGCTCCCCTTGCAACATACCTGTGTCACCGACGGGAGGGCATGGCCTCGGCTGTTCTAGGAGCTGCGGAAGACACTTGCGCCACGACACCCTCGACGAAGTGACTTTCTTAACATTCCTATTAAGAAGAAGCCAGTCGGATTCGTAGCGGACTGGGCTCTACGACTAGTCGGGATGACCTTGCTTCCGGGATTTGAGCTTCGAGATCAGCAGGAGCTGTTGCCAATTTGGCGGAGCAGCGAAAAAGTCTGAAGTACCGAAAGTGCTACTGTAATAGTGATGTTATAGTTATATACCCCTTTATGATGACTTAAGTACAGCCAGCTGCAATAGAAACCTTGAGGGTCACCGGCGAATCTACAATAACATCTCTAAGAGGAATTGAAAAAAGCAATACATTCTTTGGAGCAAGTCATTTTGATTTAATAACAGCGCTGAACAAAACATCGTTACACTACTTCTCTCGCCGAAAGCGTGAAGAAGATAGAGTATTATGAAGAAACATCGTGAACTGTATATTATACTCAATCTGAGTGAAATAAATCTAATTGCATGTCTTATAATTCACTGTTACAACTAAGCAGGTATTTCACACGTTCCTGCAGTGATTGTGCGTCGATTGACGCGCATCGGGTCAAGTGGTAGCGGTTGATGTTACATTCTCCACAAAATTTGCATGCACTTTTAAGTTTCGGGGGAGCCTTTGTACAGGCAAAAAAAAATCTTGGAACGGAGGATAGTCTAGAATTTAAAAACAACCTCCTTAAAAAATGTTTTTAATGTAGAGTCTTTTTCCACTTATCTGTGGAAAACGCTGGTCCCTCTGTATAGTTCTGTATTACAAAATTAATATTCCTTTCTTCTCTAAACACTAGGTATTGGCCCAAGGCATCTGCACTGAATGGTATTCCGTCAGATATGAGGTCCTCCGTAAAGGTTCTCTCTCGACACAGTTCTAACGCTAGTGTTGCCGATACATTCCTAGGTCGGTCGATTTTTTTGAGGTCTGTCAGCTTAAGGTGAGGCGCAATCACTTGTAAGCTATATCGAACTATTGGTGCAATTTTTATTTTAAAAAGGTTGACGGCGATTTTTAGATCAGTGTCACGAAGTTCTCCAATAAGCATCGTAGCTGCCGTTGCTTTGGCCCGTTTTTCTTCTATGTGCCTTCCAAACGAGAGCCTTGAAGTTAGCGTCACTCCCAAGTATGGGAAGTAACTTACTAACTCTACAGGAGCGCCGTTTATCTTTATACAACGATCTGCGGTAGCATATGCTCCTCCGCGACTGAAACGTAGGACCTTTGTCTTGTTTATATTTATTGTCAGTCTATTCTCATTGCACCACTTTGCCGATTCGCTGAGGTAAAACTGTAAGTGGTCTCGGGATTTTGCGAGAACGACCAGGTCATCAGCATAGAATGCATGTGGTGATTTTACTTTTCGTAGAATTTCCGTCAGACCTGTCACGTATAGGATGAATAGAAACGGACTTATAGAGTCTCCCTGAGCGACACCGGTTCTCTGTATGATTGGGTCCCTGACGTAATGGTCGCCGTTTTGAATAAAGATGTGGTTATGAGCTAACATGTCATGTAAGAGGTTGTACATCGGGCCCGTAATTGCGTATCTGCTGTGAATGACTTGCAAAAGGCGATCCCTGGGTACGCAGTCAAAGGCGGTTTAAAGTCAACAAATGCTGCGTAAGTAATTTCCCCTTGAGCCTTCCGTTCTTGTACATGGTCCAGTACAAACTTCAAAGCGTCTGCAGTTGAGCGTTTTCGAAGAAATCCGTGTTGTTCTGTTGGGAGTTCATCGATTGTGCGCTCGTAGAGCCTCGAGGCGATGAGCGAAGTGAGCACTTTAAATATCACGCTTGTTAAGAAGATGCTGTAGTTTTGAATTAGCAATTGGTCTTATCAGCACGCCATTTGGTAGGCTTAATAAGCCAACGCTTCACTGGTGACACTTGTGAGTGGTCCAACATGTAAATAAGTCATATTGAAGCATAAGTCTGGTTTAAGTCATTAAATGTTTTTCATTCATTTAAAACATGCTTTCTACTGTCTCGGGCCACCTCTGGTAAGTGATCTCAAGAAATGTATACCTATTTTAGACATTCTAGCGAAAACAACTGCAATACGACAACCTTCAAATTCCCGAATGCTTACTGCTTAATTAATCAAAATTTGTTACAGCAGTCTACAGAGATAACGGTCCATTTACCAAAGGAAGCTTCCACGTCTAAACACGTAAAATAATTGTTCGCTTAAAGCAACGCTGAATGGACGTACGCGCAGCCTGATTTTAAAGCAACCAATTACTTGGAAACGTCACTCACGATTCTCGCAATACCCAATATTATGACCAGACACTCTTTTGTGATGACTTAAAGTTATGTTTCGGGTTAACTAGATGCTATCTAGTCGCAGGAGCACACTAACCTCCTCACGGTTATGTATTGCGCTTATTTTTGCTGGTATTATATTCATATTCCTTGCACAATATACGAGAATATGATGAAAAAGTGAGCAATTAACAGACGATATATTTCGCAAAAAATGTTAAATGGATGTCTAATATAAAAGGTGAATATCAATGACAAATTCCTTCTATGGGACAGTATCTAGCTTGATTACTTTAGTTCTCGGTTACAACATCAGTCGCTAAAGGGCTGATAACAGGAATTTTTCCGCGGATGGCTGATATGACTCAAATTTAATAGCTCAATATGACAAAATCTAGAGGGATTCGATATACTCTAATAATGCGAGCGTAATAAGCTTTATTCGGAGGCATAACATGCGTGCAATAAAACGGCTTTGTCGGTGTATTTAATTGTGATATGCAAAAAGCATGCAATAAAGTTTAAGATCGTGTGCATGATCAATATATTAAACCAACCCTGAAGTGTCTGTTCCGCCTAAAAATCAATTACAGAAGCAACTGCACAGGTAAACTTTATTTCCGTCGTTTCGCTTTCATAGCAAAATAATTTTCGGAATTTTAAGATTATGAGAGAGGCAATGGAAGCTTGTGGGGAGTTAAAATGTAGGTGAGTGCAACTGCTAAGGTAGGTGAGGACAGCTTTTCTGCGATCTATGTTGTTAATTAATGCTGAGAAAAAAAAATATTCAGCATAAGGTAATATGGACGACGAATGGCTTCTAAATATTTATCGATCGGTAAGCTTAACGTTCCCTAGTACAAGTGTATCATTATGATGGCCACTTGACAGAGAGAAGCCGTTTACTTTAACTGAGCTTACAGATGTCCTGGTCAGGAACTACGACAAAAAACAGACGGATTGACCTATACTTCTTTCATGCTGCCGTGGGTTGCAGCCGCAACTTGACTCATTAGTTCTAATAATGGTTAGTGCGTCCAGATTAGATGAGACTAACAAGTAGTGAGTAGAAAGTGTATGGGTGTAATCTTCCCTCCCTATTTTGACACTAAAAGGACTTAGCCCGAAAGCCTACATCGAGTCCGCAACGCACTCAATCGTTTTAGAGGGGACACTAGAACTATAAAATGCCTACACCAGAAATTATTCCTGACATTCAGCGGAGTAACGCCGCTACTCTGCGTGGTACCTTGCTGAATTGGACAAAATTCAACTTATACGATACGCGATTTATTCACGTGGGCTCATCGACTACTCATTCTACGCACGATGTTTCAAAAGCAAGAGAAAGAGTAAAGGAAGTTACAAATACCACAGAATGCCGGCAGTGGAGCCAGCGGGAGCTATGCACAGAGGCGGTGTTACCCCGCTCAAATGTCCAGCTATAATTTCTGGTGAAGGTACTCGACAGTTCTAACGTCCCCTGTCGACGGGTGAGCACCTTGGCGTCACTTTGAATTACTTTGTGCGTCTTCGGGCCAGGTCCCCTCAGTGTTTCGGGGGTAGGCTATATTGACATAGTTTCTGCACTTATTTGCCTCCGCCACCATCGACGCGCGACCAGCATGTTCCGCTCCCGCACTGACCATTGAAGGGGTTCATGAGTCAGTAACGGTTGCATCCCATACCAGCATACGACCTATTTCGTTAGTGTCAGTCCGCCCGGACGCTTTCCGTCATTCCTACAAAGGTCAGGAGGCTTAAGATTGCAAAGGAAGCCAGAATACCTCTAGACTCGGCAAAATAACCTGTTAAGTGCTGCATGTCGGGCTCGACGACCTGAGCTTAAGACACATAAGAAACCATGGTGTGCCTGTGGTTTTCATCATTTTGTCTCTACCTTTTCAGCCAGTTTATAGCCAGGTTATCACACTTGACTAATCTGGGTATCCTCCGGCAAAGAAGTGCAGCAGCAGGGCAATGCTTGGCTAGATTCACATCATGAAATCTGAAAATAAACTCGATTCGGGTAGCATTCGATCTTTCGCTTAAAAACGTTGATTTGATTAAAAGGTTGACTTGAACGATGCATTCATTGCATTTATGTCGCCCAAGTCATAGCTGCTACACATTGAGAGATTATATATATATATATATATATATATATATATATTTATACAAAGGGTGATTTAAATGGGTTACTGTTTCAAGTTAACAATATAATTGCAGATTGTCATGTAAAAACTCATGTAAGTGGTGTCTAGCTTTCTGTCTGCTCATGGAACGGGCACAATTAGGCGTCGTTCGGGTTCGACGTTAATCTGCCAAAAGCACGATTTTCCTAATAGCTTCTCGAGCATCACGAGTCGTTTCCGTTGTTGTGGCAACGTTTGCTACCCTATGGGCCTTAGATCGTTCATTGGGAGTACGTCTAACGGGCACCGTAGTGGAAGAAGAAATGAAGCTGTCTGTAGTAGGCGGTTCCAATGTCCTACAACGTTTGCTATGCTCTTCTGAAGCGAGCCAACTGGGTGTGTACACCGTCACACCTGCCTTCGTCAGAAACCGACAGGCTGGACATTACTGACATCCACCCGACTGCACTTCTCATAGCTCTCTCTCTGGGAGCTCGCAGCAAGGCAGCAATCCAAATCACCGCTCGAATGTGGATCTTAAGGCTATTAACCGCTAAAGATGACGCTTTGTGGCAGCCAAGTATATATATATATATATATATATTTATATATATATATATATATATATATATGGTCAGACGTATTTTGTCACAGAATGGATGTCAAGTAGCGGTTGGTTGTTTTTCGTATCTAAGCTTACCTAACTGCGTTCGGTGTGCTGTATATGGGTTTTCCTGCTGAAGTTCATGAGTGCCATTCCTGCCGCACGTTACACAGGAAATGAAACAATCAACAACAGTAAATACATCATGTTGCGTGAAGTGTGTTTCAACATTAATATCGTAGTTAGAGTTATCAACCATTGTTAATGTTGTTGTTGTCGTTGTCGTTGTTGTTGTTCTCGTCGGTTTGTTGTAGGCCTATATGAGAATGACCCTTCATGTTCTCCTTGTAGAATGAGAAATCTATGCCACTCTTTTGTGTATGCATTTTTGTTAGCCATAGCTAAGAGTCATAGATGCAGTTTGGCATTCAAAATTAGAAACCATATAAACCAAAACAAGTTGCGGTTCTTGTTGTTGTTCTTGTTAGTATAGTTGTTAATACTGTTGTTGTTGCTTCTGTTGTTGTTGTTGTTGTTGTTGCTGTTTGTGTTGTTTTTGTTGTTGTTGCGGTTGTTGTTTTAATCGCGACCATACTTCTTATTGTACTTGCTGGCTGTGTCCAGGTAATCGGTGTTATCTGTCTATCCAGCTATCTATCTAAATATGTATGGCTATCAGAACAGCGACTACCCAAGAATAGCAACATAATTAACATTAACAATAATAATAATAATAATAGCACACTCATGGTATGGTTACCATCTGCATACCTCATGCACATACAAACGCCACTGCTCCTTCTCCTTCTCCCCCTGCACCACTTGGTTCTTCTTCTCTTTCCTCCTCCTTTTCGTACAGTCAGTCAGTCAGTCATCCACGCTCACCGACATCGACGCAGACACATTGCCATAGACAGACAGACCCACATTCTCGCACTACTACTACTACTACTACTACTACTACTGGACACACCCATGACGAGGAAACACATACACCAAGCACACACACGGCCATAGCCATCTATAGACATAGACCAACAGGTGCCTCACTCACACCCATAGCAGCACAGCCATAGCAGCACACACACACACACACACACATAGACACGCCTAACACGCGCACAGTGCATTATGCTGCCGTTGCTTCTACTGGTGGTGCGGCCGCCGCCGCCGCTGCTGCTGCTGATGCGGCCATCGCCACTGCCGCTGGTGGGGTCCTCTCGTTCCTGCCGCAGCCACCGTAACCGCTATGCTAGTAGTACTAATAATAATAATAAAAATAATAATATGCGACTTTGGGCGCGGCAGTGGCAGACCGTTGGCAGACAGGCAGACAGTCAGACAGACAGACGAGCCAATAGATACATAAACAGACGGACGGACATATATATAGATACATAGAGAGACGAACTAACATATAGGCAAACAACAGGCAAACAGATATATATATATATATATATATATATATAGAGAGAGAGAGAGAGAGAGGAGGGAGAAAGTAATAAACAGGCATACGAACATATATATATATATATATATATATATATATATATATATGTATACAGGCAGGCGAACAGATAGATACCTAGACACAAAGGCTAGTCAGTCGAACCCAGCAACAACAGCAGCGGTCAAGCCTACGACAGCGGCAACTACAAATGTTTAACGACAATAATAACAATGGACCGTAGTTGAGCATAGCTGGGTATTTCTGCTTCGTCGTCGACGTCGTCGTCATCATCATCATCGTCGTCATCATAGTGTTTTTCTGCTTTGTCGACTTGTTCTGCTGCTGCTCCAGCTGGCCCCGTCTGGCTCCGGCTCCGGTTGCTCTAAACGTAAAAAACATGTGACTTCTGCTTCTTACGCAGCGCTCGCTTACCCATTTTCGCATTGCTCTTCTGTGCAGTATGCCTTCTATAATATTAACCTCCGTATAACTATAATAATGCTGATGATGGTGATGACAAAGATGAAAATAATGATGATGATGATGATTATTACTGCTGTTACTATTCTTCATAAGCTTAACCACCTAATCTAAAAATCTTAAAAACATCGATCACTTCGAAAGAATTCGATTTGTCGTGCCAGAATCAAACCCAGTAGTGTTAGTGTCAGAGTCAGAGTCGTCAGCTTGGTTTATCGGCGCTTGGCGATGGTGCCATAATAATGATGATGGTGGTGGTAACGATGATGATAATGCTAGTGGCGGTAACGATGATGATGCTGATGACATTGGTGATGGTGGCCATAATAAGGCCTGGTGTTGCCGCGATTCAGCATCATCAATAGCACTGACTACGAAGATGGGCGTAGTCTAACCCAACCACAAAGAACCCCTATCAGAGGCAACAACTGCGGGGGCAGCGGCAGCAGCCCCGTGTTCCCGAAACCATCAACCATTATCCATCACCACCACTTTCGCGATACCATCGACCATCATCCTTCACTATGTTCCAGAAACCATCAGCCATTATCCTACACTATGTCCCCAAAACCATCGACGATTATCAATCATCACCGTTGACCCTAAAACTATCGACTATTATCCATCACCACCCAGTCCCCGAAACCATCGACTGTTATTTTTCGCCACTATGTCCTCGAAACCATCATCCATCACCATGTCTCCGAAACCATCATCCATCACCATGTCTCCGAAACCATCATCCATCACCATGTCTCCGAAACCATCTTCCATCACCATGTCCCCGAAACCATTGACCATCATCCAATGCCACTGTCTCCCCAAAACCATCAACAATTATCCGTCACCATCATGAACCCGAAACCATCGACCATCATCCATTGCCACTGTGTCCCCAAAACCATCAACAATTATCCGTCACCATTATGTACCCGAAACCACCGACCATCATCCATTGCCACTGTGTCCCCAAAACCATTAACAATTATCCGTCACCATCATGTACCCGAAACCATCGACCATCATCTATTACCACTGTGTCCCCAAAACTATCAACAGTTATCCGTTACCCGTTACCATCATGTACCCGAAACCATCAACCATCATCCATCGCCATGGCACACTAACCATCAACGCCGGTTCTTGGCAGCAGTGCAATAACAACTGGATCATTTAGCATCACTACTACCAGCAACCGCATCATCATCATCCTCACGTAGCAGAGCACGACCATGACCATCCATCACCATCGACCACTAACCATCAACCATCGACGCCGGCTACAGCTCTCTGCACCGTTGCACCACCACGGCGACATTACTTATCGTACAGCGATGAACAAAAACGACTAACAAACCCCAAGCAACATTAATGACGACAATGGAGATGCGTCTATAAGATGGCGGTCGTCCATCTTCATCCACCACACTGCTGACTGACATAAGTGTTGTCGTCGTTGTTATTGTTATTGTTGTTGCCGTAACTCTTGCAGTTGCTGTTGTTGTTGTTGCTGCTGCTGCTGCTGCCGCCGTGGCTTTTATCGCTACTGTTGCATTGCTGTGACCTCAGTTCTTGGTCGAAAAGTATAGAGCCCGGTGCACATATTCGTAGTTCCTACCCACCTATAGAACATTCATTTAAAACAAGCATTCACACACACACAAACATTTTCATGCATACATTTACAGATACACATCACCATCCGTATATATATTAATATATATATATGTTCATGAGCATTTATTTCTACATCTCTCACGCATACACACGCAAACATTCATACAAACTTTGACACCAAACACACCTATATATATATATATATATATATATATATCGGAATGTATACGCACATACATAGATACAAACACGTACCTCACATACGTTTGCTCATGCGGCCACTGCTTCCATAACACGACCCCCGTCACTGTCATTCAGGCATCAGTGCACTACTTTATGTTGTTGTTGTTGTTGTTGCTGTTGCTATTATTGTTGTTGTTGCTGCTACCCTTGGCGCCGCAGTTTCTGTTTCTGATGTCGCTGCAGTGAACGCCCGCTCTTGTTCTGATCCGGGTTCGCGCTCGCGTTGGCAGCCGATGGCCCGGCATACTCATCATCATCATCATTACTGCCTTCATCATCATCCACAGCACCATCATCATCACCATCAGGATAATAATAGCAATAATAATAATAACGACCCATAGCACAGCACGCAGTACCGACAACCAACGATCGAACGGCTCAACGACGACAGAAGATTTAGACAGCCGATAGGTGGTGGTGGTGGTGGCGGCATGACAGCTGCGATGGTTTATAATGGTAATAATGACTGACTCTTCGGCTGGGTCTTGCTCTACTATTGCAGCAGTGCTTGGTGAGGATGGAACAGAGGAACGGGAGGAAGGCGGTGAGTGAGCGGCGGTTGGTACTGGTCGGCATAAGGACGCCAATGACGATGTTGTTGATGTTGTTGATGGTGATGATGATGATGGTGATGATGACGACGACGAAGACGACAATATCGACATTACTCTACTACACCGTGTGCCGCGATGTAGATTGATGATAGCGCTCATGAAGATGCTAATAACAACAAATACAACTCTCGATACAGAGCGTCGACGAGAGGCAGCAGCGGAAGAGGGAAAAACGAACACAACGCGAAAGAAGGGAAGAACTACGAAAGAGACGAAGAAACAAAGAGGGAGAGAGGGGAGAGAGAGCGAGAAAGAGAGAGAGAGAGGAATAAGCTGGTAGATCCTCGGCACAGCATCGACACCGCCCAATATTGGATGCCGGATCGATGTGGATGCGCTGCGGCGGTTACATTGCACCGAAGGTATTCTTGTTCTTACGGGATGGTATTGTTCTTGTGGTGGTGGTGGGGTGGTTGTTGTCGTCGTTGTCGTTGTTATTGTTGCTGTTGTTGTTGTTGATAGCGGTCACCGTCGCTTACGTTTACGCCTTACTTATCGGCCTTCACTCGACAAAGCAGCAGCAGCAACAACAACAGCGAAGCAGCGGCAGTTACAGCGAAACGCTCGATTCGAATAGGAGGCGTCAGTTCACGTACACAAACGCACATACGACACCATAGAAAACAACGTAAAAGGAGGAGACAACGGGTGAATAATGACGATCATAACGTCGATCAGACCAACCAACAGAGATGATGCAACAAATTTAAACGGGAAAACAGAGAGAGACGGCGAGGGAAGGGAGAGAGAGAGGGGGGGAGTGGATGGATGGAGAACGAGCCAAACAAGACCGAATTAAATGAGAAAAAAACCCGACTAAAACGAGAGCGGGAGCAAACGTCACACAGCCAACGGACGAGGGGGAAGACAAAGAGGCAAAAAGGCAAGAGAACCTAAACACAATAAATAATGATGATTATGAGTATTGTCTCTCTCTCTATCTCTCTCTCTCTCTCTCTCTCTGTTGACAGACTCAGGCTGGCCGCAAGCTTCCTTGGAACAACGCTGTTGGAAAAAGAAGACCACCGGCGTTCTCCTGATGCTAGAGCAGAGGCAATAGAAATGACAATGCCGGTAATCGCAGCGATAGTACAGCAAAAACTAAAAACAAGCAGAAAACCAAAAACGTACGACGAAGACAAAGGGAAGGGGAGGATAAAAATTATCGCATAATAAAAATGAGGTAGTCGGAAAATTCGCTCGCTGGATAGACAGTCGGCCAAGCCACCACCGGCGACTTGATTGCGTACGGCCTGGTTAACATCAAATGACTGACTGTTCGTTTACGTTGCTCTTGCTGAATATACGAGTACATATAAGTACAACAAAGAAAATGAAATATATTTTAGAAGAAAACGACGACGACGACGACGGTGACGTAAACCATACTGCACCAAGAGACGGGAAAACAAAATTCAACATGTGTGCTAACACTTATATTCGTGCTAAGAACAATCGACCTGAGATCGACTCGCCGTAGCGTAAACACAGCGTAAACAAAAAGACAACACTATTGATATGCTTCTTGACAGCATCTGAACTGAATTAGATGACACAAAAATGAGCACTTGGGCAATCGTCTAGGCGACCCGTCGGCCTTATTTTAAAGCAGTCTAATTGCGTGCCGAGCATTCTAGCTTACTTAAATGATTTTATTCTTGTAACTTCTGCCGCTGCTTCTTACGTGTTCGCTCCTCATTATGTTGTATTTCAAATCCCTTAACGTCCAAAGTAATTAAAGGACCGTGTTTATAGGTGTATTACCGAAACATTTGCTTCTATAAGTAATCATACCGTACCAAATGTATACATACTTGCGTATTGCAGAAAAGTGTTGATGTTTAATATATTCCTATCACCTTTATTGAAATAGGGGTTTTACAATAGAAGCAAAGTGGTTTTGAATTTGTGAACGACGCTCAATACTCGAGGCAAATGATTTGTTATAGCGTTTACACGAGCAACCTCGTAGACACCGCTCCGGAGATTATTTGGTCTTAAGAAAAAGTACTTATTAATAAGATTTTGACGCGTTAGCAGTTTAAACAAACGGTAATTATGGATTGGTATTCGCTCTCACTAGGCAATGTGATACGCTCGCGTGATAGACAGCACCAACGAGCAACTCGTTTCACAAATTTATCATGCACGCTCTGCAAAAAGTCAACATCTCCTTTATAGAATGACGCTCATACGTGAGAGCAATAAGTTCATTGTTTATTCACCAGTATTGGTAGATTTATTGCAGGAAATTAACTTTTATTTATTTTTGTATTATTGACCTTCAAACGAGACTATCGTATTGACCAAGCTGGTAACAGTATGCAGGTAAGTGCGTATTGTCTTGCTAAAGTTCACTTTTTTACGCGACAAGCAAGTTCCCTGCATTTATACGTGTTATGATGTGTCGGGGGCAAGCCCGCACATACCCACAAAACGTAACGTACGCAATCGAGCCTAACACTGCAGCTAATGAATCACCTTTAAATACTTACGCTAGTTGGGAGCTTATTGTGTGATTTTCCTTATTGCATAGAAAGGCCCATATGTGCACACTAATATTTCACAATGCCTATTTATCCACAAATGTCGCCTCTTTCCTTCCATTATCACACTGCGCGTATTCCGCAAACACCTAGCCTTATATATCGTTCACATCTTCGGTATATGACCACGATCCGCTGAGTTTATGATCGCAATGTATAGTACGTCTATACGAATGTTTTAGAGAATATTAAAATTAATCTCTCTCTCTCTCTCTCTCTCTATATATATATATATATATATATATATATATATATATAATCGTAATTTAATATGCTTAATGTGTATGTAACAGATGTTAACAATTATGTCTCATTGTTTGCGTAACACACCGTGGGGTCGTATATAGCAAGTAAAGTGGTCGAGTGATTATATCCTCGACCAAAACGGCGCTCGAGAAATGCTATTATATGTTTTCAGTTTGTCGAAGCAAATGGACAAAATAGGCCCAATGGACGGACGGTCACAAGTTCATCGAAACGGCCTGTTGGTCGATCGCGCACAGCGGCGGCAGCAGCAGCAGCTCAGACGTAGTGGAAGTGGAGGTGATGTGAGAGCCGATCGAGAACACATCATAAACGTCTGATAGATGATGTGCATAAACGCTTAGTGCGGCAAGGGTAAGTTGCGGTAGACGAAAAAAAACTGCCATAGAGATTGAGATATAGCCAGTTAGACGGCCAACCGGCCAGCCAACCAGCCATCTTGCGGCGATCAAAGCTGTTAGCGCCAATTCGCAGCTGCGGTTCTTAGGACTTCTCGACAGTCGCTTATAAAGCGATAAAAGTTCGACTGGAAAAAAACCAACTACTGCAGCTGCTGCTACGTTTAGTACTTCTGCTCTCCTACTACAGAGGAGCTGGCAAAATAGTAGCACTACTGTAGCTATAGCAAAACAAAAAAAATATCAAAATATAACGGAAGAAAATAGATCAATACAGAAAGTCATCACTGCAAGTTGTTGTACTACAATAATGGTAATTTTGGTTTAAAAACGAAATATTGGTAGTTTTTGAACAATTAATTGAGTTATTTGCACTAATTGTTGTAAAACAATAACAGCGAGCATATATATATATATATATATATATATATATACAGTGCAGACAGTTTCTTCCAACGGCGTCACAACATTTAGTCAAACGTAGGTTATTGAAATAAACGTAGCTTCTCCTTTACCATATCTTTTTCTTTTATATTAAATAACTGGTAAACTGCATGACGCGCACCTGGCGTCATTGTTATATTTTGTTACGATATTTTTGTTAGATAGATTTGTTACAATAGGAACACGCAAAATTCAGTCGTCCTCATTGCCCCTTGTTGTTGATTTCCTCTTTCCCTCGAGATTACTTCACCTGGCCACTTAAACTTTCCATTAAGGCTGCTTGACTTTGTGCGCCGGTTATTTTGGCCTCCGTGCCAAAATCTTGCAACGTTGCCCGCCATATGATACGTCGTTAATAGAGAAACACACCTCTGTCTACAAGTGCTTTGTTTATGGCGTCCCAGCGTGTTTGACATCTTAAAGGATGGCCAGACAATTCGACCGGGTTTCTTGACCCAAGTTAGCGGAATGTTTGAATTGATGTGCATCTACGGCAAGAACGTTGATACAGTGACAGTGACCGTATGACCCTCTTTCGCGAGGATTGTTTGAAACCGTCGTCGCCTTCTGCACGCATGTGGTTAAACCTAGCCACGGGCCGACCATCTACCACGGAACCTCTTTTGAGGCAACAAATTTCTCAAAAACTGCTCAGTATCTTTCTTGACCCTTGCTTAACATCTTCTTGCGTCGGTCTTTCGAGCAACTCTGTTACTATAAAGCTGCGCAGTGTTGACACATCCCGAAAAGCCTGGACAGGCAGCAGTCTGGGCATTGTGCCTTTGTGTGATGCATTCAAAGAGCTTATTGACCGCCCAGGCTTCTCTCTGGATCGTCCTGTAGCAAGAGATAGGCCCTGTGTCATGCAGCGCTTCATATTTTTCCTGGAGCTATATTGCCCTTGTGAATGCTTTCTCAACCATCCCGCCATCCTCCCACTGCGTACAGTCATTTGGCGGACGAATCGCCACTAAGGCGCTTGCAGTGGGGAGCCCGTCGTCCCTCATCGCTGCAATTTTTGCAGCGGAAGATCATGTCGTTTATGACTTCTATCTGTCGAGTGTTTCCGTCGATCTGTTTTTTCACAACTCGCTGCCGTTTTTCATCGAGACGTATTGCCCTCTCTGACCGTATTGCGTCTATTTTTAGAGACTTTAATCGTTCTAATGAATTCTTCACTACGATTTGCATTGAATCTTCACTACGATGTGCATTGAATCTTCACTAAGATTTGCATGTTTTCTTTTTTCTAAGACTGACTAGATGCTCTTGATTATATCGTCAATGTCAACAATGAGAGCGACGAAAGCGACAACGACCATGATGGCACTTTGTAGCGACACAGCAACCGCCAGCCGGAGTTGAGACAATTGCTTTGACAAAAACAGTCCTGAACTACGCAGGTCACCACTTTGTGACGACACCAGCATTATCAGCACCACACAGCTGATTTGTGAAGCCAAGAACTCTCCTATAGAGGATTTGCGGCTAAATCACAGATGAGTAACTGGAGTTCGAGCGGCAGGTGGCCAAAGATGCGCTAGGCCGCTAACAATGGAGGTCGGGCTGACAGCGGCTCTGTCCTAAGATTTTACACTCTTTTTCTAAAAGCTCTAGCACAACCGACCGCTGTGCTCAAAGTCGAAATTGCCAAAGGCCAGGTTCCCCCTGGACTGGTCTTAGTCTCTTAGTGTACGATACTTTCAATTTTAAAACCCCGCAAAAAGTCTTCGACGGTTCTTCTTGGTAATGTCGTTGTTTAGGGCAATTTTTTGGTTATTGTGAACTCGCTTGTGACAGATGCCTTGACGAGGCGCCGTAATCTGGGCAGAAGAGGTGCGAAGCACTTCCGGCCTGGGTCGATGAAGTTTCCTGCAAAACGGACCCGTGACGCCACTGTAGAGTCTCCCGCAGGAACTAGGCACTGCACTTATTTTGTGATAACTTATGAGGGATTTAGCGTCTGCACCTGTCGGAGGGCCGTAGCTTCCATGATAATACCGTTGCCATGCTGCCAGGTGACACAGCGTATGTCTCTTTGAAGAGACGCAGCAGCGAGCCTTCCGCGAAGTCGGTGGAGTTGAATCGTCCAAGCAGCTCTTGCGGATAAAGCCTTGCTGGTTTTGAGAGACCCCGACATGACCCGAAGAAGTTGGCCCTCCTTGCAGATAGTTCTGCAGGCATCTGAATAGGTGGTAGTCTGACGGCACAATGTTCGATGAGTACGGTGAATGTGCCCAAATTTCCCAATCGAAGCTTGCTATCTCGAGGAGGCTGATTAAACTTACACGTGGCTTTGCATTGTCTTGGTTCACGGTAACGCTCTGTATGGTTACACGACTGTGCCTCTTCCTTTGACTTAGTCTATTTGGCGTCTTTGGAGAACTCGGCTTGGGGCGCACCAGGGCCATGTTTCAGATTGCCAAAAAATACCCATATTTCGTCATAGGTAACAATTCGATCTAAGAACGGATAAGCATTGTGTCTGACAAGCTAAGAAGAGCATTTTGGTAGACTTTTCGCTTGTTCAAATCATGAGATCCCTCATGAGACCCATTGGCTCAACTTTCACACAAAACCATGAGCGCGAAGACGAGCATGGATGGTTGTGTAACACACCTCGGAGTCCATGGCTAATTGACGCGTGGTAATTCAGGAATTCTATTCTACAGATTCACGCAAGCGGTCTTCCATAGGCCTAATAGACTTTCCAGAATGCAGTTGGTCCAGAAGGCTTAAGTTGCCTCAACAGATGTTGGCTAACAGATTGTAGCTCGAAGTTTTTGAAATAATTGTGCTTGCCAAATACGCTTCGAATATTTCGGACAGTTTTCGCTGCAGTAAGGACTTTTTGAGTTCATACAAAATTGCCGCTCGCAACTAGATTGTTTTGCAGTTCATTTCAACAGAAAAACAACAAAAGAGATCACTTTACGAGGATTCTACGGTCTTCTGCGCTCACGTAGATATCTGTTCTAAAAACATAGCAGACAGAGGTGTTTGAGCATTTCAAATTTACATCTAATTTCCAGTTTTAGTCAAACAAATCAAATATATATATATGTATATATATACATGTAAGTGATGCAATTTGTAGATCACCGCTCTCTCCAACAAAGTACAGGATGCTGTCTACCTGCCCGGCAGGTATAAAAAGCATATCTTCCTAGTGTCATTCCGAAAAGAAAAAGGGGTTGCTTTATTATCATCGCCCTATCGGGGCATAGCTATGTGTGTGCAAGTGAAGTGAGAAGAGTGTGGTATCGAGCAGCCGGATCAAACGGATTCAGACCGGACCCGGCTAGTTAAATCTGCGAAAGTAGAAGTATTATTTTATGACACATCCAAGACGTTGCAACAAAGGCTTAGAAGCGGATAAACTATAGAAACAAGTGCCTAGGTTACCAGGTTTGCCGTACACGGTTTTTGCATGATGATACATCTGTTTCCAAATTAAAAACTTTGGAGTTTATATACATAGATTTTGTGTTTGTTTGACGGTCAGAACACAATATTATCGACTATTGTAATGGGCCAAATATATATATATATATATATATATATATATATATATATTTTGTTTACCAAGTTATTGTAAGATATTACAAGGGTCTAAAATATGGTTTCCTGTGACATGGCGGCAATGACACCGACACATATCACGGAGAATTAGGAATTACATATATATATATATATATATATATATATATATATATAGGTCAGTTGAATATAAGACTTAGTTTTAATTAAGTTGAGTATAAGACTTATCTTATTACACGTTACGAAATACCAATACATGCGCGTGCACGCACGCCCACATACAGACACGTCACGCGAACGAATCATGCGTGCGCCCGCGTGCACATATAACACCGTTGGGCTACACATGTATATCAACGCGTACATTCCTCTGCACATATATTGGAATTATAGATGCACGTTGAGTATTTGACTCCACGTCTATACATATACGCACTGCCAACGTAATCAAAACATATATGCGCTGTTGGAGAGTCTGTTGGTAAACACAAACTGGCCGCGCAGGACAGCTGGCGTTTCAAACGTAAACAACTAGGCCTGTAGGGTAGACATTCGAAGCTCGAGCGAGTAGTTCGACCCGACCCAGCCTGTTGTTGAAAGCAGATTGAAGGCAATTGTGTCTTGCACAGTACATGTGCAGGTTTTGGTATTTAAGACGCGTGCTAGATTGCTCACTAATATGGTTACCGAGTGCTCAGACCGTTTAGGACCTCAGGTTTTCGCACGTCTCACCGATTTCCGCAGAGCGAAGTTCACACTCAACCGCTAAGGGTGAGTGCTAGCTGCCGACTGTGTGATACCTGCGTGCATGGATCTGTATACGGGCGTGTACATATATATTGTACATGAGGCGTATACTGTACGTGTACGTACCCCCTGCCCCCGGCATCCCCCGTTCCCCTCCTCCCGACAGTGGTGTTCCGAAAAGCGTGTGTGACCTGCACTCCTCAAGATGCCTCCAGCATAACTTTAGTACAGAGGCAGGAAGCGATACGGATAGGCCATCTAACGCGACCGACGCCAAGGAGGAAGGCAACGCAAAAAAAAGAAGAGGAAGCATTTCAGCAAAAACGGAGGCCACAGAAATAAGAAGGGCCCCCTTACAGCTGAAGAGTTCGAGGCTCTTGTCGTGAAAGATTAGCCGGAATGTCGACTGGAGAACAGCCGGCTAGTGACGGAACTGGCAAGTCAGTTCCCGGCGTTATCAAGCTTTCTGCCTTATCTCTGGGAGGGTCGGCTCGTGACTCTACATAACCAGGACATCGTAAGAGTGAAGGGCGCGGAAGAGCAGGAAAAACGGTAGCATCACCTTTGCGTACAATACTTGCCCGAATGCTGTCGGAGGAAGAAGGGGCAAGCCCATCGCCGCTCTCTCAGAAACAGAGCTTACTCGATCTGTGACCTTCTAAACAAAAGAAGGCTACATCGGCCGCGGTGGCTACCACATCAACAGCGGCAATGTTTAGATTAAAGTCTGACGACATTCTCTGAAATAACTCTGGAACTCTGGGTCCCGGAACAGGGTACCGAATAGACCCTGCGGGGAGTAACATGAACAAGCCAACGTCTAGCTCAATTACCAGAGAAGCCAAAACTATTCTGATGCTGTCCGGGATCTACGCTCTAAGCTCGACCCGAGCGCATTAGGAATCCAGGAATCCACAAAGGTCTCTAAAACAGCGTCCGGTGAAGTTTCCGAAAGCTACTTGTCAAGACATCGACTCTAAACGCTACGGAAGTTAAGTTGGAAAAGGAAATTAAAGACAAGGCTTTCCTTACGGCAACCGTCCACACATCCCCTCCAACAAAGGCACTAATTATCAACGATCTGGACGAAACAATGAACGTGGACGACCTACTCGAGACCCGAACACGCGATGGCACGGTGACATACATTTTCAGGCGTTACAACAGGAAATTGAGTCTCGCTGCGCCTGGCTACATGATACGGAACCACACACGGTGTCGACTATGCTAAAGGACGCCTGTAGAGCAGCAGGTCGCCCTTTGCATCCCACACTAGCTCGGCGGACCCCCAGTTACTGGTGGAATCGTCGAATAGCCGAGGCACGGAGAAAATGCCATCAAATCAGGCGCATATGTACTCGCCGGAACGCTCGGCACCGTGCAGATCTTCAAGCTCTATGGGAGGAATACAGAGAAGCTTGTCGCGCCCTTGCCCGGCAAATCAAAAAGAGTAAGCCTGAGTGCTAAAAAGACTTTGTATCGAAGTTCGGCACAACCCTTCGGGGCAGGGTTATAAAATAGCCGGCCACACACTGTGGCACTCACAACCACCACTGCCTCCCGACCTAACTCAAAAAGGTATTAACGGGCGGTTTTCCTGGGACCCCCCCACCACTTAGATGGGACCCTACATTCCCGCATCCCAGGAGCTTTTAGAAGATGTGAAACACTCGGGTACCGTCAAGCACCAATACGTACGCTGTATTTGTAGACCACAAAGCAGCGTTTGACACTGCCCCAGGGATATTGTCATGGAGAAGCTAGCCGCTGCGGGCATGGACCCACGAGCTTTGGGAATGCGGGCAGCTATCCTGAAAGCAAACCCGGTCATTCTAGATGACGGCATTCAGGAATTCCAGCCTTTCCTACAAACCACCGGCTATCCCCAGGGCGATAATCTCAGCGCGCCCTTATTCTCAGGTTTACTCAGTGATCTTCTGGGCCTTATCAATGACCACTACCCCTGTGTCCGCATAACTCTCTATGCCGATAACCTTGTGGTATATAGAAGAGTGTTCAAGGATCTAAAAAGGTCTCTGAGGATGCTGAAGACATACAGCAAGCAAAATGGTTTAACGATTAACGTATCGAAGACAAAGGCTATGAAATTCAGATCCGAAGGACCACTGAAGAGATGTGATAGGCTTAGCTTGGGCGGTGTTTCTGTAGAATTTGTCTCGGAGTTTACTTACCTGGGTGTTAAACTAACGCCAAGCGACACATCTTTCGCGGCCCACATATCTCAGCAAATGAATAGCAGCATTGTCGCCATAACCTCAGTCCCGGCTTTACAGAAGGTCTCAGTAAAAACAGCTAATACTGTTTAACCTGAAGGTGGCCTCGGTGGCATCATATGGTATCACATTAATTTGGGAACACTCAACAGCTTAACGCTCTCGACACGATGAAGGCAACGTTCCTTAGGAGAGTTTTGGGCATGCCTAGAAACGCACGAAACAGGCTAACTTATAGTCTGTCGAGGACAACGCCGTTCATCGAGGATCTGGTAAACCGATTTCAACTTCCGTCACTGCGAGAGTTCCGAAGGCACTTCGAGCAGAAGATGAGAGAAGTGCCAGAAGCGTTCTAATGTTGAACAATACATGGATGGAACCGCTCTTCGAGCAACGACACGTTCTCACCCGCTACTCCGTCCATGGGTTCCACCACAAACTGTGCCACCGCACTGGGTTCCATAACCCTTCCGATGAGTGTTGCTGCAAATTTAGCGGTTTTGTCTGCACCAGATATCATCATGAAACATGTCGGTCAGCGCCAGCTATCTGGGCGTTAGGTCGCTGACATTTTTCGGAGATGCATATACTACATATTCTATATATGTCTAAGATTAACGGAAACGAATGCCGTTTCCGAGATTTAATGAATGCGTGTAATATAATTGGACCACCGACGAGAGTTAAAAGACAAGTCGGTGAAGACATGTACGAGTTGGAAGACGGTAGGAGATGGCACAGAAACGGGTTGACGCGTGCCGGCCAACCACAGGTAGCAAGGGAAGCGCAGAGGCCAAGCTATCTACAGCGCCCGGATCAAGGTGCACAACAGAGACCTGAAGAAGAAAGTCGCTGGTGCGAGCCAGGCAGAGGACGTGTGTTGTTTGAGCGAAAGACTAGCGAACTCGAAACGGTCCCGTCCGGTCGTTAGGGTGGTGGATACTACAATTGGCGCAGTCGACAGGATCTGGAAGGAAAAAGCCACCGCAACAATGGCCAGAGGTCTGCCACCTCCAGCTACGTTCCTGCCAGCCACGGGCCGACCAAGAACACCGTGGACGGAGTGGCATCAAGCATTTGAGGTTTATCTAGAAGCCACCTCGGTCGGCGTAGCAAAGTTGACCGACGCGAAGAAATGTGCAATCTTACTACAGTGCCTCGGGCTCGAGGGCCAAGCATAATATCGTGCTATGGCGGATCAGGCAACGGAGCCGGAGAAGGATGGCGAGGTCCGAGGAGCCAGCTCATTCTGGGAGCGACGATGCCACAGGTGAAAGAAAAGCTCCTCCTGGAAGAGGACCTGCCGGTTGAACAGGCCCTGACGGTTGCGCTGCACGTGGAGAGGTGCATCATAGAAGCCAAGAGAATCACAGGATCACACGAGCAAGTGAACGCGGTGCGGGAGGCGGGAAGGCCTGCGGAACGAAGCAGACCAAGGCCGGCGGCAAGGCAAGAGTACGGAGCCGGTGGATGCGATGCGTGCGGCTGGAACAGTCACGAATACGGGACGGAATTGTGCCCGGCAAGACGAATCAGGTGCCGAAAGTGTTTGAAGTTTGGCCACTTCAGACGGAAGTGTAGGAACGCGGCAGGTCAGGCGAGGCAGAATGTACAGGCGATCGGCGTAGAGAAGCAGCCACGCTGGGATCGTCGGACCAACGGCGAACGCTTAGAGGAGGCCGGATTTGAGGTATGGAGTAAACCGACAGCTGTGTACTCACTGTCTCTTTATTGTCCGGAGTTTGCTAGTATTGTTGCAGTAGACGGTAATTTTGTAACCTTTTTGATAGACACGGGGGCAGCCGTATCTATTATTAATAGGGAACACTTGGCAGACCGGGGAGAGCGAGTTAGGCCCACGAACACAATACCACGCGCATACAATCAGGAAAGGATACCAACGCTGGGTATGGCTAGATGCCACCTCAAAGTGGGCGGTCGGGAGGTTGAATGCGATTTATTCGTCGTAGCTAATGGTAGGTCGGTGCTAGGACGCGATACGCTTGCTAAACTAGGTATGATAATCAATTGTTCGGCGCGATGGTGCTCGGTGGCAGAAGTTAAAACGATTCAAATAGAGAACGAGTTTCGGGAACTGTTTTCGTGGACGCTAGGTCTGGTTAAAGCCGTGCAGCACAGAGTGCGACTTAAGGAGAATGTTAGGCCGGTGCAGCACAAGTTGAGGAGGTTACCGCTCACTCCAGTGACGGCGGTGAAAGCCGAATTAGATAAAAAAATTGGAGAACGATGTTATTGAGCCAGTTCAGGCTTCCGAGTGGGTATCGGGCATGGTAATAGCAGCGAAACCGGACGGTAGAGTTACAGGTGAATCAAGCGATAGTGCCTGATGTTTTCCCTCTACCGCATCTGGACGACCTGCTAGTAGAGCTACACGGGGCCAGGTGGTTTTCAAAGCTAGACGCGCTCTCGGCATATCACCAGGTTGAACTGGATGAAAGATCACGAGACCTCGCTACGTTTGTAACCCCGTGGGGATTGCTTCGATATAAAAGGGGTTTGCTTCGGGTTGGCGTCGGCACCTGCGGCTTTCCAACGATTAATGAAAAACCTGCTACAAGGACTAAAAGGAGTGGTCATATATTTAGATGATATTTTAGTATTTGGAACGTCCCAAGAGGAGCATAATGCAAGGTTACGCATGGTGCTACAATAAATCCAAGAATCAGGAATGGCGTTGAATGAAAAGTGTGTTTTGGGAACCAAGGAGATTAACTTCGTCGGGTTTACCATTAACGAACACGGGTTGCGACCTAGTGTAGATTACCTGAAAGCCATTAAAGAGTTAGCGGTTCCAACTAACGTAGCGCAGGTTAAGTCGGTCTTAGGGGTGACAAGTTTTTATATGCGGTGCGTGCCGACATTTTCGGATATATCCGAGCCAGTACGCAGGTTGTTAAAAAGAACGTGCTATTCAAATGGGGGCCAGAGCAACAACATGCATTCGAGAAACTGAAAGCAAGTATAGTAGCGGCGGCACCTTTAGCCATTTTCGATCCAACAGCACCCACGATAGTGGCGACAAACGCGTCAGCGCACGGATTAGGAGCAGTGCTACTGCAAGAGCAGGACGGGAAAGAGCGGCCAATAGCGTATGCATCGTGCCCACTAACACCTACACAGCAAAGGTATTTCACGGGAGAGAGGGAGGCATTGGCGAGCGTGTTTGCGATCGAACGGTGGCACACGTTCCTGTGGGGAAGAAGGTTTACGTTACGGACAGACCATCAGGCGCTGATAGCACTACTTGGCTACAAGGGGGAGGGACGAGCGCCAATGAGGATAGGTCGGTGGGTAGAACGGCTGAGAAACTACTCATTTGAGGTAAAATTTAGAAGCGGTATAACAAATAATGTACCCGACATGCTCTCTCGACTGCCGACAGAAGACATTTTTGAAGCGTGTGATGGGCAGGAAATGATAGTAGCAGCACTAGAAGAAAAGTTAAGGCCAATACAGTGGGAGGAGGTTGTAAGTTGTTCTTTAGCTGACCCGAACATTCAGAGCGTGAGAAGATAGCTTAGGTTGAAACGGCCTCGACTGGCGCAAGCCGGGCGCTGGGCCTCCGTTGTTCATGAACTATCCGAAACGCAGGGCGTATTAATGAGAGGAGATAAAGTAGTTCTGCCGCAGCAACTTCGAAAGAGAGCGTTCCAGATGGCCCACGAGGATGCGCATCAGGGGATGGTGAAGACGAAACATCGACTGCGAAACACGTTCTGGTGGCCGGGAATGGACACAATGGTAGAGGAAGCGGTACGAGAGTGCCGGTTGTGCGCATTACATGACAAGACAGCGGTGGCTACCACAGCACCCGTGAGGACGACGCCCTGGCCAGCTCAGCCGTGGACGAGGCTAGCAGTCGACATCCGAGGCCCGGACAGCTCATTGGGACCGGAAGTGCGATACGCGGTGGTTGTCATGGATTACTACTCGAAGTGGGCGGAGGTAGAGTTCGTGGCAGAAACAACAGCTCGTCGTTGGCATGCTACACCAGCTCATATACCGTGAAGGCATTCCGGCCAGCATAGTAACGGACAACGGACCCCAGTTCCTGAGCTATGAGTTCGAAGAATTCATGACCGAATTCGGAATTCGACACATACGTACACCCGTGTACCACCCTCAAGCAAATGGGTTGGTGGAAAGATTCAATAGGACACTGGGCGGCTTCGTTTGGTCGGCCGCCCAAATAAACGGCGACCGGCGGAGACGCCTGACCGAGATGATCGGCGCATACAACGCAACCGCACAGGCAACGACAGGCAAATCGCCCGCTGAATTACTACATATGAGGACGACACTGGACGCGGGTCTCCGGCGAGGAAACAACAATCAGAATGATAAAGATGAGCGAGTGCGAGTGGAGACAAGACAGAACAAACAAAGGGAGTACGCAGACAGGAGGAGAGCGGCAGTGGAAACCAAGTTCGCGCCTGCAAAGGGGGAGGAGAAGTATGGACCACCGACGAGAGTTAAAAGACAAGTCGGTGAAGACATGTACGAGTCTGAAGACGGTAGGAGATGGCACAGAAACCGGTTGACGCGTGCCGGCCAACCACAAGTAGCAAGGGCAGCGCAGAGGCCAAGCTATCTACAGCGCCCGGATCTAGGTGCACAGCAGAGACCTGAAAAAGAAAGTCGTTGGTGCGAGCCAGGCAGAGGACGTGTGTTGTTTGAGCGAAAGACTAGCGAACTCGTAACGGTCCCGTCCGGTCGTTAGGGTGGTAGATACTACAATAATGTAATCAACAATACCGAAAGGTGTTGTAATTATAAATAATAATAAAGGTTTGTATGAAAATGGTGTAGGCCATCTTGCGTTCGGGCACATTTTCCGACTGCTGGAAAAGGCCCATCTCGTCTCGATATTTTTGACTCATTAGCATCCTGTCCAGTCTCTCCAAGGCAGTCGAGCACTCTATATATATGCGGTTCACGAAGGACGAATTGGACGACAAAAAGTGGTCTCAGAGGACCAACACGGCTCTTGCTCAGACCACTCAACACATGACGCAATATAAATTATTTTAAACATAACGGAAATCTAGAGAGGTACTCGCTCAGAAACGAGATCGCATTGCCTAGCAATTCTGCTTGACATCAAGAACGCTTTTAATTTCATCTCATTATTAACGCACTCGCTCCATTAATAACGCACTCGTACGTATTTATATATCGCCCTATCTTAGAAGAATTTTAGTATCTAGCCTGTCACAACGTGCAGTTTCCTATCAAGGCAAGTCATGTCCTGTGGCCGCAGGGGTCCCCCAGCGCTCCGTGCTGGGCCTAATTCTATGGAACATTGCGTAAGACGATGTCCTACGTCTGCCCCACTCTTCTAACGCTATGCCCAAGAAGCGCCCCCCCCCCCCATCTCAACCTGACCCAGCAAAGCAAACTACTTAGGGGTGCTCCTGGATACCGGCCTGACAGGCACCCCTCATGTGCACTACGCGGCAGCTAAGGGCACCAAAGCTACCAAAGATTTCTCAAGATTGCTGCCGCGCACGCGGAATGTCTGCGATGATAGAAGGTGTCTCGTGGCAACGGTAGTAGACAGCACTATGCTATACGCAGCCCCGCTGTGGCAGCGTACGGTTACGCGGGTTACGTGTTGGCGGCTCGTGAATAAAACGCACAGGCCGTCGGCCCTCCAAATTGCAAGAGCCAACAAAACTGCGTCCACAGCTGCTGTCCAGGTACTATTTCGGCAGATCCCATGGGATCTACGGATTCTGGAGAGCGCAGTCCGCCGAGCGGACTCCTCTATCTCTCAAGAGGACGCACGGCGTCAGACAGTACACCCTTGTAATAATAGATGGATGCAGACCCAGACGGGCCAGCCGGGTTTTGGACTCCGCTCAATTATCCCTGATGTTGAAGGAGTAAGTAGTTCAACAGACAAGAGGGTTCATTGTCCTACATTCTGACCCAATTTCTGACAGGCCACGGCACGTGTCGGACGCGCCCCGTCGTCAGCATGCACTCTCTGCGACTCAGTAGAAGAAGACGACGTCAAACGCACCTTCGAAGTATGCGCGGCGTTCAGCGCAGTCGGCCGAACTCGTAGACCGAGAATTCTTGGTAACACTTAAACAAACGGCGCGGGCCCTCTGGCACAACACTCACAGCTGGCACATCATGAAAGACTTTGACGCCACGACCATCAATAAACAAAATGATTTAGTGCAGACCGCGATGTGTGCTCTGTCCACGCAACCCTAAGGGAGAAGTAGGGGTTTAAATATAATTAAGTTGTGTATGAGACTTATATATAATTAAGTTGACTGCAGGAGAAGACCTATATAATTGTAATAGTAATGTTAGTATAAGCTCAATTATCAACGGACTCCTGACGTGCGTACTGTGCGCGATGCTGCTGATATGCTTCAGTTATTTGTGACCTTTCTTTTTCTTGCGTTCTCCTTCATTTTCTTGCGTGCATTAATTTTAGAGCAACCAATCAAACCTTTTTGATGTTGTCTGTAGAGATGGATCTTCAATTTGTGCAAAATGTCGACATGCTTTTTCCAAACATTATGCGCGGATGCACAGAACGCGATGTTAAAAAAGGTAACCTATATATATCACCCCCTATACCTTGTCACTGAAGCAAACATAAATCACCCCCTATCCCACTGAAGCAAACATAAATGCAAAATGTTTCAAGAGGACCACAAAAATCAAAGCAAGTGACCTTTGCAAGTCTCAGAATGTTACATTATACACGTACAACTAAAAATTTGCCATTATATTTTATCTCCACTAGGGGAAAAGGTTGAATTAAAGGACGCCATGCCTGCACACCTTAACAGCCTTAATGCGGTTCAACCGCCAGTAAAGTTATGCTCCGTTTTAGTAAATAACAGCTGCATGTCCTTATAAGATACTGTTGAATGTCTATAGATATCAAACCATATTGGTCACCAGTAATTAGCAAATTGCTTTTGCTGTTCTTCTGTTTTTAGAGCCATGCTAAAAAAGTGCCTCGTGCTGCTGAAGGGTATTCAAAAGCATTTTTAAAATGACCCTGCTGGCGACGTTCTAGAAGTAAGAGTAGCTCACCACTGGACCAACCTTTTGATATTTTGGTACGTAGGGATGTTGGAATACTATGTTCAATTCAACGTCGTTCGACTTGTGTTATCAATAAAAAAGCAAAAGCAATCAATTAGTCCATGTTTGCTTGCAATGTGCGGTAGTAATAAATATTTAGTCGCAGATTACGCATGCCAAGTGTATTATGCACAGCTGTTATATGCAGCTTGACAAATAACAGCCGCAAAGAAGAGCTCTCACTGGATAGCAACGCTTTTATTATTTGTATACAAGAAAACATCGCGCAACTACTGAGATAGGATCGCCTCTTATCGAATGTTTT
>QVRM01001701.1:800000-854193 GCA_003439945.1 Dermanyssus gallinae
ATGCATTCACATGAACGCCATAAACTTCTGCCTCCTGGGTTTTCGTTTAACTGTGACAACTTGCGGCAATTATAATTAATAGCGTAAACGTCGTCATTGCTCACGAGGGTGGCTGTGGATGCGATTTGTCTGAACGGCCTCGGGCTGGTACAGATCGTGTTGATGAGGTCGGTCGTGCGCTCATCCTGGGTGTCCAGGCCCATCATGTAGTCCTTGGCGCTCTTCAGACGAGCGTGCAGCTTCTTGATGTGCTGCTTGGCTGCGTGATGTTCCTGCGTCTCTGTCTCGAGGGCGGTTTTCAGCTTAATGAGATGTGCCTGACGACGGGAATTCTCCTCCTCAAGGTCGCAACACTTGCGCTGAAAATGCTCTAACTGCATGCGTGTCGGAAACATTAAAGAACAACAAGAACAACAAAGACAAAATTAATCTTATGATAACTATGATTAGGCGTTATGTTAAACTATCATTCATTGTATATCACTTACTAATTGCATGCCAATCAAATCTTTACTTGACTAATTGAAGCCTTGGGCACAATGTGGGCTGCAGGCAGAACCTACGTGCGTGTTCGTCTCTTTTACGTTCAACGTACCTATCTACTTGTGTAAAGGGCAATATCGCCGTACAGGCAACGCTTATCTGTACTGAGATGCGCAGCGTGTGTAGAATTTCTCTATGCCTACTACACGTTTATTATTGGCACAAGCATAAATAACAGCATAATCTAGGACCATCAATATAGTTTTAGTTTATATCTAAGGCCATGTGACAACCTAAGTGTTATCATCTGCTCGTCCTCTTGCTGGCAAGGTCAAGCACTGTGAAACTCACTGCGAGCTCAAATTAATTTCACAAATGGTAATAAGTCACACAGCCGCTTCAGATCAAACTTTCGACTCTCACTCAGGAAAGGCCTAAGTCGAGCAGTTTACAACCATATAGATAATAAGTTTACGTTTGGCGAAACAGAAAATAAGCAAATTAGCCACAACAGTTTTTTGGTGCTGCTCATCTGCTCATTTCCTTTTTTTGTGTATATGAAATATTATACAGCGCAACATATAACATTTTATATACACAAATTATTATGCGAACGTAATATACTAGGGCCATTTAACAACAACGTCAATAAAAGAACCAACCACATCAACATCAATAGAACAACAGAGAAGAAGAAACAATATATGAACTATGCCAACATCTATAAAACCAGACAAACAAACTGTCCCGACGTAAACATGCAATACGCATATACTGAAGTCGTTTGAAAAGTAGGTTTTAAATAAAATAAGCACGTTTGAAAGAGGTACATATTTAGCAAAGCCGCAATACTGCAAACAGATATTCCTGCTAGCCGAGAGCCTTCTCCGTGCTTACGCACATCTATCTAAACACGAACAACAGGATTGAGACGACACATTACATGTGTACACATCAAAGGGTCAGCTGAGCCACGGGTAGCACCACGACCACATTGCTCAGCACATAGTTGTACACAAACACACACACAAGCACGAATTCAAAAGTACGAGCCGCCCGACAGTACATGGTCAATGCATGTCAGCATCTCTAACGGCTGCCGCTGGTAATGATAGTAAATGTAATAGTATAATAATAATACCGGTGCTAGCACCTACGCCAATAGCTGCCCAACAGCTAAATGCCGGCGGGAATGAATCGCAGCCGTGTTCAGCGCTTCTGACTGCTTGAAGTCACGTGGGTAGCCAGACAGGCATGTCCGAGCAGGTTGCATTGGGGCTGCCGATCAGTTCACTTGTGCTCGCAGGCTTCGAGTCGGGTCTGCGAAAGAAGGCAGAGAGGCGGCGGGGAAGACAGCAACAACAACGAGGACTTGGAGCACCATCCATAGTGATGACGACCCAACAACAATGTCACTCGGATCGGCCAACCCGAGGCATGCGCCTCTCTCATGTCGACATAGCAGCAACAGCAAAGCAAGGGGGAGTCACACGACATGCTATTAAAGCCCCCCCGCCAACCCCCCGATGGACGAACAATTGAGCCACCTAGCTGAGGTAGCAAGGAAGGCAGCTATAGCAGTGACGAAGTCGGTTATCCAATATGAAGACATGACGACTCCGGCCGACCGACTTGCAGAACAACTGTGTTCGTCGAACCTCGACGTTCACCCATTCTACCCTTATTCTCTTTATCCCTAGCATTCTCTCTGCCGCGTGCATGGCTTCTATGTTGGCTGAATGAAAAACGGATGAAACTAAAACTTCGATAAATGGATGAGCACAAATCGCGTGAACGATGTGTCCTTCGTTCCCTACGGACTTGTGCATCGCCGCGAGACATATCTTCAACAGAGCACACATCACCTGTCCGTGCCGAAGGTAATCAGTAGGTAATTAATGCTTAAACCATAACGAGCAATGATAATAGGAACAGTAATGATGCTTTGTAATATGTGTCGTCGTGTGGGATCGGAGCCCTGCTTCGGGATACCAGAGCCGCCGGTCTACTTCGTCCATATCCTCTTGTGACAAGCATAAACTGCTAACAGCGGTTAGTATAGCAAGAATACTAAAATAAGCAAAGCAAATGTATTCATGATGAAGGCGGTACCAAAACAACAACAACGACAGGTTCCACTAGCGTTTAGAAGTTCTTGTCTCAAGTAACAGAAAAAAACATTAGAAGCGTCATGGCCGGAATATTGGCGCTTTCGTCGTTGAAAATGTCCACACAAAATATTCAACCAGCAGTGGCATACGCCCATAATTAAATCTGATGCGGTATTTGAAGTAAACGTCAGAACGTGGGATACACATAAGTGACAGTCAGTGCGCAAATCCAGCCTACATGCACATATAATAACGACCGCCAGCGAACATCCGGAAGATGCCCGTGAATGGATAGTCATACGTAATCTGCGCTCGACCGGCTGGAGCAAAGTCTCACTTTTGCCAAAAAGGGCTTCTACTTGTATAGCCCCCCTAGCAGGCCCCGATTAGTGTCTAGCGTACTTAAAAAAGGAACTTATACCCTGGTCGGGGACAGCCCGTCTAACCAGCGCTACTGCACATCCTGTGGTCTTGGGCTTTTTCATTTTCTCATCATATTTTCTAATGACCACGTGACGCAATTAGGGCAGTGCACGTTCCACAATGCCTCTACCAGTTGCCATACGTTGATTTGTCGTCTAAGCAAACCGTACAATGATTTTTAAAAAATTCGTTACGGCTTTTCACATCACAATCATTGACAACGCATTTCAGGCTATCTAGCAACAAACATTCTTCGTTGTAAAGTCTAAGAAGTTTTTGAGGAGAATTCTAGTAGACTGTCCGACGGACTTCACCATCATCATTGAATGGTGAAACATGACGAAATTCATAATTAACAATTTACCTAACATTCGCATGAGAGATTAACCCTAGGGTTTCGTTCTGTACTCTACACGCATACGTAGCTAGCCCCATGTAGCTGTAAACACCATGCTGCATGATACCTCGCGCTGACTAATGTAATGACCTTTGCTCGCGCCCGATCACCGGGTGAGTCATCGAGGAGCCGTTATTGTCGTTACGGTGGTGTGAAGCGTATGCACGACATTTTGTAATGTCTAATTTCTTGTCTTTCCCCTCTCGAGATTCCACTATCTGTGCCATCTTTCCCTCACCATGACAGTTTTTTTTTACTCACCTTGGCCTTGGTATCGGCGAAGTGGTGGAAGAGATCAGCGTACTTCCTTGCCAGCGCGTCAAAGTAGCGGAACCATTTGTCGTTTGGCACCACATTTCGTGTGAAGTCGTCCACCAGCTCGACGACCGACAGCCTCTTACTAGTCATCTGAAATCGAAATTATATATATATATATATATATAGATAGATAGATAGATAGATAGGGCTTCTAAACTAGAGTGGACATTTGAATTTGCGTAATTTCTGCTGCTGTGCGTTGAATGCAACATTTCCACAAGCAATATCTAAAAGTGACGAAAACCAGCATAATGTTCGTAAGAACAAAAAATACATGCTTGATGCCAAGACATACGGACGGATATATAAATATATATATATATATACCGTTTTCAGTTTAACGCATAAATATTGGCAACACAACCGAGACCACAACAATGCATTTGCCGTTATGTAAAAGGCGTCATCTGTAACGTTGCCGAAAACAAACGCGTTGACGATAACTACAACTGCCAGTACTATCAGTCTAATAATCGACTGCTGTGCGTTGACAGTCAAACCCCTATAACAACTCGATGGAAGGCAATCCGTCATTGTTAAACATGGCATTTTTACTGTTACGCATTATTTCAATCATTTTGATTTGCCCCAATTCACCTCCAATTTTTAGTAGACAAAATTCTCAAGTGCGCCAATTGTGAAAAGATCGCGGCTAAACGCTTGAATATGGTAGTGCGTTTGGGAACGTCCACTCGACATCGTGCTCAAGAACGCAGAGAACAAACGCATTATCCCAATCGTATCACGTATCGGTGCAGAGACATACTGATAAAAAATACAATATGTTTTTGCAGTTTCAGTTTTCCGCATAAACATGTATGTACAGCACAACCGAGATCACAGCAATGCAAGCGTCCGTTTTTACCGTTAAACACGTATGTAAAATTGCCAAATAATGGCGAACGCGCTAACAATAACAAGCACGACAACGACAACTGCCGGAACTATTAATGCATTTTCAACTACTAGTTTTAAATAGAGATTTTGGGCTAATTTTCATAAAAAGCTAGGGCTTTTTCTGCCATATTATTATTATTATTATTATTCCGTTAGACTGCCTACTGAAGCAATACACACGAAACCAAGAAGTAAACCATTGAGAAAACCAACATGAAGCTATTGACAGACCTTCGATTGCGTCGGACGCGGAACGTTTCGCTGCGAACCGTTTCGAGGAAGGCCAAGCGGCCGGCAACGGCCTTCTTGCCTGTGGCTTTTTTGCTCTTCTTCTTATAGAAAGTGTTCTCCATGCACCAACCGAAAAAGCCGACAAGCTCTCTTTGCACGTCACACTGACGAAACGGGGAACTAAACAGAGACGACACCAGACTTCTACTGGTTGCTGGTGGCGCCGTAAGCACAAGAACACCGACCAGTAAGTACTTATTTGACCACAACCACCACACACATCTTACATGAGAAGCAGTCGGAAGAATAACACGACGATACACTGGCACACTGGTCAAATGATGTCTCGGCAATTTTCCAAATTCACTTTTCTCCACGACTCACTCGCTCAACGTACGAGCGTACGCCTGACAGTGGCATTATTGCTCTTAGAGTGGCATCAACGGCTGACTGCGTACTAATGCCAACCGCCAAGAGCCTCCTACGAGGTTGCTCCGTCCGCAGCGAATTTCCGAGCCGTCGCAGCCAGCAGCTCCCGCCTCCCGCCAACCACAACCGACAAAGCCACTCTCCCGCTGTGGCCAGTTCAAACTGCGCTCAAATGGCGCGGCGCGCCGTTGTCTGCTATGCTGCAGAAACAGACGCCAGACAAAGCCACAACAATAATAGATCGCCTCAACAACAACAGCTACGTCGACGGCAACGCAGCAGACGACCAGCCAACGAACGAAACTTACGACAGCGCAGACAACAGACAGCCGAATACGATCTCCTACGTAATGCATATATAATATACGACAAATACAATGTGAGTCGTAGGGGTAAAAATATTGCTCTAAACGTATGAACAATCGAAAGCAGACGCTCGAGGCAGGCCCTCTCTCAATACTGTGGCGCTGAACAACAACAACAACAACAACAACGTAAGCAGCAGCCGCGGCGGTATCTCATGGCGGCAATGTTTGAATGATTTTCATAACATGACGAGTGCAACAAGTCAGTTGAATTTGAGTTTGTTTATTGACATTTCTTATACGAATTAATTACAATAAATAAATGTTCATTATTACTTTCTTATACGATAATTACACACGGTAATTTCAAGCTTCATTAATCACATTGTTAGTTAGAAGTCGCTTAAGGCGCATAAAACGGATACTTGGCGCTTGGCCACTGTGTTACCGTGATAAGATTACATGCGAATGAACGGAACGCAGATAATCGATAGTCGCGTTTGAAGTCGATCAGTACATACGTTTATTCGCTAATAGATTAGCTGACTATCTGGTTTGATCCGAGTCAGTCCTCGTTGGCGTCGTTTCTGACACAGACACGTTATACGGACTTTGCACTGTATTAATAGTGTTTGCACTGTATAGTTTACAAGAGCGAAGAACGCTATTGTTTGATGGCCAACTATTAGAATCGTTAAACCGTCATCGTAGCGAATACTTAGAACACTAATTGCTACAACGTCAATAGCTATAGCGCATACCTACAACACTAAGAGAACATATATGAGTACAGTCGACCGTATGATCGTCGTTGAGCCTGATAAGATATTAAGTACTCCATATCTATTCAAATGTGTCAGATAGCCTGTGCAACAATATCAGAGTAACATACTTTTTTCTGTGATTAAAAAGGTGAGGTGGAAATTCGGGGCTCACCGGGAAGGCAACCTCAAGTGATTCGACGGGTTCATGCAAACGATACAAGATACAGAGTTCAAGATCCCGCCCATGCGCTGCGAAATAAGCCACTAGGTGACTCGCGTGGCCTTGCCAACAAGAGTGTGATTGAGCATAACGCTCTTTCCCACGACAGGGTGCAAAATGATGGCAGAACTGCCGCTAATATATCCGACGTTGCCAATAACTTTATAAATAAATCTGTAAATATTGCGAAGCCCCTTGTGATCTGTACCATGCCCGAATTTGTACATACCCGCAGTCTCTGAATCACCTCGAGAAACTTAAGATTTAGCTGAGGGGACTTTCTTGAAAAATCGGAGTACACTTATGTACTCCTATTTTAACTAGATAGAGTATTACACAGACAGTGTAAATAAAATAAATTGACTGATAACTTTATAAATGTTTTCCACATTATAGGAGAGTTGACTACTGTAAGCAACAGTAGATTGTGGTTGAGATGAAACCTCGGTCCTCTCGTGAATAACCTGGGACTCGACATCAGCAATTTCATCAAATGCGAAAAAAAACTGGCATTCGGAAGGACCTCAGATAAGGAAGATGGCTTTACGCTAGGTAATGTGAGTGAAACAGCAGCCAAAGCATAATTGATTCGTTCGTGCTGCCTCTGGAGATCGTTTTTCATGCTTACTTAAACCGCATTTCTATGCAAACATGCAGTTTTCGTATTGGGGGGTCTGGTTAAGTGCCACGACAATTGACCAACTATTTATTTAGCTGACATACTGATCGAACGACAGACCTAAATAGATCAAGTAAATCTGGAAGCTGGACATGCAAAGTGGAATGTAAGCTCACTGCATTAGCCTCTAGAAAATAAAATGTTTGTCGATTGGTCAGAGGCCTGTCGAACACCAACATCTTCAAACACATTAGCGGTTTCAGTGGCCTGCGACAAATCGGCATCATTCTGTTTACGTCAGTCAATTGAAGTGTAATATACGCTTCACTCCGAAGTGCTAACATAGCGAAGTCATATACATATATGTATACACATATACGCTTCATGTGTAAGTTTGTCCTCATAATAATTCATCTTCACCCCACTTATGGACTGAGAAATAAGGCATCGATTTATGCTCCTGTACTGCGTATTCCACCGCATGGTGCTTGATACAGCTCCGCAGGTGGTACCGGCAGTCGAGCCCTGTGGCGTGGTGCATTCGCCTGCGCCTCGCGACCGGAGAAGACACATAGGTGCACGGGTTCGAGCCCCACAGTACATATTTGTGTTGTTATTGCACATTTGTATTTATGGGGGTCCGTCTAGAACGCAATGCGAAAAGCAGTCCCGTGGACGTGTAATTTTGTTTGCAGTGCAACCCTCTTCGACAGGCTTGACTTGGTTCGATTGGACCCCTTTGTGTTTCCACGTTGTCCTAACGTTTATGTTTCTACAAAGCGAGATATAAAGTTCTCTTGTGTGCACCGTCTTAATTCTTCTTCCCACTTCTTCTAGAAGGTGTGCGTTGCATGACCTTCCTACAACGTATGCGCGGATAGCATCCGGGCACGTTTCGTCATACATTTGTCTGGCCACCAAGGTCTGCCCTTTAGCTTGATGAAAATTGCTACACTTCAAGTTATCAGCGCAGAAATGGAGGTGACTATAATTAACGATGTTACGGTGATTGAGGCGCGAAAGTACAGCAGACACCAACCATTGTAACTTCTGACAGTCTTTTCTTCTTCTTGTTCCTGCAGTATGGCGGCGGGCTGATTTTGCCCTGTCGTCCGTCAGCAAAATGCTTTAGCCTAAAATTAAATCAGAGTTCAGTTTGCTTTTTTGGTTCATAGCTGTTGTATACAGTTGTATACTCAGCTGATTTAAATACCTTGCACCTTTGCTATGGTCCTGCGTGTGACAGTCTCCGCGTATTCATCAGGCATATACTGTAGGGTTATAACTACCTAGCATGCTCCAACGTCGCCTTTCACGAGAAATCATGATGATGTCCCTGCCGGTACCACCCGCAGAGCTGTGTCAAATACCATGAGGCGGTTAACTCAGCTAATACTTCTTGCCAGGAATATAGTCGCACATAATCGAACCTTCTTCATTGGATCAATTGAAGGTCGCTTGAATCCGGCCCCTACCCGGACTTTGACCGGGTCGTGAGTCGCACAGTGCCAGTGTTCTCTGGGGCTTGTCGAAGAAATGCCACGCAAGTCCGCCTCGCTGGGGGAGGGGGGGGAGAATACCATTTTAGTAGGTTTGTAAGTCCCATAAAAGTTGCTGACATCTGCCAGCGACGCATCTACATTAAGAATTCCCGAAACCTTCCAAAGAGTCAGCCACGGTCATCCGTTGTCCGTGTAGGTTTTATGACCCCTAACTGCTGATATATAGAACTAAAGGTGAGAAGAACCTTTTGTGATTCATGCTACGCTGGTCGGTGTAAGAGGATGCTGTACATTTGAAAACACGGTAACAAATCTTAACAAGATGAGAGTTTTCAGCAAAATCGGAGTAGTCTGTTACCTGTCAATGGAGTCTACCTTAATATTAGCGAAGCTTACGTGCGTTCAGCGTTGATTTCCGTTTATGAACATTAAATCGAATTTTCGAGCGTATCATGCGAGAGGGAAGACCCCAGCTTAGAGAGTCAGCAAAATATTAATGGGCGGAGACCTGCGTATGTGCAGAGAAATTGCCTCGGAGAGCATCTATAGAGTCGCCATGAAGCGATTGGGGCTGAAGCGTGTGTATGTCCTGGCTTGCTCTGATGTCCTGGTCTTCAGTCGGCATCGAAGAAGCGACATGTCAGTCCGTGATCGCATCGTTCACGCCGCCTTTCACTGATCGGGATGGGTCAGACTTCTTGTGCCAAAGTTACTCCTCATTTTGACTTTTAGCATGACATTATTTGGGGAAGTTTGCCAGAAAAATAGACCGTTGCGCTTTAAACAAGTGTACACGCTATTTGCGAACAGAACGTTGCGGGAGCGGGTCTCTTTTTCACCCTATATATATATATATATAGCATCCGTCAACTGTTTTTTTTTAATGATCGCCAGTACGTTAATGACGCACGGCGGCGTTCATCCATGATCTGGATGGCAACTATTACTTGCAGAGCCTGCACGTGCATGAAAGAGGGAGCGAATTTCGATTATGTTGAATTAATTAGAACAAATTACTGACCTCCTGATGTATGTCTTTGTGTTGGCATTGCAAAAAGACAGACATTATTACGACGTTCGAGACATTATTATGATTGTTGTAATTTATCTCTATTTACTAGCATTTGTTTATTTGGTTTAGTTAGTAGTATTCTTGTTACCATTGTGATGAATGAACGTGTTCTCTATTATCAGTAAATTTGTACTACCTTTGTTAGTACCTTGTCAGCTTATGGCGCCTATAATAGAAGCCGCGTTCCCTCCAATTTTTCACACGAACTGCTTAGAGGTGGAGGGCGCTTAACCTAATAGCTGACACCCCCCTGCAGAAGTAGTGAGAGTCCAATAGCCTAATGCCAAGCCGACGGATGAACAGGGCTCAAAGCCTTCCCTCCGCTAAAATAATGCTGAGTCGCTAAAACGTCACGTTCTCTTTATGATGAAAGGTCATTCATGATACACGTTGGTATATATTTGTCATAATGAGCACATTAACTGCGACTTGTGCTGCTCAAGAACAAGTAAGTCACAGATACGTGACTTACATGCACCAAGTTATACATCGGTGACTTGCTGTTCAACCCCGTGCGTCGTTACGTCAAATCAACCGGCTACAAAGTCACCGCCCATACTCGCTTTGTGTGAATGTATACAACAAGGGATATATATACAGTCGTCTATATACAGAAACGCTGGGCCATTCCTGTGGAGTTGGTATCAACGTGTTTTGCGTTTTTAATGGCGGTTCATTTAATCAGACGTTTGTGTCGTCCTACAGCAGTATCAGTAATGGCGACAACAAGCGCACTAGCAGTAGCGCAACCTATCAGTAAAAGAGAGCAGTAATCTTACAGGCCCGCTGCGGCAATGTGGTCGCACTGGTTCCCGGCGAGCGTACCCTATCAATCCGAATTGACAGACCAACCCACCTTTCTATCACGGTCCAGAAGGGTGCCCGACTACTACACTACTTCAACCCTATAGGGTAGGAACCTTCATCACCTTGCGATTCCGCGTTACAGAATCCTCGCATATAAACGCACACACACACAACAAAAGAGACACCCACATCTGTTCAGTACGTTTGATTACTTATTTGCTGCACCACCTCCAAAACGGTCTGATCTCTGTGTGTTTATGTATGATGTATCTATCTGTCGTATGATGTATCTATCTGTCTGTATGCTGTGTCGGCTCGGCTCGGCAACAGCGCGATTGAGATCGTGCCGTCAATGGTCCAATGAAAACGAAACCTCGACCTAGGCAACGCAAGCGGCAACGTTCTGCCATTCGGCCAGTAAGTAGTCAGTGGGAAGTGAGACGAAGAAGTAAACATTTACACTTTGTCATTCATCAATTCATGTTACAATTTGGTGTCAGTGAACCTGTTCGTTTGGCCGACGAAGAAGTTGTAATAGCCCTAACTTGGACTTTATGGATTCGGATTTTGTACGCGTAGTATATGTATATAGTAGTTGTAGCAGTGATTGCAGTTGAACAATCGCAGTTCATTCAGCGATCGCAGTCGATGGCAGTTTTGGCCAGTCGGTTGTGTTAGAGTCATTAATGATGAACTTGATGGGGACTGCCGCATGGCAGAGAGAAGACCCGCTGTTACACGAAATAAAACCCCGCATATGCAGCTGCAGCAGCACGACGCAGGTGTTGACGACTATGGACGATCATTGGGCGGCGATAACTTGCTGAAAAGACAGTCGCCGTGTGCATGCAGGCTGGCATGACTGTAGTAAGTGTAAGCAGTTCGAGACAAACACAAGAATAGGCTAATGGTGACAATCGGAGGAACACCGGTTGGTGGTGAACGAGGCCAGAGACGAAGGAGAACGCGTCGGACAAGCTCGTGCGGTTTTAATTGATTATTTTCTTCTTTTTTCTTTTTTTTATTTATTTAAGAGTGTGACGCTCGGTCAGCGAGCGACGTGCGTGCGTTCGTCCCGGCCGCTCACATCTGAGCCAGCAAAGTCGTGTTCTTCTGGCACGGTCGACTTGTCGTTGTAGCATTTTTTGTATGTTTTCTATATACCTTTGGCAACGTGCACGCGCGTTAGATAGGCAGGCCAGCTCGCATCCTCGTGGATATTAGGGCTATCGGGAGACTCGAAGTAATTGAAGGTGCGTAGTACATCGATTTTGAATAACGTCGGCGTTTGCTGAGTCTCCTCGATTGCTGATTTGTGCGTGACTTCAAACGTGACCTCTATTCGCGTCTCTCGTCGGCAGCGCCTACAGCGCCTCCCGAAGCTTGCTACCGAACCAAGTAACTCTACTTAAGTAACAAGTGAATTAAGTATTAATTTCAGCAATGTGCCCTCTTCGAGGGTTCGAAGGAAACCAAATCGCTCCCGTTCAGTACTTCGTCAGCGTTTGAGCTTTTTACGTTTACATTTCGTGAGTTGAGTGCGTTTATCGAATTAACTTCGGTGTTTCTAGCATAGCTCTCTGTTCTATATATATATGTATATATATATATATATATATATATATATATATTATGCACATGGTCACTTCCGCTCCGCTCTAACTTGGAGTTTCATCGTTCCTCTTCAGAGGTCAATGCGAATACGATATATCTTGCAAACGATACAGCACCTGCGGCTTTCTCAGGGAGAACTCTGGTGAGTTCCGTGTAGTGTAGGTAAGACTAGCGTCCTCAGTGGAGTGCACCAATTCTATCTATTGACGACCCACACTATTCAAGACGGTTAAACGTTTGCAAAATTATATAGAACATATGTAATTCTCATTTGTTTACATTCTTATGTTATATGTGCAAGTTACCCAGGGAAGTTTATATATATATATACGGAGTTCTCGTACCAAGCTGTCACTTGTTTCGCAGGGGGACAGGCGTTGGACACCTCTGTTTTTGACCACTGACCATGGTTAAGATTCTACGTATTATTTGTCTCCACGGCTATCGAGACAATGCCGAGGAGTTTTCATTGGGGCTCGACGAGATGCGAAAGTGGACAGAAAATACCGCCGAGCTAATCGCCGTCAATGGGAACGAGCACAACAAGTTTGAATACAGCTGGTACCCGCTGCGTTTCGACCACCCAGGATCCGAAGAAGAAATCGAAACAAGTCAACACGAATGTGAGTCTGCGTCGCTCTTCCTGCCTTCCTTAGTCTATTGTCTCTTTGAGGTGACAGGGAGGTGACAAACCTGACATTTGCGGTACGCCTTCTTCGTGCCACTGCTGCAATCTGTTTCCATGTCATCTCCAATAGTATCTCACCGGGGTGACATCACCCTGCGCAAGCAGGGCCAGGTGGCAGGGAATATGGTATTCTCGCGATAGCGGGCCTCTACTATTGCAGTATTATGGTCTATTCGAGGACCGCGGCTAGAACGTGGGTTTTACGCACGATTTAGGGGTCTTGCTCTCCAGCCTGCTGGATACACTGGCTCTCCGAGTCACCCAGTAGGTTACCCTGCTGCCATGGGTTAATAGGCGTAATGAGGACTCTTTTTGGGGTCAAAGTCGTAGTTATCTATTAGATGCAGTCGTTACAAGCAAGAATAAGGAGGCACTATGGTACTAGCTGCACCTTGCTAATGTGCACACTCCCTCCAACCTCATTGATGCGAGCTATAAAAGGTATCTATGTATTTATTGCATTTGCGCTATAAAGGTACCTATATTAGTATTTGCGCTTGATTACCTTAGCGTGGAGCTATACAGGGCGTAGCAGTGTGTGGTACATTTTTAAGGGAGTGGTAAAACTTATTTCATGTTTTTCGAGTGGAATAGGGTGTATGTCTTGTTTCGGAGTAAGAAATTACTGAAATTACAAATTTTCTTTACCAGGGATATCCAGTTTCCGAACATTTACGTTCAATAACTTGATCATGTACTATTTAAAATCTCAAAATCCATAGAACAACCACAAGATGAAGACCCTGTCGCCAGGGTACACCTGTCGTTAGCGTCCCTCCTCTGTTACCACGGAACCCCATGAGAGCCCCATATCGGGAGCGAGGGGAAACGGCTTGCTGTAATTATATCACGAATCGAACTGCCATTGATTTGGTACCCAAATATCCCTGTAAAGGGGACATTTCTGTGGTTCTTCCATAGCCATTTTGCGCCCTATAGTAAATGTTCAAGTTTAACGTAAAAGCTAAAAAAAATCGATATCGCAGAATCCCGATCTTTGGCAAACAGTTCTCGACGGCCATCTGTCTTCCGGTTGCCAACATGAGTTTCCTTCAGATGGAGCAGAATCTTATTTTGGTGGCAGACAGCATATAAAGTCTCCATCGAAAAATTTGTTTTCTTGCAGTGGATTTGTTAAGTGACATTCGGCAAGCCACATCGGTATTTGAAAAAATCGTTGTTATGTATTCACTCCTAAAAGTATTTTTGCGCCACCATTTCAAGTTTTATTAGTATTCCCTAAAAGTGGTGTACCAGAACATTTTTAATTCCTGTATCGCGGACACAGCTAGTTTCTGGCGACAGAGAAGTGTGGCTTCAGGCAGCCTTAATCATTATTTATTTATTGCACCAAATGTTTGGTATGCAAATATCAGACAGCCTTATTACCAGCATAATTGATTGAGCCACGATTAGTCATCGCGATTCCTGTCGAAACGGTTAAGATGTTTGCCTGGATTTTTCCCGAATGTCAATCGAACCTAACAGGTTGCAGATCTAACTGTTCATCTAAAAATTGCGAAGCATGACTAAAATGGGAAAGATAGTATATCCACGAAATAATGTAATTAACTTGAATTTGTATTTCTCTCACTACAAATATGTTAACAAAGGTGCTCTGTGAAAACACCGGGTGGTCCACTCCGTTCGGTATGCTCAACCGAATCATAAATCATAATTTAATTTGGCGTAAGCCAAATTATTACATGATAGATACACTTAATAAGCCATGATATCTAACAGCAATAAGAAGGCTAATTGTACGTGGCTCATTTTTTCCCGTCGAGCACGATTCTAGGGTTGCAGAAGGGAATCACGATTCTCGAAGACTTTATCATCCAGAAAGGTCCGTTCGATGGAATACTCGGTTTGTCTCAGGGAGCATTGTTTGCGACGCTCGTTCTTCAGCTGCTACGCATGCAGGTGAACTCTCCACCACTTTAAAACCCCCAGCTTAATTTTTACGCAATTGACAATTATTTAATGTAGTTAAGTATACGGCGTGTGCGACTAGAATAATATCGGCCCTGGGAGGCCGGGCGCAACGTATTGTTAATAATATTTATTATCGTCCTTGCAGTTAGATATATTTTAGCGACGTTTGCATATAACGTTGGAGTTTGCCCCTCATATATATATATATATATATATATATGTGTGTATATTATATATATATATATATATATATATATATATATATATATATAGCGCCTCTATTAGGCTTTAAGACGTAGCTTGTTGTCTATCTAGTTGTCACAGATTATGCGTATTGAAGTTAAGAAGGTTTGGCATTCAAAATTGTGTGATCCTCACAGGATACCAATGTTCCGAGCCTAATGACCAATCCCAGATGCCCCATGATCAAGTATTCTACCGCGCACCTGTTTGTTACATAATAATTTGGCCAGTTTATGAGTTAGCCGTTAACGCTTGACACAGTTGACGTCTGAAACAAGGCTTGGAGATTAAGAGCCGAATTTTGCTTGGTCCTCCATCGTTTAACGACGGAAACAGGTCGCGGGTAGTACAACGATGACGCAAATCCTAGAGCTGTCAAAAATTTTTCGACTAGGACGACGTTGTCTACAAGGGATGCTCGCGCTAGATTGTCGAAATACAAATCCAATTCTCCACCACAACCCGCGCTAGTTTGCGCCAGTCGAACTGTAAAAACATTTCACACAGGGCGAAATTATAAGGCATGTTTAAAGGATTTTCAGCAGGTTGCAGAGCCAGGACTGAATCCACGATGCAATATGATTTAAATAGCGTTTTTTATTTTCCCGAACCGCCGCTCTTGCAGTCCGTTTTCCTCTGCACAGAATTCTCCAAATTAAAAGAAAGTACATTTAGTTCGGTTGCAGACTCTACGCATAGCCTGACGTGCGTGCTAACTTTTAAAGTGGACTTGCAATCCACCCAGAGAATTAACGATCGCAAATTTATACTGAAAGTTTATATTGATTGCCATGCTAATCCTTAAACTTAATAGTGTGTACATGCATACATTTGTACTGAATTCGAGGCTTTATAACTCTGCTGAAATTCACACAAGCCAAAATGGTAAGACATCTTTAAAGGAGTTGCAGACTGCAGAGCCGGGACTAAATCTACTTTTGATTTCCCGCCGTTAACAATGTGAATTTGTGTGAATTAGCTTTTTGCGGAAAGAGTTATTATTTTAAAACACGTTATTTACATTCCCGACCCAGCTGCTTCATGCAGAGTATTTTTTTTATAGTTAAAACTCTATATTGAAAAAAATGTGCTTTTAGTGCTATGCATAGCCAGACGTGCGCGTCAACTTCTAAAAGAGGACTTACAATTCATAAAGAAGGCGTACGATTGCATTACTTTGTCATTCCTCCTTTAAAAAAATATTATGCTAGTCCTAAAACGTACTAGTCGCGCTGTGTTTACATGCATACGTTTATACGGAATTCATAGTTTTTTGAGCTCTGCTGATTATCCTAAATATGGGTACGTCTTTTATGCTCGCTTAATTGGAACATTAATTTAGTTTTCTGTGTTTTGCGCTGGGTAGTTTTCGGTGTCTTGCATTGGATTGAAAAAAACAACGTAGTCTATTTTAATTAACGTGATTTACGTAATTTGGGCATTTAGTTGCCGCAGGTTACGAGTAATGAAAATAGATTCAAAATGTGTGTGATCTTCACAGGATACCAATGTCCTGAACCTCACCGACCAATCCGAAATTCCCCATTGTCATATAATCCACTATGCAACTGTTTGGTGAATAACAATTTCGCCAGTTTATGATTGTCTAACAGTTCAAGAAGTCGCTAACGCTTGACATGGATGACGTCCAAAAACAGACTGAAAGATCAAGGGCCGGATTTTGCTTGGTCTACGCCCCATTTAATGTATATATATATAAATGCAGACAACAACTTGCGAGTATTCATTTCAGGCATTGGATAATTGTTAATTGTTAATTTCAGGCCTTGGACCCATCCGCGGACACAAAAGGGCTTACTATATCTCCTAGCCTAAACTGCTTCGAGTTCGCGCTGCTTTTTTGTCCGTGGGAGGTGCAGAATCCGGAAAAAATTCATTTTGAAACACCAAAAGTTGCCATTCCTACACTCATCGGCTTCGGGCGGTTAGTTCTGACTTATTATTATTATTGTTGTTGTTGTTGTTGTTGTTGTTGTTGTTGTTGTTGTGTTGTTGTTGTTGTTGTTGTTGTTGTTGTTGTTGTTGTTGTGTTGTTGTTGTTGTTGTTGTTGTTGTTGTTGTTGTTGTTGTTGTTGTTGTTGTTGTTGTTGTTGTTGTTGTTGTTGTTGTTGTTGTTGTTGTTGTTGTTGTTGTTGTTGTTGTTGTTGTTGTTGTTGTTGTTGTTGTTGTTGTTGTTGTTGTTGTTGTTGTTGTTGTTGTTGTTGTTGTTGTTGTTATTATTATTATTTTTATTCGTTGTGAAAAATAATGACGAATCGAGCTGGACCGCGCTGCTCACTCGCGCCTGAAAGGTCATCCACGTTGACAAAGAAACTCAAGGAGACCATAGCCTGGCCAGCGTAGTCAAGGAAAAGATGGCTCTCTTCGGAGGCGCAGATCTCAATCGCGTAGAAGCCGAGGGTCGAGGCAAACGTACAATGACGGATAAAGCCCGTGCTCAGATAGCTGCTCACAAGCTCTCCATGGATTTTAATGTGCGAAGCGCCATTAGAATCTTGTCTTCTGACGACACAATTGCATCCGTAACGGAGGAGTCGATTTGTGAGATGATGGAAAAGCACCCTTCTGCTCCTGCAGGGGACGTGGTTCCACCGTCCCCCATCGGCTTGCCGGCGGTCAGGTCGTGCTCGAACGAAGATGTCCCCAAGGCACTTCGTATCTTTCCATCTGGTGCGGCGGGAGGACTCGACGGCCTCACGCCCGACCATCTAAAATGCCTTCTTCGTGCCAACGGAAACCACAATGATGTGCTGGAAACACTTGTAAGGTATGCGACATTATACATAACGGGCAAGTTTTGGAGGCTGTGAGAAGCGTCATATATGGCGCGTGGCTCATCGCACTGAAAAAAGAAAACCGGGCGATACCGCCCCATAGCCGTTGGATGCACTCTGCGGAGATTGGCCACAAAGACCCTGCTTCCCCAGGTCGAAGTGAAAAACTACCTGCAGCCAAGGCAGATAGGGTACGCCACTAATAATGGGGCGGAAATAATTGTTCATACAGCTCGCAGCTTTCTCGAAAACAACGAGAAATGTTGCCTCTTAAAATTAGATTTTAAGAATGCTTTCAACTTGAACAAAGGGGGGCACCGATTGACAGAAGTTTCCAAGCACGCCCCAGCTCTCTATCCAATAATGCACCAAGCGTATAGCAGGCCGACTCCCCTGATGTTCGGTGAGACTGAAATCACGTCATCAGCCGGTTGTCAGCAGGGGGACGTAGCGGCTCCACTTGCGTTTAGCCTGCTTCTGCATCAGTACGTCAACCAGGTGAAATGCAGAATTCCTCTGTTCTACCTCGACGGTGGGACCCTTCTAGACAACGATCCGTCGGTGTTACTCAGAGACATCAAAGATCTTAGAGCGTTTGAGCAATGGAGCGCACTGCAGCTCAACCCCTCTAAATGCGAGCTTTTCCTTCAGGGTTTCGAAGACGAAGAAAGACAGCAGGTAACCGCAAAATTCAACAGCAAGCTCCCGGGCATTCTTGTAAAGAACCGGTGTGAGCTGGACCTGCTGGGTACGGCGGTGTTCCCCGACATGATTGGGCCGATACTGGCCGAGAAGGGAGAACAAGTCTCCTGGCATTACCAGCGGCTGGGACATCTCGGGAGACACCAAGCCTACTTTCTGCTCCGGCAGGCAATGGGAGTGCAAAAGGTCTTGTACGTATTACGGACTTCACCTGCCTTCCTTCTGCCGTCAGAAACTTTGGATCTTGACGACCAGGTGAGGAGAGCCTTGGAAAACATCCTTGACCTGACGCTTAAGGTTAAGGCATGGACGCAGGCAAGCGTACCGGTCCGGCTGGGTGGAATGGGAATTCGCTCGGCCACGAATCTTGCTTTGCCCACCTTCCTGGCCTCGTCACATAGCTGCGCCTCCGCAGTGGCCATTACTGCCGGCAGATCCATCAGCCACCAGCAAGACGCCGTTCGGCTCTGGGACGCGCGTCAGTCTGGTCGTCCCTCTGAGGAACAGGTCACTAGACAGAAGGGGTGGGACCAAATCGCCACTCGGGCTACCCACTTAACTCTTTTGTCGGCCTGCGAGTTAGATGTAGACAATATTAGACTGAAAGCGGTCTCATCCGACGCCGCTGGAGCGTGGCTCGACGTGTTTCCCTCCGAGCTCGTAGGCAGTAAGCTGGCCGACGACCAGTTCCGTGCCGCTAGTGGTCTTAGACTTGCTTAGCTAGGCTTAGCTGCACTAAGCTGGCAGGGCTTACGCAGGGCCGCCACGATGCCATCAATGACGTCCTCGGGCGCGCTTTTTGGCAAGCCGGCTACCGTGTCACGCTGGAGCCTGGTGGATTGCAGAGGGACGACAGGCATCGACCGTATGGCCTTACCAGCCGAGACTGGAACCGTAATCGGCCGCTAGCGTGGGACGTCACTGTCTCTGACACGTACGCCCTTGGATATCGTGCACTAGCCAGCGCGGGCGTCGGCCACATCATTCACCAACGGGAGATACACAAACGGCGCCTATACGCGCATCGTCTTGAGGATCATGTGGTAATGGTGTCTCGGGTCATCTGGCGTTTGGGGCAAGAATGCACTCAAATTGACGAAAGAGCTTGGGAAGAAGCTTTTTGAGGCTACAGCGGAGCCAAGATCAACCGCGTTCCTCCGACAGAGGGCGTCATTGGAGCTCCAGAGAGGCAACGCTAAGATGATGTTGAGTGGTCAGCGACACTCGAGCAATAACAATGATGTTATATAATTAATATATTAGTGTGCTGAGACATGTACATAATGATAATTAATGAAACCCTGTTTCCATTAAATTATTATTATTATTACCAAAATTATAGTTGTGTCAACCGTTCTCTTTCTCGGCAGGTTTGATGCAATGATTCCGTACAGCGAGGCCACCAAGTACGAGCGGCTGTTCGAGAATGCGGAAGTGCATTTCTTTGAGGGGGTCCACTTCGTTCCGATGGACCCCAAATTTAGTCCCATTTTAACGAAGTTTCTGAATAAATTTCTGTAATTTTACCGCAGTCGTCCGTCTACGACGCGCAGAGTGAGTAGGGTGACACACGAATTTCCAGCCCGACGGTCAGTCTGGAAGCCAGAAACGCAGACGCATCAATAGCCATCGCATAACACACACACGCAGTCCTAGACAACCCCATGGACGACTTCGAGTACCTCCGAGCACAACTGACTGGTTCGGCGAGCCCATGGCGTACCCCCATGCATCCATAGGCGCGGCTCCCGGAGAGCCGATCTGCGCCGGACAGCACGACCCGCGCTGAGTCGCCGAACGGGGAGGAAGTGCCACAGTGTAACGGTGGGATCTTCAAGCGGTTCGCGGGCGCTATCACAGTGGATACCGACGTGCATATGATATTCAGAGTCGACTATCGTAGGTATAGAAATAAATGTCCGTTATTTTCCACATGGTCAGTCAAGTGCCCACCTTACGTCATAAATGTCTGCATGCCAATGCTGTAAAAAGCGTACATTATCTCCCAGTTTTTTGTGGCAGGACCTGCTACGTGGTCGACATTTTTGACAATGAAGTTTTAAATTTCCCATTATGACAAACCGTTTTCAATTTACACATAACGTACTAACAATACTACTTGACTGCGTTAAGAACGAAGTACTAGATGCTATTGAGTTGTCACAAAATGTTCGCTTTTTTTTCGTTTTTTGAATGCCCAAAGCCACCCGAGGGCAAAGAGGGCGTTTGCTGCGCAAGAGGACATTTGTTTATATACTTAGTGAATATGCACGCCTTATGTTCTTCTGTACAGCTTGTTGTTTTCACATTGTAATACAGCGATCAATCTAGAAGATTATATTTGGGATGTTTAGCTATCGACAGCAGTGCTGCCCAGGCATATCGTAGTATTTTGCATGTGTGCGGGCACATCTCTCTAACGTAGGATCTAGCCAAATAAGCTTCAAATGTTAGTAGAATAGTGCCATAGACCTGGATAATACAATAAAATTGACGAAGCCGTCACGCCTGGACGAAAACGTTATGCGCCTTAAAATTCAGCAGTTTTTCTTGAGAGCGTGGAACAAAATTCGGTAAGCAGGTTTTTAACGACTATCTCAAGAACACATAAAACACTTCCTTTTTGTATAGCTCGCCTCTTTAAGCTTCGCGTTACTACAAATGGCTGGGGAAGGTGCGGACTTCGGTGAACTAAGTCTCCTGGCCTTGAAAAGGGCGAGTCTATTCGCGATAATGATACTGGAAAACACGGGTATAATATTTGTCTGGCTTGACTCAGATGACACAATCTGTTTGGGAAGGCTGAATGGATTAGAGCTGATTGGTTACATTTGTAGAGATTGGATTAGATGAGCCTAGAGCAGCTTGTGCGAGCATTGGCTGATCCGAGGAGGAGGCGTCCCTGGACGGCCCAACACGCGGTTTGGTTGAGAATACGCACTTTGTCCCTTGCGAACCCATTTGATTCAAAGTTGCGCTTTCTTCAGCTGCGTCAACTTCAAAAATAATCTGCCTTTCCTTACATATTCTGTGCTTTGTTCTTAATACAACCTGTGCTGATTCCTATGCCTGGGTCGAACTCAGGATGCATTCCACGAAATACATCACATTCGCCGGAAATCCTGAACTTCGGAATGAGTTATTCCCGCTCTGTACCATCTCTCGCGAATGTGTCTAATCGCCACGTTCTTGCTTCTTCCCATGTCTGGTACTTGAAGAGTGTGTTGTGGACTGTCTTCCAGGGCTTCTTCGCAGAAAAGGAATTTCTGAGGGGCATTCCCTTTTAGAGGTATGATTAAAAGTCGCCATGCCCCGTGAGAGCCTGTGTGTGGTTAGGTAGGCTATTTTCGGGGGCATCGGAGGGTTTGGCATACCACCCGGTTTGCCAGTCTTCTAAAATTGCTTTTCTCTCTCGGTCTTTGTTGCTCTTTGTGGGTGTGCCAGTATCCCACAGGCGATGTCTCTCAGACGCCTTGAGGTCCCAGGAAATACCTCAGGCGAGCTGCAGAGCTGCGTTTGTGCTGATGGTTTTGTACCTTTGTACTACCCTAAGGGCTGCGATCCGCTGCGTTCTGCGCAGGATCAACTTTTGTTTATTTGACTTAAGGGTTACTCTGTCCCATACGGCAGCCCCAAAGAGCGCGATAGACTCCGTTACCGCCGTTAGTAGTTTTCTTGTACGAGCCCGCAGTCCATACATGTTTAGAAGCAACCTGGCAATTGCATTGGATATTCTTTCAAAAGTCTTTTTTGTATGACATAAGTTCGTTATGGACGTGTCCAGCGTAACCCTGTGGTAGCAAGCTTCCTTCACGAACCTTCTGTGCAGCGGTCGAACACTCTCCTTGCCATTTAGGCGAATGATCACACTTTCCCGTACCGTTGTTGCGTGTAAAGCTTTGTTTGTGTTTATCTCAAGCTCGTCCTCCATTTTAGCCTGTCACTACCGCTAAGTGGTCAGCGTAGACTGTCATGTTTGTTCATGCGTGTAGACCGGTTTGCCGCAGAGCATCGTTATACGCCAGGTTCCATAGCAATGGGCCTAGGATTGAGCCCTGTGGCACCCCGACTTTCATTGGGAAGATCACCTTGCCGTTTGGGACGGACCTCTCCTTAAGCATCGCGAACTAGGGACTGCCCATCCCATGGAGATAGGAGCTTATGTTCCCATTGTCCGTTAAGATCTCCATCGTGTGGAATGTTAATTCGTGTGCCAGTTATTTCAATAAGGACCAATTCAAACCATGACTTCTGGTGCAGTGTCTTGGTGCAAGTCTTATTGCCAATATCTACAGCAAGTCCACGATTGTTTTTAAATACATATTTTTGCTATTTGTTTATTCCACATGATGCTCATCCGTAGAACGCATCACCTTTATATACCTCTATTTTCATATATATATATATATATATATATATATATATATATATATTTCTACAGTGACATTCATTATCAATTCGTATTACAATATTGCGTAAGCGAACGTGTTAATTATTTGCATAAAACAGCCCTCGTCTGCACCATCCCCAAGCAATCCCAAAATTGAGATTGCGTTGCCCCGCTGGACATCAAAGGAAAGTCTCTGGCGTAAGAATTGTGCGGCTCTCTTGTCCGCAGTAGTTATCTTCAAACGATCGTCCAATTTAGTAAGTAGTCTTTCAGTCAGGGGGGCTGGTGATCCCAAAGTCTCGAAGGCCACTGGGCTGAGTTATGGGCTCTTGTCAGTTCGGCGTATTTGTTATATATCTATATAAGCACCCCCCGGCCCCGCCAGACCAAGACTGGCCAGCCCTTCCCGGGATTCCGCTTCTATGTACCACTTCGGGGGAAGAAGTTATTGCCGCAGTCAAGAGTTTTGCCCGACGTTCCGCCTGGGGTCTTGTCTTCATTCGATCACGATTGCTAATAGACCTACTATCTCCGACATTGGGGGACACAGCCGGCCGGTTGGCAGCCGCATTGGCCAAAATCGTAGATTTGCTTTTATGGGGCGTCGCTCCACCTCAATTGCGATGTATAATCTTTGGGGCCAGGCTTTTTGCCTTACAGAAGAAATACGGGTCAGTGAGGCCAATTGCTTGCTCCTCCACCCTGCGCAGGCTAGCCGCAAAGATTGCTTGTAATAGAACCAGAGATAGGATCCGCGAGGCGATTGGTCCCCACCAGCTTGGCGTTGCGGCACAAGCCGGGCCCGAGGCCGCCGTGCTTGCCGCCCGATCTTTTATCGATTCACGCTCACTACCTGAGGTTTTCGTAAAGCTGGATTTTAGGAATGCCTTTAACTTTGTAAGACGGGATCATCAAGTGTACGTTACTTTTCTCACCTGGTTCTCCCGGATGATCTCATATCTTCGGCCACGGGACTGCAACAGGGTGGTCCTCTGGCTCCTTTATTGTTTTGCCTGAGCATTAAAAAGCTAGATGACTTCCTTAACAGCTCATTAAACATTTGGTACCTTAATGGTGGTGTGCTGGGGGGAGACGCAGACATGGTTGCCGAAGATGTCCGGCGCGTGCTCGAATTTCGCCAGATTTCTGGCTTGGGGCTGAATCCCGAGAAGTGCGAGATCTACGTTACGGTGATAGTGCGCAGGCGCCCGACCTTCGCCCCCTCCAAGCTTTATTGCCGGGGAGTAAGATTACCCTCGACTACAACCTGGAGCTTCTGGGAGTCCCCCTGCGACCGCAAGGGCTCGCACGCGTTCTCAAAAAATGGCAAAACGTGTTAAAGGACGTCGCTAACAACCTCACTGCGCTTGACGCTCATCGCGCTGTTTTTTACTTTGCTCGTCGTTCTTAGCCACTAGAGTCAACCACCTTCTTCGGGGAGCCAATCTTACAGGGCGATTGGACGACCTTCGTCCATTGAACGAGTTGACGCTGAACACCCTCGAGTCCCTCCTTAATCTTTCGCTGGCACTCCCCGCTCAAAAGCAGGCGCAACTACCGATTTCCAAGGGAGGCCTGGGGTCCCGGATCCATTTATCTCGGCTGGCCCAGCTATAGTCTCCTCCCTTCTTCGATCTGAAAACAAGGTCATTGCACTTCTAGACGAAGCCGGCGCTGTTCACTACAAGGACCTCACAAGACGCCTTCAAGAGGATTTAAAGACAATTTGCAGTGGTGCCCCGGATAATCCTCGGAGCCAACACGACTGGAGCGCGTTGTTGCACGAAAAAGTGTATTGCGGCTTACACGCGGACGCCATTGACGATGCCACAAAGGCTCGGCTTCGGGCGGTCGCCGCTAAGGGATCCGGGATACCCTTTTGGAAGACGAAACTACCCGCATCGGGGCAGGACTTCGCCTCGGCTATGATCTTGTATCCCCTCACCAATGCAAGTGTGGTCAACCTGTTGACAAGTTAGCCCATCATGGGTTGTCGTGTGTTATGAGTGCCGGACGGCATGCCAGACATGCCAGTATTAACGACACTTTTAAGGATATTAACATAATAGCTTTATTAACCGATGGTTGGTTTACAATAGTGCGCGTACTAGAAAGCACACATTCACATATACATATATTCATCACGGTTCTAAAAGTCGAGTCAACGGAACTGCTCGATCGCATTGTTGAAGGTGATATAAGTCACACTGTCTCCCGCAGAGTTTGCACAAGCATAACGAGGGAATTTCATGGAACTTCTCTTGAATACAGATCTTCATGTGGAAGCCACGTACAGCAAATCGTGCAATTAGGTGTCTACTCTCAAAGTTGCAGCGCTTCCACGAACTACACGTCATTGCCTGGGTTTCATAAAAGAGCGGGTCAATGTCTGTCATTTTATTCTCCCAATCAGATATTGTACTCGTTAAAAGCTGCCGTTTTCGGTAACACGTGTGTTTTTTTTTAAATGCTCAATAAATAGCGGCGTCGACGCCAGTAAATAGACTAATCGGTTGAGACTAGTGCGGTGGACTCTAAGCGCTTTTTTTTAGAAAAGCGGCCTTGATTTGGTCAAGGGCCTTAAAGTTTAACTTTGATAGATGCGGCCATAACACCTGTATACCGTAAGAAGAGTGGGCGCAATCTTCAGGTTAAAAAGGCGAACGGCAACGTCCATTGATAGTTTATGAGGGTCTCGGATACTATGGAAGGACTGTAGTCCTTTCCGAATTCGTTCATCAATGTGCCTCGAGAAGTTCGTACCTCGAGACGAGAACATAACCCCTAGGTATAAGAAGTTCGAGACAAATTCTATAGGTTTTGAACCTAATTAACGACACTTTTAGCCGAGCGCTACGATCTAGCGGATTTCCCTGTATTCTAGAGCCCCAGGGTCTTTCTGCCGACAATGGCAAACGCCCGGTTAAAAGATTTGCAGCTTATCTGAGACAGCGCCTCGATCTCGACGTCCAACTCGGGAATGCGGCGTCTGTCCGGGACACGCTGTTGAAGTGGTCCCAGCCCTTTCTTCACGAGATGGAGTAATATTTTCCGTGCACACGTTCCCAGGAGACAATTGTCGCTCCACTTACTTTCTCTCTCTCTCTCTCTCTCTCTCTCTCTCTCTATATATATATATATATATATCTCGAACGATTAGCTAAGCCGATCTGTCTATCGGGCTTGTATTGTGACTATCACGTAGTCGTTTCGATGAGGCCAAGCCGAGACCACCAGAATATATATATATATATATAGAACCAATTGCAACATTCGGTTGCAACATCCCATAAATCAGTTATATGGGAAAAACTGGGAGAAGCAGATCTTACAAGTTACAAGATAGAGCCAGATTTTTCTTTATGAAACGGGTTTTGGGGTTAGCCAATTCTTGTAAGAATAGAATAGTTCATATCTTAGAGGGGGAAACTTTAATGACACAATTACAACTTCGATGGGGTTTACCTAGGACAAGAGCGTTTGAGGCCTTGAAAATTTAAAGGAAATCGATTTAGGAATATATAATACGGTAGCGATGACAAGCACGGCATGGCGATCAGCCGGATACAAGAGCAAACATTTAACTACGGCGTTTGCAGCCCACGGGTTGTTGTTGTTGTTGTGCACGAGGTGCTCTGCCCAGTGCGATAGATACCACGCCACAGCATGTCCAGCAGTTCAGTCAATAGCTGAACTAGCAAGATGAGAGAAGGCCCAATGACGTGTAGGAAGCACTAGTTGTGTCTGATGTATGTGTTTATAATTTTAACCAGCCTGGGAATAATAATAATAATAATAATAATAATAATAATAATAATAATAATAATAATAATAATAATAATAATAATAATAATAATAATAACTATTGAACATTGTATTGACAACAAGGTATTGAACATTAATTTAGAGGAGAACTTATGGAAAAGAGCAAGCCTTCCAATAGCCTTCGGAGGCCTTGGTATAAGAAGGTCCATCGACCTCGCCGCAGTGTGCTATGCTGCATCGTTGAATCAATTTGGCTCTCTAGCGGAATCACTTGTTAATGAAGATGCAACAATCGTGTTAAAGAAAACTACCATGTTGGCAGATGCGACGATGAGGAGCCAACTTGACCCCGGCCCCCTGAAAGAGCACGTGAACCAACATTTTCTCGACGCTTGTAAAAGTAAGAAATCATCAAGGGATATCATGGATGACCTTACATCACCAAGAGAACGTGCCGTTTTTTTAGCGGCTCAACATCCTTTCAGCGGGGGCTGGCTCCAAGCACTGCCGTCCCGCCAGCTTGGCACCATGCTGGACCCCAACTCCTTCCGCATGGTGTCAGCCCTTAGGATAGGCGCGCCCGTCTGCGAGCCTTTCTCATGTCTTTCATGCAGCCAACCTGTTGACTCTGATGGCCTACATCCTTTAAGCTGTCTAAAAAGCCCTGGCAGACTTACAAGACACGCGGAACTCAACGCCATAGTAAGAAGAGCCCTTAGAAGGGCAGGGATACCATCCACACCCGAGCCGAAAGGTCTTTATGGAAGTAGTGAGCTACGACCGGACGGGGTCACCATTCCACTATGGTCACATGGTAAAAGCCTTGCATGGGATGTAACCGTTTCATTCACAGCGGCTTTGTCGTATCTACGTCACAGCGCAGTTGAATCTGGATGGGTTGCAGAACGCGCGGACTCTGAAAAACGAGGAAAGTATCTCGAGCTGTCAAGGAGGTACCACTTTGTACCCATTGCATTGGAGACACTTGGGCCCATTAGCACAGGTACGGCGAAAATCCTGAAGGATATTGGAAAGCGTATAGAAGATATTACGGGTGATCGACGCGAGGCCATGTTTTTGAGACAGATGATGTCTTTGGCCGTGTGTAGGGGGAACGTGGCTTCTATCATAGGCGCCATGAATTGAGGAAATCAGCAGAGCATCATGAACCTGGCTTAAACGTTCATACCTCACAATTGTAAAACCGAAAAATAATAATAATAATAATATATTTTTTAATACATAACCCCGGTATACCATTGCCTGCGAGCAGCGAGCTTAGCACCGTGGCCGCATTTTCACGTTGCACTTTAGTAGGCCTAATAGTCAAGCCCGGTGGCGTGGTGGATTAAGTCTCCGCCTCGCAACCGAAGGAGACACATAGGTGCGCGGGTTCGAGCCCCACCGTTGCACATTTGCATTTATGGGGGTCCGTCTATGGAGCAATGTGAGAAACAGTTCCGTGGACGTTAAATCTTGGCTGAGGGTCAGCCCGAAAACTTTACTTTAATTGATAATGTGACGAAGTTAGTTACAACGCAACAACATAACAACCACCTACTAGGCCGTGGATACCCGACGGCATCAGTATGTCGACACAACGGCCGACTGAGCAGCAGCCACATCATCGAGACCAGCGGTTGACGTGAGAACGTGCCTTGCTGTCGGTGACAAGCGAACGGAACATTAAGCAAACGGAACATCGGCAGCACCCGACCTGCGTACCTGATTACAGCAGCGTCACGGCTAAAGACAACGCACGTTTTTACAATGCGTATTTCAAAGCGAGCAATCAGCAAAAAGCACAGGTGGGACATCGGTGATGTCAAATGTTCGAGAAGGTTCGATTCCGTCGTGTTTCCCCAATGTGACAAAGTTCGTTACAATGCAACAGTTGAACAACCACCTCACTAACCACCGCCCAACCGCTTCCGTGCAGCCTAAGACGGTCGACAGTCACCACGAGGTCAACCGCAATGTTACACAGGAACCAAGTCCGTCTCATCGTAGCGGGCCTAGATGCCGTAATGGTTCTGGTAGACCATAGAGCAGACATCTCCTTATACTACCGTTTTTACACAATTTCTAGTAGAAACCTTACAGTAGATTCGCCTAGGGCCCCAATGTTTCCATCGCAGCTGACTGTACCACAAAAGTTTCCTCCAACTCGCGGTACTTCAGACTTTTTCGCTGCTGCGCTAAATTGGCGACAGCGCTTGCTGATATCGAAGCTCGACTCCTGTAGGATGGCGCCAGCGTGACCCACACAAGGGACTTTCCGAAGGACCGCGGAACCAACCAAGTTCACAAATTAATTCAAACGTGCCCGCATCTTTAAATCGGAAACTATTATATCTACCATAGCTCCATGGCCTTGTACCACTAGCCTACTACTTAGTCCAAACAATTTTTATAATAGAATGCAGATACCCTCCTTCGCTCTGCGCCCTTTGGGTGGAGGCGCTACAATACCTGACCGCTTACTACTTGAGTAGAGAGTCCAGATTCTAGTCGGAGTATACCATTTAATACTATTAAAAGTACGCAAGCGTCATTGTCTGTCTCGAGCCAGAAAGCCCGTTTTTTAGTGCTGTGCTAATTCACAAAATAGTTGTGGAACAGATATTATAGAGCAGTTGTTGTCCGTTGCTGTTTTTGGACGTCCTCTACAGGGTTCGTCGTACAGAAAATGTTCAGTTCAAAATTTTGTGTTCTATTTATATACACTCCCCAAAGAGGGGGATTTACGCCTAATTTTCAATCGAAGTTTCCTAAAACACTTACTCCTCGCTAGAAGTTGAAAACAATTGGCGGCGTGGCCTAGAGGACTGGTGCGCTAGTCATGGTTGTCATACGCCGTTTTGATCCCTGCTGTTGATCGAATTTTCATTAAGCGATGCTTAGAGAATAGATGATAAACCATTTACTCCTGAGGGTCAGCGGCCGTGCTGCCACTTAAATCGTTGGGGAAGCCCTAGATATCTCAACATGCCTGGCCTTCGGTGCATTAAAAATATGTCTTACGGCGAGTTGCAGGCCCGTAGGGGACGGAGTACGGTCTAGAATTAAAAACTACCTACGTAAAAAAATATTTTAGATTTTCGACTCAGTACGCAGCTTTATGTTAAATATTCGCGCATGCGAGACGATATTTTCCAAATCTAGTCATTGGCAGTGCTAACCAGGTAGACGCATGATACTTCGTATACGCTTGAGAGCACAGTCGACATGTGACTCAGTTTGCTTGAAAAATGTTTCGCAATGTACATGGAGCGAGTACTTTGCTTGTCAATGCGGGTAAAGAGCCGCTTTGTGGCCCCTATGTCAGGCTGTGCACCGTTGAAAGGCGGCTTATAAATATTTTATCTTACAACTAGTAAGACCAAGCAAACCAACCGGAGTAACTATACATGTCCGTCTCCTAAATGGCTGTACTTCAGTTGACTCGCGACTGTTCACATGATGGAGTGGGCAAGTTTAATTTGCGACTGATGGAGCACCGTGTCACAACTATGCGATGAAGGGACATCCCGATTTTACCCCTTACATCTTCACACACTGGATGGCGCAATGTTTTTGAGAAAACAACTTAGGGCAGATCCATTAGTCTTGTTTACGATTTCTACAAAATTGTCTTCCAGCATTGTTTGCGGTTAGGAGAGATTTTGATGTCGTTCGTTGGTTTCGTTCACAGCGCCGATATTTGCTATGGATAGTCAGTGGCCTTCATCATAAATAAGCACAATTTCACTTTAGGAACGAGTCTTGCTTAACGCCTAGTTGGTGTCTTGTCTTACTACTCAGAGGGCCTACGGGTGCGGAGTTTACTCTCGTTTATTATTTTTAAACACACTCTCTTTATAGAACATCCGTGTTTCATACATAGTCATAATGTCAGTTAATAATATGAGATTTTTTCTATATTTGACTCTTAAATTCACGGTCGACAAGCTTGTGAAACAAGAGATCGATCATGCTGCTTCAATTGTGACTTAATCATGTATACCTTCTTCACGCGCGTGCGCACATCTCAGAACAATATTTCACCTGCAGCAGCACGTCACCGTTATCATCGTTGGCCCTATAATTATGTCGAAAAATCGATCTGGTATTGATCGAATGTGGGTGGAAAATAGAATACAGTAAAGTTTACCCTCCCGCCGTAAATTTAAAAGCTTTGATGTTCTCGATGAATCGGCACGAAAACACTGATAAGTGTTGGCGGTTGTCGAAGTTCCCGGTATTTGGCAAGTCCGACATAACCCGCCGTGCATGGTCTGCAATATCTATCTATTTTGGACAGAGCGTTGGGCGGTCTTTAGATAAGACATGAGATCGATACCACCTGAAACCAGCTGGAGAGGACGATGAGCAGTGCAGTAAAGTGGAAAAGGTAATGGCAGAGGAAATTACGTCCGCGGTACTAGCGAGCCCGCTACCTCGCCCACGGAGAAGTGCTTGGGCTCCTGCGCCAAGCAAGAGCACCATTATCACTGCAAGCCAGGCGGGACTACCTTGAGCGTTAAAAGGCTTAAATGCAGTTCTTATTGACTGCGTCAAGGCCTTTGACAAAGTCCTTGCCATCTGCTGGGTAAAGTGTTCTAACGCGCGGAAGTAGGCGGCTCTCTCCTGAGTGTAATAGCGAGTTTCTTTGATTAGGATACCTTGTTAGAAGACAGTGAGCATGGTGTATTGGGGATTAAGCAAAATCTAGTTACTGCACAAGAAGATCCGCTAAGCTGCGTCTCGTTTACACTTCTCCTTGATGACCTTGTTGGTTACGTCCGACGCGAGAACCATAAAACCGTGATGGTGATGCATGCAGGTGATATCGTGGACGCTCATGTGTCATTAAGCGCATTACCTCTATGATAAACGCGTTGCTTGTCTCGAAGGGACTTGAGATAAACACCAGGAAGACCAAAGTCATGAAATTCAGGCGTGGAGATCGATTGGCTGCCAAAGACGTTCGACGTTGCTGCGGCCAACCATTGGAATTTGTTAACTCTTTCCAGTATCTTGACCCTCGGGTTCATTACACGGGAACGACGTTCGCAGCGCACAGTACGGAAGGCACTTATCTCTCTTTACGAAGAAGTAAGTAATGCTTAAAAACTGTCCGTAGCAGTGAGGCTCTTCGTGCTTATGATTGTGCTAGGGTAGATGTATGGTCTTGAGAGGGTGTGGAACTACCTCGCGTTGGCGAATTTTAACCAGATTGAGAGACGTTTTTCACTATATATGAAGCAAGTGCTTTGCTTGCCTATCCGAGCAAGGAACCGCTTTGTGTATCTCATGTCAGGCTGTCCACCGCTTACTGAAACAATCCGATTAAGGCTGAAGCTGCCGCGTACAGTACCTTAAGAATGTTTTATTTCGGAGTGAGAAGCTAAAGTCGAATAGTCCAGACGGGAGGTTGGTGGTTTGGACGTTTTCAATGCCTTGCACCTTTAGTCTGGTCCTGTATGTGACAGTCGCCACGTATACACTATTCCAAGAACATAGTGCATAGTTACCGCTACCTGGAATGTTCAAACGCAGTCTTTCACGAGAAGTATGAGTTGTGCACATGCCGGAGAGGTATACAGTGGAATGAACAGCACTGTATCAAAAATTGTTGCACTACTTCTCTCGCCGGAAGCGTGAAGAAAATAAAGTTTGGAGAAGAAACCTTTGAACTGTATATTGCACTCAATTTAAGTGAAATAAACATAAATCAATATATTTGGCCCTTGTATGGACCTTCTTCGGCTTTGTTCGCAAATTATGCACTTTTATTGGGGATTCTTTTAACAACAAAAACAACAACAAGTGCGCCGGCCACGACGAAATGTGGCGCCATCTTTTCCTAATGCGTGGTTGCACTGGTCGATTTCCGAGACACCTGAACAGGTCGACTTTGACGAAGCCACGAAACTATTGTGCCTAACTAGCAGCCCCCTCCAGACTACGCTGGCACCGAACAGCTACTCTTTAACCTGCAATCTATTTGTGCTGACGCAGCTACCACTATGACCAGCATGTATCACAACACTAAAATATTAATAATATAACATCATTGTTATTGCTCGAGTGTGGCTGACCATTCAAGTCCCACGCGGCTGGTAAGGCCATCCGGATGACGCCTGTCGTCCCTCTGCAATCCACCAGGCTACAGCGTGACGCGGTAGCCGGTTTGCCTAAAAGCGCGCCCAAGGACGTTATTGATGGCATCGTGGCGGGGGGTAAGCCCCGCCAGAAGCCGGTGCAGGCCGCGCTCATCCACTGTTCCACCGCATGGACATTCCTCTTCCTCAAACATGGCAATGCCAAGTCTAAGATCACTAGCGGCACGGAACTGGTCGTCGGCCAGCTTACTGCCTACAAGCTAGGAGGAAGACACGTCAAGCCACGCTCCAGCGGCGTCGGATGAGACCGCTCTCAGTCTAATATTGTCTACATTTAACTCGCAGGCCGACAAAAGAGTTCAGTGGGTAGCCAGAGTGGCGATTTTGTCCCACCCCTTCTATCTAGTGACCTGCTCCTCAGAAGGACGACCAGACTGACGCGCGTCCCAGGGTCAAACGGCGTCTCGTTGGTGGCTGATGGATCCGCCGGCAGTAATGGCCACTGCGGAGACGCAGCTATGTGACGAGGCCAGGAAGGCGGGCAAAGCAAGATCCGTGGCCGAGCGAATGCTCATTCCACCCAGCCGGACCGGTAGGCTTGCCTGCGTCCATGCCTTATCCTCGAGCGTCAGGTCAATGATGTTTTCCAAGACTCTCCTCACCTGGTCGTCAAGATCCAAAGTTTCTGACGGCAGAAGGAAGGCAGGTTAAGTCCGTAGTATGTACAAGACCTTTTGCACTCCCATTGCGTGCCGGAGCAGAAAGTAGGCTTGGTGTCTCCCGAGATGTCCCAGCCGCTATTAAAGCCGGCAGAGTTGTTCATAATAATAATAATAATGAATAGCGTAACATCAACAAGAGAGCGTGCCGTTTTGAACGGCTTAACTTTCCTTTAGCGGGGGCTGGCTTTCAGCTCTGCCCTCCCGCCAGCTTGGCACCATGCTGTCTCCCAACCCCTTCCGCTTGGTGTCGGCTCATAGGATAGACGCCTCATTCTGCCAGCTTTTATCATGCCTGCCATGCGGACAACCTGCTGACTCTGACGGGTTACATCTGCTAATTTACCTAAAAGGGCCGTCAGACTTACAAGATACGCTGAACTCAATGCCATAATAAGAAGAGCTCTTGGAAGAGCAGGGATACCATCCACACCCGAGCCAAAAGGTCTTAATGGCAGCAGTGAGCTTCGACCTGACGGGGTCACCATTCCGCTATGATTACACAAAAGACCTTGTATGAGATGTAACTATTTTATGCACGGCAGCTTTGTTGTATCTACAGTGTCACAGTGCAATTGAATCGGGATGGGTTGCAGAACGCGCGGCATCTGAAAAACGAGAGAAGTCTTTCGACCAGTTAGGAAACTACCATTCTGTACCCAATACACTGGAGACAGTCAGCCCCATCAGCACAGGTACAGCAAAGATCCTAAACGATATCGGAAAACGTATAGAAGACGTTACGAGTAATAGAGTCGTAATGGTCACCCCTTAGCTTGGAATACAACGGTTTCGTGCACAAACGCGGCTTCCTCCTTACATCACATCGCAGTTGAGTCGGGATGGGTTGCGAAGCACGCGGAAATCAGAAAACTGAATAAATACGCTGGACTTGAAAGAAGATATATCTTTGTGCCTATTGTCATGGAGACGCATAGTCTAATCAGCAAGGAGACTAAAATTAAGAAAGCGAATTCAAGAAGTCACGAGCGATTTAAAAGAGGATCAGTTCTTAAGGCAAGCGCTGCCTTTAGCCCTTTGCAGAGCAAATGCAGCATTTATTTTAGACGCCTTAAAGTTAGGTAACTTTTCAACAGAATTGCAATGATACGCTTAGACCTCACAACTGTAATATAGTTTAACATGTAATAATAATAATAATAATAATAATAATAAAAATGTGTCTTTTATGTAGCCAAAATATCTCTCAAAACATTATTTCGTGCAACCTGTATCCTATATGCACGTGTTGTAAGTTGATCTAAGAAATAGCAAACACTCTGCTATATAGCAGGGAAATAGCGATTATACAATCAACATTACGCCAGGAAATACGTCAATATTGCCTAATTGAGGCATAATCTGTTCAAGTTTGACAATTAAGGTAATAACGTGATTTCGGTACGCCAGCGAGGTGTTACAGCCAAGTATTGTAAATGTTTTTTGTATATTTGTATTTGTATATTGTATTATCGAATTGTATGTTTATTGGTCGGTTTGTTGATCTTTGCCGTGGAATAAACATCAGAATGTTTGCTTTTTTTTTTAATATTTAAATAGTCTATTTTGAGAACCTAATTTGAGATAGGTTTAAGTTGGCCCTTTGTATATTTATGACGTCGCTAGTCCGATTTTGTAAGAAAATGTCATCGACCAAAGTGATAGCCTTTTTTTCACTAGCTTTTAGCATGGAGATACCACACTGTCGCCGTTTCTGTTGATCTGTACCATGCCGCTTAAGAAAGAAAAATGCAATCGGGCCTTTAGTGAAATTTAGTGGCGTGACTAGATTAAGAAGGATATTTGATCTATAGAGTCAAATGCTTTTTTAGTACCGACAAGGATACCAGCAATTAGTTGATTGCACTCTCAGCATTTACTTACATATGCTTAGAGATGAGTAAAAGCTAAGTTGGTATTACGTTTACTACCGAAGCCAAGTTGCATCGGACTAGTAAAGTGTGTATTGCCAAGATCTAGGCGACTCTGGTCATTAAGATTCGATTCAAGCAAGTTCGTCGGAACGCCTATAGGCCTATTTTGCCAAAGGTTGGTTGCTTCGTTTTTGTCTCCCTTTTTACATATTGATGTACATATTGCATATTTCCATTCTGCCGGGCAGCATCTTGTGTAAGGCATTGGCTGAGTATGGCTGCCAAGAAATTAAATGTAGATTATGTATTGCTTAATGAACTTGCCGCGAATTTGCGCTTAGTTGCCATCCATGCTTGCTTTAAGTTTACTTGACTTTAGTACAATTCCCTCGGCGATAATTTCATTGAATGAAATGTCTGTAGGAACAACTTGTTCATGTGGGTTCGATTGTTCAAATGATTAAATGTATTTGGTTATATTTGCACCACATTTACTGTATTTACGCATCCTAGAACCCAATGTTGCAAAATGTATGTTGAGGGTTTGGCTATTTCAACAGGGTCAGTTATGGACGTGTTGTTGTGGTTAATCGGCGTAATTTTAGTTTATTTCTGTATATTTCTGCCATAGAGCGTGTTCAATATTTTTCACCTCTATCGGCGGGTTGTGGTGTTAAATTTGTCCGCATAAATTAAGTATTCTTTTTGTTTTCGTACTCTGGTTTTCCTCTATGTTTTTAAATTTAGCTAGTCTATTTCGCTACTCTCATCTGTACTATCATCAAATCGAACCACTAGTCAGTAATTCGTGCGTGTTTTGGCTTCGTTTGTTTGAGCTGATTAGAGAAATGTTCCTCACACCGATTGTTTAATTTGCAACTAAAAGTAGAAAAGTTTGTCTGTGCAGAGCCACTGGTGAATATGTCAAGCCACGGCGTGCTTGCTAAAATTCTAGGCGGGATTTGTTCTTGAAGTTTCCGCACAGTTAATTGTTAGTCTGCATTCACGCAGATGGTGTACCTTCTAGACCAGTAAATGCTGCAAAAAACTGCCCGGTTATGGAACGTGAGAACATATACTGCGCTATTTAGTTTGTTTAGTATGGGTTCGTCATTGCGGATTAAAATGCCCAGATGAAGGTCACAAACTGAGGTTCGCTTAACGTGTTTAGGTAAAACATTTATGTTAGTTGTACGTCTGTTAGGAAACTGGAAAAGTTGGCTGTTGCTTTTTTCTTGGTATTCTTATCAAACGGAAATATGAGCAGATATATTTAGTGATAATAGGAAAATAAATAATGAATAAAATTATGATAATATAGTTAATTTTATCTTATAGTACTGGTAATGCGTCTTGCCTTTAACGATAGACAGTGCTTCACTGTATCTAGTGCTCCCTTCAAAGTGGCTATACATATATATATATATATATAACTTTGCAATTTTATTTAACTCATAACGGTGTGTAAACAATTGTCCCCCAGTGAACGTGACGCCAAAATACATCAGCCCTAGGTCCAGGCCTGCTGTCGACCACCTGGACAAGGTACCAAGCACCGCCGTGGCTTACCACGTTGTATATCCAGTAAGAGTCTTTGCCGGAAAAATCACCAGCGCGTAGGTTCCCCGTGGCCAATCTAAGACACTTGCATATCTTAGTAATAACTCCCTCAGTCATTTTACCTGGGCTCGCTAAGGTCTATATATATATATGTATATATATACATCACTTTTTTATTGTAATGGTGAATGTACTTAGTGAATAACAAAAACATTATAGTTGTTAATAGATATCAGTTTCTAGTATACTTAGTAATATTGTACATTGTAGTACAAAACACTAAAGGAGTAAAGAGGTGTGTTTACCTCTTTCGTGCAATCGATCTTTTTATTTTACTTTTAAATATATTCGCGTTTTCTCTTTAGATAACGCTTTTGTAAGGACCAATAAGGACCTTATATTTCAGTTCATGCAATACTTTATTCCTCTCCCGAGGTACTACGCCTTGCGCGTTAACTTGTTCATATTTGAAGAGTTTTAAAAGACACATTACCTCCAAAGCAAGCATTATTTTATTCTGTTACGGCTTCTCCGAACTTTACCCTATATAAACACGAGGACTTTCTCAAAGAGCTAGACCTCAGCATGAGTCTCCTTATCGAATAACCTGGAGGATCCACGCGGAGTAAAACAGCCTTATCCAATAATCTCTACGTCACCTCCTTCGTCAATCTGCCTTCCTCGCATCCTATTTCCCCCACATAACGGCAACACGTTCCCAGGTAAAATTATATATGCAGTAAATGCTCGATAGTGGAAGTCTCTGCACTTTTAGAGGAAACCTGCCGAGAATCCAGCTCCCACCCAGATTTTACGATAGCCAATCGGCCCCCGTGCTACTGGTGGAATAGTCAGGTTGCCGAACAGCAAAGGACCTGCCACCGCCTGTGACGAGTATGCACGTGCCGCAGAACAAGGTACTGGCCAAAACCATTCTATTTATAGTAAGAGTACAGAGAAATCCGAAGAGCCTTATATAAGGCCATTAAGAATAGCAAAATAGAACACTGGAATTATTTGTGTGAGGAGGTCGAAGAAAACCCCAGGGTTACAAGATTGCAAGACGTAACAAAATGCGCCACGCACAGCCGCCTCTACCAGTAGAAGTAACCTGACCGACTGTAACAGCGCTCTTTCTACAAAGCCCCTTGCCGGCGCCGGTAGTCTTTGACGAAGCTCCAGACCTTACTTTCGAGCCAATCTCAATCCAAGAGATCCGAATCGTGGTCAAACGCATACGGCCATGAAAAGCACCGGACAAGCAGTACACCTACTTCTAAAGAATTATCCAACAGTATTCAACTGCATCGTGGACACAATTCTCACCAGCGGGAATTATTCCAAGCCTTTGCAAACGGCACGTCTGACCCTTATCTCAAAAACCCGAAAAGCACATTAACATTAGGCGAACTAGTTACAGAACTTGAAGACAAGAAGGCGCTGCCGAACAACCAGTATGGCTTCCGGCCGGACATTCCACATATTCGACTATCAGCAAAGTTCTAAATATACATAGCTAAAACACAGAGAAATTGGCCGATAGCAAAGCTCTCATATTGTCTGGCCATCTTCGTAGACGTTAAACACGCCATCATTAATACGCTTTCGTGACGCCATAAACCAAGCTCTTGTAAATAAAGGCACTCCCAAAAAGCATATTCATATGTACACTTGACTCCTCCATAGACTAAACTCAACGTACGTGTAAACACACGGTACGGAAGCTGTTTGCTTTCGCCAGTGGCTCTCGTGCCTTTAGGAACACCGTGTGCGTCCCTGTAGAGTAAAGCACATCTTTATTAAAGTCAGAAAAAATTAAAACTGCTCATCAATTCAAATTTCCTACAAATATACATGTATACGCATACATTTTGAATAACTATGAAGAGTATGTATCATAGCCTTTGTAGGCAGGACTCAACAACCAATTTAGCGGCCTTAGGAAATTGATGGGTTAAATCCTTTTCTTTCGATGCAAACGGGTACTTGCTCGGGTTACGGTGGAAGAGGTTCGCTCGCAAGATGACTCGCAACGTAAAATAGACGAAGCTGGTTGTGTTCGATCCAGTGATTGCCGTTTCTTGCGGATTGGGTTCTGGCAGGAACGCTCTAAATGTGAGGTACATACGTATCCTGCGGGCGAAAAAAATGATTTGAAGTGGTAAGCATGTCTGCTTGTTCATTTTCTTTGTGTTTAGGCGTAAATATATATATATATATATATATATATAGGCGAGAGAGACGAGCACTGCCGAGTGTGCAAACGTATTGTAAATGATTAATAAATCATCACAATATTTTCTATATATATATATATACGTAAGTTCGTGATGAAACAGTGAGAACTGGCGACGGAAAAAAGCAAATTTCTTGTTAGGTTGGGGCTGTACCTATGAAGAGTATCCGTTTATATATATATATATATATCGGAGAGTGATATTTATAGTTGGTAATAGATGAAATAGGATACAAATATGACTTAATAATTGCGCACTACCGCAGTATAGGTATGGTAAAAAAAAGCATTCAACTAATAATAATAATAATAACCGCATTTTACGCTAATAAGCAAACATTATACTGTTGTATATATTACACATGTGTCTGTAATAAAATGGCAAAAAAAAAAACAATAAAAAAGCAAGTATAATGATTGCACTACTTTACGAGGTGTGTTCAAAAAGTATCGCGACTTTTGTGTTTTTTCAAAAATTATTCATTTATTCATGAATATCTATTTTGTCCCCTTCAAAGTAATCCCCATGAGATATTATACACTTGTGCCAACGGTTTTTCCAATCTTCGAAGCACTTCGAAAAACCTTTTTTTTTCATCTTGTTCAGCTCCTCCTTCGATGCCGTCTTTATCTCGTCAAGCGTAGCGTAGCGTCGTCCTTTCATGGGCCTCTTCAGTTTAGGGAACAAGAAAAAGTCACAGGGGGCCAGATCTGGGGAATACGGTGGCTGCGGCATCATTAGTGTGTTGTTTTTGGCCAAAAACTCGCGCACAAGCAACGATGTGTGAGCAGGGGCGTTATTGTGGTGCAAAAGCCAATTTTTGTTCTTCCACAAATCCGGGCGTTTCTGGCGGATTGCTTCGCGCAAATTGCGCATAACTTGCAGGTAATATTCCTTATTGACCGTTCTACCCTGTGGCAAGAACTCATGATGCACCACGCCCCTGCAATCGAAGAAAACTGTCAGCAAAACTTTCACATTCGACCGAACTTGGCGCGCTTTTTTCGGTCTTGGTTCGTGCGGCAGCTTCCATTGAGATGATTGAGCTTTGGTTTCCACGTCATAACCATAAACCCACGATTCGTCACCAGTTATGACCCTCTGGAGCAAATTTGGGTCGTCGCGGACAGAGTCCAACATCTCATTAGCAATGTTCATGCGATGCTGTTTTTGGTCGCAATTGAGCAATTTTGGTACGAATTTCGCGGCGACCCGTCTCATGCCCAAATCATTGATAAAAATCGAATGGCACGAGCCAATCGATATGTTTAGGTCCTCAGCAACTTCTCTAACGGTGATTCGACGATTGGCCAATACCATTTTCTCCACTTCATTAATTTTTTCGTCTGTTGTTGAAGTGCTCGGGCGTCCGGCACGCTCTTCGTCGTTCACATCTTCTCGGCCTTCTGAGAACATTTTGTACCACCGATAAACGTTGCTTCGGTCCAAGGTAGCTTCTCCGTATGCCACAGTCAACATTCGGAATGCATCCGCGCACTTAATTTCGTTTTTCACACAAAATTTGATACAGGTTCTTTGATCCATTTTTTGAATAGGTAAAAATCGAAGACGATCCAAAACACGTGCAAGCAAAGCAGCTGTCAACAATTAAGTGAACATTCAAAATGGCCGAGCTTGTCGGCATAAGTGAGAGACATGAGTACCAACATAACGCCACAAAAAATCGAAATTCGAATATACGTAACCCGTGAAAATTCAAAAGTCGCGATACTTTTTGAACACACCTCGTATATGATGAGATACGCAAATGTAGTCGTGTGCCGGATCTATTGTATGTGCGCTGTCGTCGTCGTCGTCTTTCCCTCTCTTCCTCTCTCTCTATCTATCTATGTCAGCCTGTGTCCATCATTTGCACTTCACCATTCCGGTATATTGTTTATAACGGCTAATGTAATCGCGTGGCTTCATCTGCAACTAACATCTGCCCCCTCTCGGTACGCGCACGGATCGCAAACACCACTCGTTAACTCACTCACTCACTTACTCGCAACTGACTTCGGGCAGACGCTGCGCCCGGCCGCAGATGGCCGTCTGTACGCCCTGGTCGTTGGCCACCAAGGCGTACTTGTAGATGGCGTCGAATTTGTCCAGCTGGCCCGGCAACCCCCGACTGAACAGCGACAGGCGTCGCGCTAGCGGCAACGGTACGACCAGGCTTTCGGTCGCCCACTGTGATCCGCTGTCGTTCGCGCACATCGCGGCGCTGTGCCTGAAGCTCGTCTCGTTAAGATAGGTGGCCCGGTTGAACGCGTCGACGGCGTCGAGCAGCCTCGACACGAAGCTCGTCGAGTAGAGCAGGCTGACGCGAGCCGCCGACACGTTGAACGAGAACAGGTTCGACAGGAGCCGAATTTCGGTGTCGCGGCCGATCGGAAAGCTCATCGCGAACATGGCGCGGGCCAGCGTGCAGATCGGGCCCGAGTTCCGCATCCAGGTGAGAAACGGCGCCTTGTCGAGCGGCGGACACGCGTCGAGCACCGTACACCTCGAGCTCGAGACCAGGTAGAGCACGCGGAGCGTAGCGTTCTCCGACACGTAGCGGTAGCGTCGCAGCAGCGCGACGACTCGCGACTTCAGTGACGCGTCCTCTCGGTACAGACCGGCTAAGTACTCGAGGTTGTGCTCGTCGCCCAGCTGGGCTGCTAGCTTTCCTTCGAGCTCCGGCTCGACGGGAACACCGGTCGTGTCCACGAGAACGGCGTAGCTCAGCATGAGCGGATAGAGTAGCGCAGTCTGGCCGGGGCTGTGTCTGTAGCTGACATTTAGCAGGTCCTTGTCGTTAAAGATGCTGTCACTGTACGAATAGCCTAAACGAGTGTTGGCTATTGTTTGTCGAAAACGCTCGATGTTGGCCACGCACGAGCCTGAAAAGCGCGCACAGAACAAGCTGTGATTTTATTGAGAAGTAGACGCATATATATATATATATATATATATATATATATATATATAAATTACCCGTGAAGGTTCTGCGGTGTATCAGATGGTAAGCAATCCTTTGCTGTGTTGTACATGTGACACATACAAACGTATTATCCGAGAACGCTCACTTGTGATTTCAATGCAGTGTCCGCGATACGACACACTCTCCATGCTGTGATTACCGAGCATACATGCGGGTGCACAGACGATCGAGCCATTCATAACGTAGCCCTCCAAGCACGGATAGAGTTTCCAGGCAGATCGGCATCCTGGAATGCTAAGACATTGCTTTACACGTTCGGCCGGCCGCAACGGAACAATGCCATACTGGGTCACTTTAACTGCAATTATTATCAATAGAAGAAGACAGTGAGAGGCAATTGACAATTGCCCGGCATTTGCACTGTCTCGTTCTGTCCACCTCTCTGACGATTGTCCAAGGCTACATCGTGAATGCTAACATGAACAGCATGTGTGCCTAACATGAACAGCGGTGTGTGTTACGGTAATCGGCCAACAACAACGCGAACAACGATTGTCCGATGTGTTGTCCTTATGTGTTGCATATCATTACTTACTACAAACTCCCATTGCGGTGCGTAGCACACAGCTTTCTATATAACCACACAAGGTGTTCATTACCAGCCAGATACAGGCATCCAATTTAGTTGACACAGTATTGAAAACAGTGGATTGCGACAACGACGCCGGTTTGCTTTGTCCCTGTTTGCCGCCAACTTTCGGCGAAAACCATCCCAGAACGACAGAATTGTTTTTGATTTACCCCACCCACATGCACAGAGATAAATTGAAGGCAAAACACATGACTCACCGTATCTAATGCAACAAACGCAATATATATATATATATATATATGTTATAGATGTTAGATAAGCATTGTGCAAACAATGGCTATTAGTGTAAGTAATGTAACAGCAATCAAGCAATATCCTTACATTGACAGGCAAAGTCTTCGAACTTTTGAACCCGCGCGTTACAAAATTTGGGGTTGGACCCTCCTGCTGCGCAGATGTGTCGTACGAAGCTGTCACAGGTTGGAGCACACCACGGATCACTTGACCGTCCTGCCATGAAAAACAGCGTATAACGCCGTTATATGTATGTATATATATATATATATATTTTTTTTTTTTTCTCAGCCAGGGATTTCCAAAAAATTGATGCGCCACCGTCGCTGAATCCGTTAAAGTACGCATTTTTCCAATGAATGAAACTGTTACTCATTTTTGTTATACCAATCTGGCTGGTCAGACATTACTCCAAAAACTTCGACTGAGAAACCGAAAAATGGCTGGATAAAAGCTAGCAGATGACAGCTTGTAGTCGTCTTGAGGCATAAGGCGGTCATAGATCCCGATAAACTAAACATTTTGACATATAATCGCATTGAATAGGTTCGCAAAAATCAAAATCCGTGTTATCTATTTTTTAGCGTTTACGTTCCATACATTAAACAAACTGTCCTTTAACAAAAGAGAGCAAGTTAGCGGTATGCGGTCTCTATCTAGCGGCGTTGGATGTGATGAACAGAATCTCTCCGCAGTTTTGGTAAGCTGCTGCTCTAAAATGTGTGTTTCTCTATTTGACTGTTCAAAAAGTTCTCAAGTGCTTAATATGGGCCTATGAGGTGACTGTTTACCATGCTAGCCAGACATTTACGTTTACATTTTTCATTATTTATAATTACATTACTTTTCGGTATTGTTAACTACATTACAGATGTTCATTAAGTCTCGGAAAGGGCATTAGTTTCCGTCAATCTTGGACATATATAGAATATGTTGTATTTGCATCTCCGGAAAATGTCACCGACCTAACGTCCAGATAGCTGGCGCTGACCGACATGTCTCATGATGATATGTAGTGCAGACGAGGCCGCAAAATGTGCGCTCATCGGAAGGGTTATGGCACCCAGTTAGATGGCACAGTTTGTGGTGGAACCCATGGACGGAGTGGCGGGTGAGAACGTGACGCTGCTCGAAGAGCGGCTCCATACAAATATGTATTGTCCAACATTGCCGGTGAAGAAAACAGCTGTTCACAGCTACCGTGTCGACGTGTTTTTTTGCGCTCCGCAAAATCATCGTTTTATTGGTGGTTTTGCAAGGCTCACATAGTGAAGTTGTACTGAAGTGACGAACAGAGTGCAGTTCCTGGAACTTTCCGACATCTTCCACAGTTTCTTACTGCTTTGGAAACACCACTACCATCTACAGGACCTGCCAAATACTGTTCAGCCGCTGAATTGACCGCCAAGAAGTCGAGGCCGCCGTGGTGCAGAGGTTGCGCTGAGAACTACCGTGTGTAAGATCGCGCGCTGAAATTTACGAGGAATCAAACGTTGCGGAAATGTCAAATGCAACATTCTTGTGCGGGCACAACTCTAAGAATGTGTGTAACAAAGTGCTTCCTTGCGTAAACGAGGCTTCATCTGTGAAGGGCACACGTGCACGAAACTCGGTCTGCTTTTTATGAGCTCAAAGTGTAAATATCACGTGATCTATGATCTTATGAACTTATTCAATACATCTATGTGCATTCTGCTAGCCTAAGAATTAGATGGTCGTTGAATGACGTCGTTTAGACGAATTTTCTTCCGACCAGGGAAAACACGGCTTCAATTGTAAAACCAAAAGGCTAAAATATACGAAATTCCTTATACTGTATATTGCAACATCTGCTAATATATATATATATATATATATATATATATATATATATATATATATATATATATATATAAGTCTATTATGCGAGCGCTACTCTTAATAGTTGCTAAGCTCGGTACGATTAAATTCAATATATATAGTATTGTGGAACTTATAATCTCACTGAAATCCAGTCCCCTCTGCCCGTTGTCGGGGGTGGTCGCAATACTGTCTCATTGAGATTACTTTGCCTTGTCACTTTATCAGCCGCAAAGGCTGCTGGACTTAAGCCGGCGGTAATTTTTGCTTCAAAGACTACTTCTGCAACTCTTCTTACCAAAAACTAGCATTCATGAACCTTGAGGAGCGCCTCTACAAAAGCTTGGCATGTTAGGGAACTTCTCAGTTTTAGTTTCCCAGTTTTCGAAACAATAGCTCCCGCTCAGTATTGAAAAACGGAGCGAGAGCCATGCAATGCTTAACTCTATGGGTTTTTGAGTCTTGTTGAGGAAACGGCGTGTTGTAACCCTGATAATCGTGCCTTCCCATAAGAGTGCGGTATATAACATTATCCAGTCTTAAGCGTGTGTAACGCATCGGTTTAAGAGTTTCTTAATCGATGGGCCATATATATATATATATATATATATATATATATATATATATATATATTTATATATATATATATATTTATATATACGGTTCTTACCTGCCTTCATCCTCCACATCTACATGATAACCTTATCTGACTCAAGCTTTTAGTTTTGCATCCAAGAAGACGTTCTTGTCGCTGCCAATAAACCTCGGAAACCAATATTTGCGTGGTATCTACGAATGTATACGAAGGTCACCTAGCTAAATTAGATTTGCGATGGTTTGTACTCTCGGCTTAGTTGTGTTGGGCCTATAGACTTATGGAAACCGGGCTGGACCTCGCCCACTGTTGGCTTTGCCGGTAGTTATGAATCCCATCGCACCAATAATCTCATGAATACAGCTTTTGAGTCATTTCATTGTGCCATACCAATGAAAGCTGTTCCTTAGCTAAATTATTAAGACAACTTTATAATACATATCTCAATTCCAAAGATAACAGATCTACGCAACGCAGAAGCTCACTATGGCATCATAGGATCAAATGTTGGCATTGTTGCGTACTCCCGCTGCGTTTGTCACATGGTCATATGATAAAATGCATGCGTCTCATAGTCGGTCAACTTTCGGTCGTTATCCATAACGGACAAGTCGTATCATCATGCTGAACTGTATACTGAGCTTCTTATCTATACTGACCCACTCTGCTTTACGGGTACGATTGTTAAAGGATGCAAGATACCGACTCGATTTTTTCGGAAGAACTTCACCTACGAACATCGAGTTTCGGAATGCACTGCCTTCCTCTAGGACATTCCATATTAAGCATGGTTGTTTTGCTTTTGCGGAACGCTTGTTCTTGACATTCATCACACTCTAAGTGTATTTGTATTCCCTTTGCGTGCATTTGAATTTTTTCTCGTGACAATCTGTTTGTGTCCCGTGTGTACGATTAGAAATGTTCCTCTACGCTGTGCCTGACTGAGCTGCTTTTCCACATTCGGCATGTATGTAGTACAGATTGACTCACGCCGTCAAGCAATGTGTCGTGTTGTCTTGTGGAAAGACAATGAATGAGCCGATAAGCATTCGCACTTACCGCAAACGGCATTATGTAGCTCGTAGGCGAACGTATAGATGTCCTGCACACAGACACCATTATAGCAGACGCCATCCGGACAGAATTCTTCCGGCTCTCGCAGACAGTCGTACGTGCAGTTACCGGCGATGAAGGATTGACCCGGAATTTTACAGCGACATATCATCTCTCTCAGAAAGGTTGTGCAAACGGCGTTGATTCCGTCACAGTAGAGGGTCATGGCCGGCGTACAACTACGGTCATTTTCCCTCTTAATTCCTGGCCGGAGCAAAACATAATTCACAGATAAGTATTGGGCCGCTTAGAAACACTTCCTAGCTAGCTTTGTTCGGGATGTTCCGTAAATGGGTGTCACATACAATCTGCCACAAATGTCTTATATATTTTGCAAGTACATCAAGATGCTTAGTCATACTGTTTTCAATTTGGCGGATCAATAGATTTGTTGTTTTTGTTTTTAGATCCGATTGTCTAGTAATATAACACGTCGCCTCTTAGCAATACCCAAAAGAGAGAGAGAGAGAGAGATAAAAACTGATTTACCTGGCGAATCTCCAGACGGACACATCGAAATCGTGCTTTATGAATCTTGCGTATACTACTACTTCTACTATGGGGTTAGTGGTTAATGCAGTATGTTCTATTTGATCATGGCAGGCCTCGGCCATCAGCGATATCTGCGTACTGTGCGACTCTGGAGAAACGGACAACGTAGAGCATACTGTTCTGCGGTGTGATGCTCTCAGGGAAGCACGGGACGCAGCACCAACCGCTGTGAGGGGCCGACCCATCAAGGAGGTGGTCTCCCATATGATGACTTCGGCGGAGGCATGGAGGGAGGCGACGAACTTGTTCGACGCTGTTTTGACACTCAAGACAGCCAAGGAAACGGCCAGGCGGGAGAGGTTTGAGCGGGTCTCTCGGGAGAGTGGTCGAGACGAGGAGCCGAGGGAGGGGGGAGGGGGTGGGGAGCAGCCAGGCCCTCATGGTCTCGACGCACCCTCGGTCTCGGTAGGCCACGTTTTAATGCTCTTCTCCTCTAATGTGCAGCACAAAAAAACGAACCCAGCCATTTGATAACGTGACAGTGGCTCATATCATAAAACAAGCGTCACAAATGACACGACTGCCATAGCTTGCCGTTGGATAAACTTGCGATGATCCTTCTTAATCCTATATACATTTACCTTTACGAAAAATGCTTGATATTAATTAAGAAGTACGCAACCCGTTTCGAGCACCAATTAATGACTCTTCAAACGCAATTTTTTGCATAACCTCCGTAAATAAACGTATGTAAACCCTGGAAATAAACTTCTAGATGTAAATATAGCTAAGTATTGCAGCTTAGCTTAACGCGAAAATAACAAACGGGTGAGCAAATACGACAACTGTGTGCAGGAAAAGTACTAATATCTATATCACCGTAAGGTATATAGTTATTGTTGTCATTTAATTGCTCATGCATTTTCAACGCCGACTTGTCAATGGGAAATGCACCAATGATCGACGCAGCGTTTCGGTGTTCAATTCCAACCGACACCTTTGTAGCCATGCCAGTGACTCTCGTTCCCAGCTCCCCAAAACTGTTGTGATTTTTTCCCATTAAGGCCAATGCCTCGTAAGGCGACCGGTTGAACGGTGAAGTTATGCTTCAGTTCGCGATGTTTAGCTCGCTGCTGCCTTCTGAAGGGCGAGCGACTGGTCCAACCTCCCGGCTGGGAGGTCAGACCTACACTCCATGGAACTAAAATCAGGTCATCCAGTTGCAGTTGACTGTTTGGAGACAGTACCGGTATATTACGTCGCTCAGAGCCGCGTGCCTTCAGAACCTGTCGGCGCTCCTCTTACTAGCAAAAGTATGGTTGCCCGTGGAAGACACCGGTATCTGGCCAATATCGCAATTAACGCCCACAGCGCCTCCGGCGAAGATACTATCCTTCAGGGACCACGGTCGAAGTTCGGAGGAAAGGTGCGTTTAAAATTCGCAGTCGTTCGTAAATTCGTCGTTTAAACGACGCAAAATACGGTCAAAAGGGCCATCTTGTTAGACATCGGAGGATGACTCGATAAACTCTCCTTTCCAGCTCGACAAATTCTCCCTGCGACGAATTCCCACATGCCCCATACATACATTTTACTGATGATGATTTTTCCGACTAAACGACGCAGCGTTAGGCCAACGGCGATCGGTCGAATGCCACAATTTTATATTTGCCATATTTTATGCGCAAAGCAATACGTGAAGCGCCGTAAAAATAGAAAGCACAAAGTCCGGCAGCTTTCCATTATTAGCGAATTTAACAAAGCGCATTAGGCTAAGGAGCAGTCGGTTTTCCTTGCCGTCTCTGCCGACAATGTATTTCAGATAACGCGTTCGAAGGGCATAGGCGTTTGAAGAACCCTTGCTACAGAGGAAACATGGCCGATAGTGAGGTTTCTCTGGACTACGCGAATCATGGAAGAGTTGTTGTACGACGAACTTTATAGTCGAGTGAGTAACGTTGAAAACAATATGGGTTTGCGCAGTACCGATGTAAGAGAGTTTTGGTTGGTTTGCGAATTCCCCGGGGAAAAACAGGAAATCTTTCAGATACGCATTTGACTCTAGATGTCACGAGGATAACGTCATGAAGAGAGGCCTGTGCCAGTATACTAACCATACGAGGTGCCCTTAGCCTTAAATTTTTCTTTAACTTAATGTTTAGTGGTATGGCGAAAAGGAGGAAAACTAACCACAGTGTTACTGTATTTCTTTAGCCTGACAATTGTTGCTTGCAAGGATTTTCAGTGCTCTGCACTTCCAGTAGCACATGAATCGCAAAATTATATTCTAAAACTGCGTTCAACTCTCTTGAACATGTTTACAGTGCATGAGCATGGTTCCCCCACTTGCTCACGCGTACTTTCACGTGACTAAAACACGCGCTAGGGTCAGGCGAAAATCATTTAGCAGTGAATGGAGAGGAAGCACCTGCCCGCGGTTCCTGCCGCGGACATCTTTATACAACTAGTAACGCATTTGATGAACTGTCTCAGGCGTTAGTCGTAAGGGAACTGTCGTCGACAGAGGACATAGCTATCTCACATAACTTTTTTTTTAACTTAATGAGGGGTTGGATGGTAATGCACCATCTCTAAATCCCTCATAGTATACGACCTAAACATCAACTGCTGTGAAGACGCAAGCCGACCACGTACCGTAGAGTGAACCCGGTCACCCGGCCACTGCCTCTAAAACGAAGGGGTTCGGAAACTTAAAACCAGGAAGGTGACGGCAGTTACTAATCTTGGAGGCACCTTATCCGACCTGGCACAAACCCTCCATGGCATAATCCTGATTTGGCGGCTGAGATGATTGCCAAGGCGCCCGTCCTAACGGGGGGACAATAACAATACTAGAAGCCTTGGGACGTCTCGTAACAATGAGTGACACGAGGGAGGACGCTGACCGGGTTGCTTATCTGAAATGATATTTACTTAAATCATGAAATGTGAAATTCTGCACCACGGCTAAAGAGGCGACTACGGAGGCCTACCTATTGCACAACATACGAAAGTGCTAAGCACTTAAGCCTTTTTAGTTTGCAAAAAAATTACTATTGCCACAAAATGGTATGTAGCCCGCTGTCTGAATTGGCAGACTTTATAGAAAATTAAACGGTTGGGACTTTGGAACGAGAAAAGATCAGATAGACGAGGACACCGACAGGACATAAGGTAAGACATCGCGCAGTAAGGGAGTCACCAGTGAGTTCCGCGACGCCAAAGAGAACCGACAAATCGTTGCTTTGTTTAAGCTTGGCTAAAGTCGATCGGGTAAACCTGTTGGTTTGCTTGGAAGGTCAAGTCACGAGTCTGACGGGAGGCTGGAGATTTTCGGCGCCTTTCCCCTCTGGTATGGTGTTGCATGTGACAATCACCACGTAGCTATGCCACATACATAATTTGTGGCTATTATCACGTGATCTGTTCGAATATGAAGAACTTCCACGAGGAGTGCACAGCATCAGGAGTGCATCTATCAGCCGAGCCCTCAAGCGTGTACGAAGTATCATGCGCTTGCACGCCTGCCTGGCCCTTACGAAAATGTCGCTGCACTGCCTCTTTCGAATACCATGCCTAATGCAGCCGACTACAAATTAAATATCAATGTTATACGCATAGTCAATATGAGTGAAATAAATATGTTGACAAATTGTTGTTTTCAATGTAATGTAGCTATTTTTCGGCATATTTCGGGTCCAACGCAACGTTCGAGTCGAGTCTCAAAGCGGATATAATTGTGTTTTCGGGTGCCCCACGGGCTCTCCTGCATTAGAAACGGTAAAGCCGTCTCAGGGAGGTTATTGAGATAGCCCGAGCCTTCAGGTCAGCTCTAATGCCATGAACCCGAGAGCCAACCGGCCTCCTGAGAAGCGACGAAAAGCGACCGGACGGTCTCATCCTTATCACCTTTGAAAGGTGAAAGGCGCTTGTTTGGGATGCGACGATCATCGACACGCTCGCCCCCTCAAACCTGGAGGCCAGTGCATCTGCCGCTGGCTCCACGCCACGCAAGGCTGAACGTCTAAAGACTATCAAATATGCCCAGCTTGCCAATGAGCTAATTTTCGGCAGTCGGGCGAGCCGGCCCTAAGCCATGGTCGCTTCTTCAGACGATTGGCAAACGAATCGAACTGGCGACAGAGGTAAAAAGCCCTTAATCTTCTACTTTAGAGACTATCTCTGACGGTTCAGCGCAGCAATGCGGCAGGGGCACCATGGGGGGCTGCCCCTAGGATAAGCTCGACTGGTAGCGCTCCTCGCAAGCCCTAGTGTAGCCAGAGTTAATTGCATTTCCCTGCAACCCAAAAATTACACAATACATACGCCACCTAAATTTGTGTGCGCAGTATAGAGCTATTTCCTCATCGTATCTATCTATGGCCGAACGGCAGTCGAAGCGAAGCTTGTACATGCTGGGGCCTACCGCAGCGCTGCTCTACACACACACACAGTTAGCGTTGACTACTTACGGAAGAATGTCGCGGCAGCGGCACCCAATGTGATCAGGACTACCACGGTGAGGGCACAGATACAGCCTCGCCGTCGTTCGCAGCATTGCGTCCTCAGCGTCTGCCTGTGTTTGAACGCGCTGATCGCCTTCTGATCACGACCGGTGGCGCGGTTGTAGTCGTCGACGAGCCGTTGAAGCTTCATGCGCGACTTGTGCTCGCCGCGACGCAACACGTTGCCCTCCGAGTCGTACGCGATCGAGTCCATCCACTCGCTGACATCCTTCACCTCGGAGAAGTCGCTTGACTGGTCGATCAGCTGGCCGCTCGGCATCGTTGACCGATGATCAGTGGTGGCGGTAGCAGCTAGTGATGGTGGTCAATCCGTTCACATAGATGAGCTAGATGTAAGCTACCTGTGTGTAGCGCACTACTTACTGCCTATGTACAGACACGTGCACACAATTAAGCGCAGATAGCGAAACTGGCTCTGTAACACATACACACATTGCGGTCGGTGTGCCCGCTCGACCGAGTCGCAAGTCGCAATGATGGATCGCAATTCGCAACTATGGTCAACAACAACACGTCGTTGTTGGCCGATCGACGAAGAGTGCAACGACCTTTGTTTGACCTCGTTGGCTGGGGTGTCTGTCACCAGAGCCCACCCACGATCGCCGCAGAGCCATTGTTCCTCCGTGTCGAGCCCGGCGGCGTGGCGGGTGCATTCGTCTGCACCTCGCAATTGGAGGAGACACATGGATGCACACATGGGTTCGAACCCCACCGTTGCACATTCGTATTTATGGGGGTCCGTCTATGAAGCAATGCGAAAAAGCAGTCCCGTGGACGTTAAATCTTGGCTGAGGGTCAGCCCAAAAACTTCACTTTTAGTGTTCCTAAGTGATCCGTACGGTAGCTGCTACACACGAATTCCGTAACTGCGACTCCACGACGATAGTGGTACTAGGTGGTACAATATATGATACATATTAGGGTTCACCGGTCTCTCATTTCTGTCGCTGCTGGTGTGTGATGAAGATTATCACACGCCATTAGCGAGAGAAAAGAGAGATAAGGGTCAGGGGAGGGTCTAAGCGTCCGAGGGCTTCGTCGAGCGCTAGGGCAAAGATCTTCCGGCAAGTATTGGAAGCAGCACAGCCAGGTCATTGTGACAAGCGCTGACAGAGAATGAATGAGAGGCATCTTGGCGAGATGAGTGACAATTGCATTCAACCAAACGAAATCCATTCTTCCGATAGGTAATCATATCTCGCTCCTCACAAAAATGTACGGAATATTTTAAATACGCACACACATACACATCCACGACACCTGAAAACTGGTCATTAAGAGAAGCGTCGCATGGTTGTAAAACGAAGCCATGCAAATCAGGGTCGACAAGGTAGCGCTGCCGAAAACACACGAAAGTTAAAAACAGAGTTCCACTACGTGTGCGAATTTTTAATACGGTGCTTCTGCAGAAATAGAAGTATAACAGACTTGCACGTGAGATGTTCAAAGTCTATGTGTACGTCGCTATGTGCAAGCATTACGAACTTAGTCACTACACTCTCGAGCGAATTTAACCGGACCTCTTGGTTAAGGCTCAATGGCACGGCACCACGCGCAGTCTGACATGTACCATATGTCATTCACTGCGAAATGGTTTGCCTTCCATAAGACAGGCGCTGTTAGATTAGGGGTCAGAGATATTAAAGTTTGATCTCTCCCCCTCTCTCTTTCTCTCTGTAGAAACGGAATCCGTATAGCGAAACTCGATGGCGAGGCATACGGTAGTTACAGTCTGCTTAAGAATCCATCAAGACAGATAAGTGGCAATCCCGCAGGAGACAGAGACAGTTTGCAAAGCTTATTCGAGCACTAAAAGAGCCACATCTGAGAGTAAATAGTTCGGTGTAGAGTGATAAACACAACCTATCGGGGTCGCTTTCTACGCTCGGAGCGTCGACGCATACCGTAGCGTGGCAAAGGGCCGTATGTGAACAACCGGCCCATAGGCGTTCGAAACGAGCCAAGCTGGCGGGGCAGCACAGCAAAGAAGGAGGCGAGGGGCGCGCCAGCGTCGGCCGCTCGGGTAAGCGTATGATGATGATCCTAGTGCTGAGGTTGCCAATCTTGTTGGTTCAGAGGTTGTAGTCAATACGTGTAGATATTGGACAGATATACCGCCTCGCTGCAGAGGTTGCAAGGAAAACACCACATCGCCGTAGAAAATGCTACTGGAAGTGCGCGTCTCACGCTAAACGCTTCTGGAGCAAGGAACAATGGTCCTCGCCGACAAATCTGCATTTCGTCACTGCACAAGTAGTTGACGATCATGGTTTCTCGGGTGTTCTGTTGTGCGATAAATACTAAAAATACAAGTCAACAAGTAGCCTTCCATCCATGCCAAACATCGATAGGAAATAAGCTATTAATGCTTGCTGAACTATATATACATACGTGTGTGATGCATTTATGAATGACACTCGTTTTAAGTTCTAAGAGTCCTGCTCTACTGTATTAGGACTCACCTGCAAGTAAAATCGTATTAACAAGCCACAGCCATATACAGACTTTTGAGATTCAAACATATCCTGTTCCGTATTGAGCAACACTAGCTTGTCTGCTTGAAACACAGCACCCGTTTGTCTGCCAAAAAGACGCGCAAGCATCTAAAA
>QVRM01001702.1:0-170746 GCA_003439945.1 Dermanyssus gallinae
ATCTTACTAAAGAAAATATGCCAGGAAGTCCAATCAAAGCCCGGGGAAATAGGAGCGAAACTAATGGGACAAAGAGATGTCAGGTGTTCATCGTGGGGACTTAGGTTGACTGACTTATGGCAGAGCTGTTTGTTTAGCTTTGGGCCTTATCGCCAGCAGTCTGTTGATTGAATCAGTTTCAAGGCGACTTTTTACACTGACCGCGACACTGGCCTCCAATCGTTTTATTCTTTTTTTCCGATGATTTTTGCAACGGCTCCGGCTGCTTTGTTTGTTGAAAGTTTTGCATCAATTGTTTACGTATAGACGTATGAACACCACAAACCCACCCTGTGACAGCGCAAGCAGGAGCAGAACCCAACACCAGCACAGACCCAAGAACCCCCGAGTGCAAGATCAAAAAGTGTCTTCATCTTTTCTTCGAATGCGGCACAATTGTACTACACTCCTCGCGGTTTCGCGACCGACCCTATATGGACGACACCAGAACGGCAGATAATACAGCACACAATACAGTCATATGTATCCTCCACCGTCGGCAAACCGGCCGGGCAAATGCCTGCCGGACATCTAGCGTTGACTCACAGCCTTAGAGAACCGTGCTCCTTCACAATGAATTAACAGCTCAAGTTAGATCATGTTTTTGGGCTGATTTTCAGCCATCGTGTTTAAAGTCTACGGATTCGCGTTTGCATTGCTGCATAGGGTGGACCCCATAAATACGTCAACGTGCGACGGCAGGGTCCTGTCGAATTCCGTGCACCTACATACATATATGACAAAATACAGCTCAGTTACGTCTGCCTAATGATGGTGGAGGGGATAACAATATTGTAGATTTGCGTATGATTTAACACTTTTAGTTGCGTCGAAATTCTTTTGACTCTCGACCCCGAATCAAATCATGTTGCAACTGTATTGCGGTTCGACCGATGGTTCACAACAAAAGTTCTACGCCACTGCAGAGCACATTTCATCCGCAAAGGAAAAATATTGGAAGTAAAATGCTCATGTTATCACGAACAGCGCGAGCGACTAAATAACTTTTCTGTCAAACTTTTGTGATCATCAAACACGGTTGCAAACTTGGAGGTGCTGCATAAAATCGCATGCTATATTCTAGTAGTACGGTGTTCCAGCAATCACACGACAGTCTGTCTTGGACCAATTTGTATCTATAGGCCAGAAGAGATGACCCGACGTATTTGAATGTTAACGTAACCCGACTATGTGCAGAGTAAAGCTTTTTCTTTCCATATATGTACCTTTATTTTATTTTACTAAATTACAAAATCAATCATTTCTGAACATCCCCAGTACGCGCCGTGTCGAGATTGAGCCCATGACTTATGACACTAGAATCACAGGACATCGCCGCCACACCGTACATCCGACATGCATGTGTTTATAGTTATAGGTATATACATACATGGAAATGTATTACATATATAAAGAATACAGTCTCGACCCATAACTAAGCTGATAAAATACTTCACTTGGTCAAAACGAGGGTATTATTTATTCGAACTATTATAATATATATATATATAATATATATATATATATATATATATATATATATATACACCATGTATGGCTGACCTATACATAAACGTGGGCCAATCAAATATGCGCGGCGAGCAACAACCATTTTTATCTCCAAAAATCAACTACAGTTGATTCTGGTCAGTTCTGCTATGTTAGCCATTAAATTTAATCTCGTATTTGTAAAAAAAATGACAGTAATAAATTGGTAAAAATAATACGCAATGCACTTTGAAAATGTCCGATACCGTGGTTTGCCCTGTGTAGTCCGTCCTAGTTCTGTTGCAAATTCCTTGCAGTGTCACGCAGAGGTCTATGCGATACCGGCCCGGATAGACCTTCAAGTTGTCTTGACAGGTAATATTTACTGTTAGCTGCACATCCTTTCGCGTCACTTGAATGTTGCTAATCACGTTGAGCCCTAAAACAAATGCGTTTAGGATGTGACTCCATCATATCACTTCCAAATCATATTCGAGTTAAACCGTACAGAAACAAAAAAATACTATATACACACCAACGAACGCATTTTAGTTAAGACTATGCATAATAATGATTTTTATATTAGGAAATTCTGTAGCTGTAATCATTAACGATTCGCAGTTGCCTTACACAGGTATTGACCGGCTAAATCGGGGACTATATTCACATAGTCTTGATTACACAAGTGTCTCTATTGGGCCTGGTGTTCACAATTCTTGCAGATTTTAAAGATGCACATGTTTTGCTTGGCTGTTTTAGTCAATTGCGGGTCTGTCTTCACTCTGCAACGTTGCTCAAGATCTTCACCGTAGTGGTGTGTGCATTTATCAGAAGGTGTTCGCGTATTTGTGCGACGAGCGCCGTGTGATTATTATCGCAGTTACTGTCCGATGTTTTAGCAGGAAGCTGTGTAAGCTGTTTAATCAGAGACTCAGCGGGGGAAACATACCCCAGGTTTGGCACAAGGCCAGGCTTACCCAAGCTGTTCAAGAGCAAGAACGGTTACAACGTAGACGATCCAAATCCCTACCAGGGTATCGCGTCGGAACGCACTCTCAAGAAATCTTTGCCAAGTTGATTGTCTCGAGGGCGCTTCTAACTGTGGTGAATGCCCTACCTTCGAAGCAATTCAGATTCAGGAAGGGGCTAGGTACACTGCACGGGATCCGCATACTCCAGTCGGGAAGTTGAACGGGTGTTGACTGTGCCTGCGGGCCACTTGTACGCCGTCTTTATTGAGCTCTGTATTAGCTCCCCGTCACCTACTAGTCGATTCATTCGACATGCTGGAGTGGGTGGTGCTTTTTTACGAGTGCTCTCCAGCTTCTTTGCTGAAGACCGTCTTGAAGTAAACGTAGGGGGCAAGGACACCTTGCAGCTGAGTCAAATCTCACTGGGCCCTCTAAGTTGCTTGGCATTCTCCTTGCCCATCGCAAACCTAGCCCGCCATGTGCGAGAGAAGTTTAGAAACGCCGTCGTCATGTATGCGGACGACATAGTGTGGCCTACCGGGACCGCGGTGAGAGTCGTCGAATTGTCGGCGACGTAGAAAATTACCTTCACCGTAAAAGCCTGAAAATAAAATCGCGGAAGACGAAAGCCATGAAGTTTCGCCGTGGGGAGTCAATTTGATGCCGCAGAGGAGTGCGGCCGTGCATCTTTTTGAGCTTGAGATTGTGCCAATGTTGAGCTACAACCTTGGGAGTGTGTGGGACTGTCTTTAAGCGGCAAATTTTGCGCAGCTAAAGGGATGTTTCATCAGAGTCAGGCTTAATTCACCTATTACCACTTCCGCAATTTTTATTGGAGTGGCACGGAAAAGTGACCGAGGGCTCGGCAGAGGTAGCGCAGTTAATGGTGTATCTCGCCAGGAGCTTTAGGATGGAATGGAGTGCACTAGCTGGCACGTATACACAAGGTACACTGTGTGTGACTATCATCACTTGGAATTTTCCACACCAGGATTTCACCAAGTAAGCGATCAATGTCGTTGCCGGTTCGGCTCACAGATATGCGCTAAATACCACGGTTGCGAGCTGCCAGACGCATCGGCGGTCGTTGAACTTTTTCGCACGGTGGGACGGTCGCTGAAGTGTTAGAATTGTATATAATAAACTGTATTGCAATTCTGTAACATCTTGAAATGCAAAGTTATTACGAAATAAACATTATGTTGTGTAATTGCGGCTACTGTTGTAGCATGTTTGATCTGAATATTGTTGGATAAACCGCAGCATACCTTTGATGACTGTCCTCGTTTTGGATTTGTCCTCATCATCAATGGAGTTCTATTTATGTCCGATTGCTTACTGTTGTAGTTTAAACAAAACTTTAAGTTCTGGTATGAGTTCATGCGGGCTCCATTCGACGTTTAATTTGTGCAAGCAGAAGTAGTTTGGTATGATGAGGACGCACCGAGTTGAGCGCTTGGAGTGTACATACACTTTTCTCGCTTTCACTCGTCAATCTTACAGGTATTTGTATGGTTGAAATAATGTTGATCAAAATGTTTGTCTGCACTGCCTTTTTTCTACGATACTTAATAATTGTGCTTTTTTATTTATTTATTTATTATTACATCACATTTCGGTATTGTTGATTATATTACATTACACTTATTCAATAAATCTCGAAAACAGCATTCGTTTCCGTTAATCTTGGACATATATAGAATATGTTGTATGTGCATCTCAAGAAGATGTCAGCGACCTAACGCCCAGATAGCTGGCGCAGACCGACATGTTTCATGATGATATTTGGTGCAGACAAAGCCGCAAAATTTGCAGCAACACTCATCGGAAGGGTTATGGAACCCAGTGCGGTGGCACAGTTTGTGGTGGAAACCCATGGACGGAGTAGCGGGTGAGAACGTGTCGTTGCTCGAAGAGCGGTTCCATCCATGTATTGTCCAACATTGCCGGTGTTTTGTAGAACGCTTCCGGCACTTCCCTCATTATCTATTCGAAGTGCCTACGAAACTCTCGCAGTGAGGCGGTGGTCGGAAGTTGAAAGCGGTTTACCATGTCCTCAATGAACGGCGTGGTCCTCGACAGACTATAAGTTAGGCCTGTTTTGTGCATTTCTAGGGAGGCCCAAAACTCTCTTAAGAAACGTTGCCTTACCGTGTCCAGAGCGCTAAGCTGCTGAGCGGATAGGTGTTCCCAAATTAATGTGATACCATAAGATGCCACCGAGGCTACCTTCAGGTTAAACAGTATTAAAGCTGTTTTTACTGAGAGCTTCTGTGGTGCCGCGATTGAGGTCATGGCGACAATGCTGCTATTAATTCGCTGACATACATATGTGAGCTGCGAAAGATAATTGTGCTTTTTGGTGGTGGTGTCGTTGTGCGTGACGAACTCAGCGTGGAATGCAAGGTTGCATTCACCGTAGTGATGAGACTGCAAGTTCTACTGCATATATAATATAGTGTAAAGTATAGATTTCAGCCACGTTGCCAATTGAAGTATGCGGCAGCTGAGTACACGGATAGATACACAGAAGCAGCACGTCATGAGCATACAGATGCAACATGCGCTAACTGTTATTCAGGGCCCTTCTCAACACAATTTTCTCGACAAACTCACTAGCATAATCTAAATCTATGATTTAGAGTAGGATTGGCACTGATCATGGCACACCATGGAGCATTCAAATACAACTACTATCTGATGTCTGTTTCATATGGATTTTACAAGTGTGTCATGCATAAAACTCAATGTACTCGTCGCACTCAACTCGATCGTTGAATTACTATCACGGGAGATAGCTGACAAATTGAAATATGGATCCGTTTCTTGACCAATGATACTTTATGCGCCAGAAAACAGCAGTGCATTGCAGTGCGCGGGAGCTATTCTGGACGAAACAACAACACTTAGAGAGAATAAATGAATATTCTTAATTTTCTTCAACTGTATACCACCAGAACGTTTTATTCTACTTATATATCTACTCTAGCATAGTTCAGTTGCATATTTAGTGAATATACTGATATATGTGTCTGAAGTTAAAAACGGCCGCAGCGGGCTCCTCTTACTTACGCCCTGGTCCGGTATCTATGCGTCCAACGTAAATCTGCCTTTGAACATTTCCGCAGCTGACTTTGAGGACAACGCGTTGGCGACTTTTCCAATACGGGAAGTTGCGCAAGGTAACTGACTTGTTTGCCACTTGCAGGCCGTTTAGGCGAATGGTTTCATTCCGACATCGGATCTCATATGTCGGGTTTTTGCACGGTGCCTCCTCCGGCAGTCCTACCAAAATGTCTGCATAATTTGGCTGGTGAATCAGTTCCAATGAGAGGTTACCCCAAACACCTAGAAAGAGAAACATGTCCATAAGTAACATGAACGATTGTTGTGCATACGACAGTTAATAACAAGTGTTTGCTTAAAACGAGTACACTTGCGCATCAACCGCTTTCTTCTTCTTCTTCTTCTCTTCGCTCGTTAACCTCTTTTCAGAAATTCTTTGGCATGTTTAATGTAATCGATAATAAAAAAGTTATATAAATAAAGCAAAGCAATATCGCTAATGAATGTAATCGATCCTAAATATGCGGAAATATTTTGTGCTGTTTTTGATCTAAGCACTGCTCTGCATTTCTTTTGATTCTTCGATTTGGCAAAATATAAACTATGTTACTGCCTTACCTGCACAATCCTTTGAGCAGTCGCGCGTGGTAAACAATTGCGAATTAGCGGGCCCCTTTTTTACTCCATGGTGAAGCCTTTCAGGTGTTACGGTAGCATTGTACCGAGTTCGAGGTTTTAGGCCGCGCAATTTGATAACCTGCAAGTTGTATATGATTCTCTAGCAAACAAAGTGGCTTAAACGGCCAAAAGCCACTCTCTTGTGTTAGGGAAATTGTAAGTTTAAATCATGTACCTGGCTTTATGGTTTTGTATTTACATCATGATGACGTACTGCAGTTACCATATGCCGCAAGAAACAATGATTTAAAAATAAACTCTCGCTGTTACGGAATTGAAGTGTCCAAGTGGATCATTGTCACGCCTGGTCTTCATAGTTTATATGCCACTTTTGTTGGCCGTGAACTCAAATTATAACTGTAAACCTAATGCGTATATAGAGTTGATCACCCCATGAGCAATGTGTTAAGCAAATTTAAATTTCTGACTATCATACGTACGTACCGTTACGTTGCCTTGACTAACCGCAAATACCCTCATACATGAGGCGTTTTTTATGGGACAAACTTCTACGCGAAATCGGACATCCAATTTTTCCTCATGGTATTCAATAACAAATCTGGCAGAGGCCGGGTTCGGACGTATAGTCACATTCTTGATTGCAGGTAAACCTGCAAGAACATAGTTATATATATATATATATATATATATATATATATATATATATATATATATATATATATATATATATATATATATAATGCATTACTGTATATGCGTGTACTTAGTACCTCTATCTACCAAACGGTCTTCACGGTCTTTAACTAAATAGAAAAAAAAAATGTGAATAAAATAAATTATCAAATACAATGCCAGAAAATTATTAGTGTGTCGTATTTGCTGTTAATGTCATTTAAGCATTTTTGAGTTCAGTGAGTTCTCACCTGAACATGTCGGACCGCAGTCGAGAGTTCGAAATTCGATATCAAAAGGATCGCTGTAATAAATTTTTCCATTAAAATATTTGAAACCAGTCACGGTAAGTTTATAGCCTGTGTCGGACAGAAGGTGACCCACGGTGACACTCTGTAACGTCCAGAAAAGTGTTTTGTTCTTAATTGGTAATTCATACTGCAACCACCAAATGTAAACCACCAACAAAATCCATACACGTATGTGCATGTACATATTTAGGTACTGTCGAGAATTCAAGAAGATTTCTTTACAGTCGCACAGTAGAAGGCTTAATATCTATAACGAAGTAGCGTAAGGTCTATGAACAACTCACAGCAAAGCCCGGTTTCTAGAGAGAGAGATGTAATTTTGCTGCATAAAACTTGCCTTTAAAATAAAAAGGCTTTATTTTGGGCAATCAAATATTTCTGTTCTAACTTTAGGGGTTTCGCAAAGACTGCAAAGATGGCAGATGGTACTAAACTGATACCAAGAAATCAGAAATAAGCAAGATCTTTTTTTAGTCATTACAGACAAGACCGAGCAAGGTGGCTTAGTGGCAAAGCCTTTGCCTTGCACTCGGGAGGACTGGGTTCGAACCCCAGACCGGCCACTCTTAAATTGGTTTGCATGGTTTCCAATTTAAACAAGGTAAATGCCGGAGTGGAGTAAACTTAGCCATGACATGAAACATCCGTACACGGGCAATTGCTTACGGGAAATCTAAAAAAAAAAAAAGACAGTAAATGTGTCGATATTTTAATACCGTGCGATTCTGTAGTCATACATTAAGTGTGCAGAGTGCCATTGACTAACGTTAGAGTTAGAATTTTACACATGTGGTAAATTCTATTTGGTTATGCTACTGATATGTAATGAAAGCAAACACGATAGCTTGTTTTTGCCTAATGTACAACAAGCTTACTTAATTAACAATCGTAAAACAAACTTAAACATTTAATGTTAAGCCTGTTGTATCTAGTTATATATACACTTTCACAGAGGGAGTTCTTTTCTGAAAGATTTTGGGAATGCAGAATGCGCCACTAGCAGCCTTATATGTACACTGTCCTGAAGGGCTGCGTCAAGAGCTTGAAAGCCGGGCTGCACTTCTCCTCCAACCTCTATCGGCTTCTCGTTTCGACCACTTTTCCGAAGCTGCCGCGTGAACTCTCCCGCCTAGCGGTTTCCTTGGCTGTCTTGAGCGTCAAAATTGCGTCGGACAGATCCGCAGTCTCCTTCCACGCTTCTGTCCACCTTCTCGATGGGGCGGCCTTTCACGGCAGTTAAGCCCGTGCACTGCTTTCTGACGCGTAAAGGACGCGTGTTCTACGCCGTCCGCCTCCCCAGATTCACATAGCACACAGGCGGCGTCACTAGCAGCCTTACCTTAACTTAACCCGAGGTATATCTTCAATGCACCGAGAGCCGGACATGTTAAGCTATCTAGGGTTTCTCTAACAGTCCTTGTGGCAGCATGGCCGCTGACACTCAGCGGTATAGTTAATCATCTAGTCTTACTGAGCATCGCTCAAAGAAAATTCGATCAACAACAGGGATCGAACTCTGGAATTAACCATGACTGGTCAGAACCTGACCTGTATAGTAGGTTAACTCCTCATGTTGACAGTCAGCCTTAAGTTCTGATATCAGACTTTTGGTTCAGCTCCCTCTGGTGACCCCGGGTGTAACCTGCACCCATTCCATCGGCCAGACCGCGTGGCACTCCTGGCTCTAACGAAGTCCAGCTTTTTTCCAGAAATGTATTGTTTCATTCTCCCGCCAATAGGTTTCATGGCAGCATCTTAGTCAGGACCGAGAGGGCTTCGATCGAGACCGTCCGGTACGCCCCGCTAACCCTGACTGCTAGGTTGGGCCGATTTTAGTGTACGTTTATTTATCGCCGTCTGTAGTGCCATTTTCGCCCAGACAGGGGCCGCGTAGAAAGCTGACAATTCTGCAACCGAAGCTAGCAGCCGTTCGTTATCTCCTGATACAATCCCATATCTGGGCCTAATTCGTAGCAGGTTTTAGGCGGCCCGCTGGGCCTTTGTTGCGACACGTTTTACATGTGCCGCTCCGGCTAACCCCGTATCGAGACTCACTCCAAGGTACTTTTTGCCTCTACCTGCCTAGTCTCTATCGTGTGGCCCGCTATCATCAAGCGGATACTTGTTGTCTTTTTCCGGCTCGTCAAATTAGCGCCTCGGTCTTATACGGTGCAAGCCGGTCAGATTTTTGCGGTCCATCCAATGCGTCACCATCGATAAAGCTTTGTTGGCTGTCTCCTCTAGGGCCACTTCGGTCCGGGCCGTGATCACCAAAGCCAAGTCATCCGCACACACCAACAGCTTGGCCCCTTCTAAATAGTTGTTAACGTCCAGCACCCCGTTGTAGGCTAAGTTCCAGAGGGCGAGTCCCAGAATCGAACCCTGTAGGTCCCTGACTGTAACTTTGTATTCTTGCCTTTCTGCAACCGGACTTCGTTCATCCAGGTGTTCGGCAGAGGTACGTAGGTTTTTCTTCTCTTTAGCGCGTGTACCACTACTTTCCAGTTTAGACAGCGGTCCCATGGCCTGCTCGTTTCAGGACCCTATGAATGGCTCCAATAATAGATTTTCATTTCCGTAAACTACACTGGATTCCTGACAACTTCTCAGGCTTTGATTTTCTTGTTCAGTCTACTGACCCCCGCTTAATAAACATTTTGGCCACCCCAGGGGATGCGCCGTCGGGGCCAGTACCTTTCCAGACGCCAGCCGTTCTCCAGCCCATCTGATCTCTTCTAGTGTTACCTTCGAAATATCCTCTTTTTCCAGCCGGAAACTTCTTATTGCCCCTCTTGGCCTGTGCCGGATTGATTGCAAAGATTGTCTGTCCCCAGCAGCACGTTTGGCGGAAGCTTCAGTGGAGCTCTCCGGAGATTGGCTATAGCAATCTAGCACGGCAGACCCCATGTCGCTGACTACTGCGTCTATTAACTCTCCCCACGCTCGCGACTCGCTTTTAGCGATGAGTCCTCGAAGTTTCATTTGGGTGGTCTTGTACTTGGCTAGTTGGAAGTCGGCTTGTCTTACCGACCTCGCCTGGCTCCCTCCTCTTTCAGTTTCCTCTGCCCAGCTAGGTTCGCGTCGTCGTGTAGATTATTTAAAACTTATTACATGCCTTTTTGCCTTGACGATATCTCCACCAATACTTGGGTGGGTGACTGCCTTTACCTTGGCGCGAAGGACCTGCCATTTGCATGCTGCAATCAGCATGACAGAGAGCTGATGTTCGTTTATATGGCTTACCGTAAGCCGGCTACAGCTCTGATCCAATTTAGCCGTAAGAATCTATGTCAAGCTTTCGCATTTGCCAGCACTTCCTCGTGTATGTCGTGCGGGAGTTGGGTATTATGGGCTTGTATCTGTAATCACTCATAGTCTCCGCCTCTTCCGCCATTCTCCTATCCTAGAAAACACCGATTTACTGACCGGCGTTAATTCCATAAAAGCTGTCTGGTCTTATCTAAAAACAATAGTAACTCCATCTTTAAGTGCCAATAGGCCCATCTTAGCTATCCGTTCTTGTATAAAAGTGCCCTCTTAGATGTATGTCGGCTCCCCCTATGCTGTACTCGCGCCATTGAAATCCCTCCTTGGCTGCGCGCGCTCTCGGCGAACTTTTCTACGGGGTCACGAGCCACCGTCGTGTCCTGCCCATTGTTTTTCTACTTCCCCACTGTCTGCCTGCCTCTGGAGCACTTTCTTGGAGAAGTCTGTCCGATGCTCATCTACCCTGCAAACGTGGTAATTCAGTATCTCCGCTTTGCAATTTTGAATCATGTAGTCAGGGCTGCTACATTTAAAATAGACCTTCCTCGTAGCTTCGGCCTCTTTGCAGTCTAGAGCTTTGTAAGCCGGTTTCTGATATTTAAAGCAGCTAGGAGTCCCTTAGAGACTACCACGAGATGGACACTTCTCGGAGGGGCGGGGCCTCCCTGGGGGAACTTTATATGTTTGATCACCTCCGGCCATTCCCGTTTCAATAGATCTACCTGTCCCTCAAGTTACTGCTTTCTAGACTTCCTCTGCAATTTGCGCTACCACTCTGTTCTCATTTGTGGTTGGACATCGGAAGCACGGCACTCCTTTTTCTGTCCTGGTTTTCATTGTCTCATTTTCACATTCGTCCATATGCCGCTCTAATTCATTACTTTCGAAATTGTTCAAATTTGTTTTTTGTTTTGGTCTTTCTTGTATTAAAGCACCCGATTTCCTTACCGATATCTTTGATGGTGCCTTAAACCTCTAAATTTGCATCCCGCGTGACTAGTTCGCTATCCTTTGTTGAAGCTACTAGGCTCAATTTCTAAATTCCGACTGTTCGTCAGTCATCGCGTAAGAGATGTCTCCACCTCTGGCCTTGGTCCTTTTCTCCTCCCTTGCTAGCCTGCATTCGTCTCCAGTCTCTACCCCCGGTTGTCCTCATCGTTGGCTATTGCCTGGCCCTTCCTGGCAGTTGGCAAACCTTTGTCCAGTTTCTGAGGCTGCACATTCCCACCATTTATTATGCGATACTATATCGTTCACTAGGTCAACGCTGTGCTAGATATGGTACACTAAATTACTCTGTTGCAACAGGGATTCACCTCAAAGTTTTCACTGATGCTCACAATTTTGAAGTTTAACGATACTACTGCAGATCAGTGTACCTACTTGCTAACACAAAGTTCTCTAGTTTAGGTTACAACAAAAATCTTTTCCACAGATCTACAGAAGTCACGTCCACATCATTTGATTTCGAAACCCGTCATAGAGGGCGCTAACACCAATACACCTGCTTCATTAGCACTATATGTGTTATCTCGTTTTTGAAGTTTAAATCTACATGTGCACTGCGTGTGTGCATGTCTTAACAAACAGTAATTATTTTTGTGTAGATTATCTTTACCACAACGTTTCCATGGTATTCTGTCTCCGCTACAGAGCAGTTTCCTACTCCGATATCTGGACTAGGGCATACATTCACTTCGTACTCGTGGTCGCTTTTCTCCATGCTCGCTATGAAGGCCCTAACCGTGTAGAGTGACGGAATCACAGCCACCTCTGGTTGCGGAAGTTCTGAAGCAACGATATACATACAACAAAAATAAAGGTAAGACATATTATTTTATCCACCAATGCTTGGAATTCGAGACAATGTATTGGACACACTAACGCCAAAGGAAGTTGCGTCCCGAGTTTTGAAGATAGGCCTCCCGGCACAGTAATGATAATATTGTTTGCACGATTTCTTCCCTGCCGCATTAAAAGGTGGACACGTAAACACCGTACCGTTGAACAAATCTCGTGTAATATATATATATATATATATATATATATATATATATATATATGGGCTCACTTTTGCCTCGCTCAGCGATTTAAATACTCGGTATCTTGATATACGTTAAATATATCCAAGGAGAATTTAAATGCCAGGTAAAATAACAGACAGGCAAACCTTGTTTGTTTTTATCGATATCCATAAAAAGCTTGTATTGATCTATCGGAGTAAAACGTCTTTATAAATATAACAATGAATGTAAATAGCACACAATGTATTGTACACACTAACGCCAAGGGAAGTTGCGTCCCGAGTTTTGAAGATAGGCCTCCCGGCACAGTAATGATAATATTGTTTGCACGCGACTGTTGTACGTATCGACACGGTTTCTTCCCTGCCGCATTGAAAGGTGGACACGTAAACACCGTACCGTTGAACAAATCTCGTTTAATATATATATATATATATATGTATATATATATATATATATATATATAGATATATATATATATATATATATTATATATATATATATATATATATATATATATATATATATATCTCTCCATCTATCTCTCTCTCTCTCTCTATATGTCTCTATCTCTCTCCCTTCTCTCTCCTCTATCCTGATATCTCTCTCTCTCTCTCTCTCTCTCTTATCTCTTTTCTCTCTCGCTCTCTCCTCTCTCTCTCTGTTCTCTCTCTCATCTCTCTCTCTCTATATATCTATCTCTTATCTCTATCTATCTCTATCTCTATATATATATATATATATATATATTTCGGGCTCATGTTTGCCATTCGCTCAGCCGATTTGGAATACTCGGTATCTTGATATACGTTAATATATTCAAGGAGCATTTAAATGCTAGGTAGAATAACAGACAGGCAAACCTTGTTTGTTTTTATCGATATCCATAAAAAGCTTGTATTAATCTATCGGAGTAAACGCCTTATAAATATAACAATGAATGTATATAGCACATTGTAAGCACATTACTGCATTGTACATACTACTGGACATACTGGGAACCAGACGACGCAACATTCCAGATTTCTTTCAGAACGTGCATGTGATCGTATTATTATTATTATTATTATTGGCAACACTGACAATTTCAAGAACTTACTGCCGGGCGACGCTTCGACGAGACCGAACAGGATTGTGACAGCGGAGCGACACCACACACCAACGTTGATAAAATATTCCGCCCACGGTTGAAGCACCATCTGAATAGGGCCGGACGTGTGTTTGTTCTGTACATAGGCAAATACGGCCGGGTTTGGGTTTCTGTCGGTGGCTAATTGGCTGTAGCGTACGCTAAATGCAATATCCCCGTCGCACTTCAAAAACCCCTGCGGAATTGTCGCCGTTGCTAGTATTGTACCTTCCTCCGTCGGTTGCGCAGTTAATCGCATTTTTCGGTATTCCAGGTTGAAGTGACGATCATCTGCAGTTTATCATCTTGTTGTAGTATATATATATATATATATATATATATATATATATATATATATATATATATATATATATATATATATATATATAAAATCTACACCTAGAAAAACGTACGGTTGGCTAGTGACTTGATGCATGCATCAAAGCTACTAGAGGAAATCGTATAATTTATCGCTAACAGCGCAGAATTCACGGCGAAGCGGGGGGGAGAGGGACCTAACAAAATAGAAAACGGCACGTATTACCTAACAATTGGTATCGATAATTTAATTATATGTTCCATCTGTACGACCGTATACCCACTATCTTGTGCGGGTGGCTGCGAGAATCTGATGCATTCAAGTGTTTCAAACTATTAACGGAATTAGAGTGCACTTGAGAGTGTGCGGTAACACTGTCGCGCAAATCAATTAGATTAAGCCTATTTTTGTTGGCATAGATCATCACTTATAAGATAACATAACATTGTCTTTATTACATGAAAGTGTGAATAGTACGATGGGCGAATTCCTCAGCGTTGCGAGAGTCGTGAAGGGAAGTTGGCTTTATTCAAACAACTGTGTGGGCTCGTATCAGGCTGTACGTGTGCGCATTAGGCATGCAAATATTATTCTATGCAAACAGTCAGTTTATTGTGTGGGAGTTTGGCTGTTGTTGCTGCTACTGTACCGGCAAGCGAGGCTTTTAGTTACCAGCGTTGTTATAGTGTGGTCTAGAATTAAAATTTGTTTAATGGGGTTGCTTCTAATTCTAGACCATCCTCCGTCCCCTTAGACGGGCTTGGAACTTAACCTGAGGTAGATCTTCAATGCACCGAGCGCCCGCCGGACATGTTAAGATATCTAGGGTTTCCCCAACAGTCCTTATGGCAGCATGGCCGCTGACTCTCAGCGGTAAGGTTAATCATCTATTCTCAATGAGTATCGCTCAACGAAAAATCGAACCGGCAACACCCTGGTAGATGACAACCATGACTAGCGCACTAGTCCCCTAGACCACGCCGTCACATTGTGGGTGTGGCCTACACCCCCCTAGAGTCTAGAGAATATTTAGTATATGCCAGGCCTTACGCTTGTCTGATGGTTGTCGCCACTGTCCTTGTGACATCTGAAAACTGTTTTGCATCGATTTACACTGAATTCTCATGCAATTCATATTTCAATGAAATGTCAATAAGGGCACCAGGCACAGGTGTAGCAATCACAACAATGTTTAACTAAACAGTAGAGTGCAAAACAACATGCAAACAAAAGCAGTTGTCACTGAGCTCTCGTCGAGTGCGGGTCGTTCACATTGGAGCTGCGTCGTCTTGCTGTGATTTCGTGGTTTTGCTCATGCAGCTGTCATGCTTCAAAGTGGATCACATGTCTTCGTGATCGCGTAGAGTGCGGTGGATTGTGCTCAGTGATTGTGATGGTCGCTGTTTCTGGTTTGTGGAACGCGTACCAGTTTTTGACCAACAATTCGCCATTTTTAACAGTCTGGTGATACAGCTGACACTTTTCGCGCCTGTCTGGGATCCCTGTTGCACGTCTCGTCATAGCCGTTCCATTCTTGACACTCAGCCTGCATCTCCTCGCCCGCGTCTGCGAGCCGACAACATCAGAGCTGCACGCGTCTTCACGACGCGTGCCCTTGCACGTTCGCCACCCAATATGGTGAATGGGAGAGGTGTAGCGGAGCAGAGGAGGAAAGCCGCTCTGTCAAGTAGACTTAAGGTGAAAGAATTGAAGGCGAGGAAGGAGAAGATAACAACAGCTGCCCGGCGGACTCTCGACGCATCGAACGTGGCCACAGCTGTTCGTGACGATACCTTAACAGAAGGTATCAAATCGTCTGTTCCGAACATGGCTAATGCTTCCGAGTCTGTTTAGGATTCTGATCCAGGCATCGAAGTGAGCGAACTTGAGTGCAACGCTACCGCTAATAAAATTGACGAAAATGACTCATCCGAGGAGGGTTGGAATCTGGTTGTTAACAAAACCACCGCAAAGAGATTAGAGTGTTTGAAACAGCAAATCGGAGCAATTAAACGCTCATCCTACAGAGAACCCAAAGGCCTCTTCAAGGTTGTATTGGGTCGAAAGACAGACAAAATCATAGATGGCCGCATGGTTTCTGTAGTCGAGCCATTCGGTGAGCATCTTCTACCGCTCTGCGGCGAACTCTTCAGACGCTTCCCTCTTTCCAAGCCGGAATCCAAATTTGGCTTCATCCACGCTTGGTTTGACACGGTGGAAGGTGCAACGAAGGCCACAGAAATTTCCTCACTCTGCAACGTCCCTGTACTTGCTAAATGTCACGACTTAACAGGTTACAGAGCGATCATCACCGAGGTTGATAAGGGCTTTTCTGAACAAGATATCCTGGCTGGACTGAAGGATGCTGGTGTGATCTCAGCCAAGAGGGTGACCTACGTAAAGAAGACAGGTACGACCTCGACGGCATCACCTACGGATCGTGTGCTACCGCCGTCAGATGTGTTTCTGGCCTTCAGAACGCACAAAGTTACTCTGCACGCAGGAGCTCCTACTGCATGCTATAAATGCTTGAAACTGGGCCATATTGCAGCAAATTGCCGCAGTAACATCGCGTGCAAACAGTGCGGGCAGCCAGGGCACCTAGTGGCAAGTTGCCGCAATGCACCCAAATGCGTAAATTGTAAAGGTCCACACTCATCGTCCTCCGCGGCATGCCCGCTCCGGGCATATGAGATTGAAAAACGAAAGGCCCTGATGGAGTGCCGCCTCATGCAACGTATCAGCCAGGAGCTGCCTAACGCCAAAACGCTGAAGGTTGTTGACTCGGCCGACGCGGACCCGAAACCCTCCCTGGCTACTCACGAGGACCGTCAAGCTACAGTGGCCACTAATACCCCGGCAAAGCCTACATACGCTGCGGTAGTTCGCTCGCTAGTTGTCGAGACTTCAGCTGGCCCAGAAATACGTGTCAATCTGCCGGTCGTTTCTACAATTCCTACCAAATCGACTGTACCTACTACAAAGCGTCCACTTTGTAGGAGGCTTTTTAGTAGGTAATTTTTTACAGATTAAAAAATCTGTAAACCAAACACTTCAACCAAGCGAAAACAACCAACTTCCTTGTTAAAGCCGTCTTCACTCTTCTCTGGGCTGAAACCCATCTTGCGAGCTCTCAAAGCTGTATCACCGCGAGCAGCATCCTGTCTAAAGAAGCTTCTCGACGCAATCCATCCACTTCTATCAATTTTTTTAATAGTTTTAAATAGTTTAAAAAAGGCGGTTTTTAAATAGTTTAAAAAATGCGGTCTATACTAATGATTAGAGTTTTAGATTTTAATCTCTACTTATATTATGTATAAGCACATCCACAATGACTTTTTGAGTAGTACAAATATTCGCGGCTGCGAAGAGTGGCCCTATCTCCACAGGAACAAAAGTAAGCTTGCGGTTATGCATCTAAATGCAGGCACCCTGGGACTAAAAAAGTCGGGACAGTTGGAAAATTTAGTGGCTTTCTTAGTGATGAGGGAGCGCAAATCGACGCTGTGGTTGTTAGTGAGACATGGCTGAAAGATGTTGACATTCCGGCTTATTCACTTGAGGGGTTTGACTTTTTTGCGTCACATAGAAATGTTGACAGGCTTGGAGGTGGGGTGGGAATCTTTGTTCGTTCAACCTGCAAGGTTCTCGCATCTTTTGGGCTAAGCAGTGCCGACGGTAACGTGCAAGCGGTACGTGTCCATATTAAAAAGCATTTGGACTTTGATGGCTATATCGTAGGTTTCTACTCGAGCAATGCAATTTATAAAGATACTTTACTCAACATTTTGGATGATATTTTGCCCAGAAGCTCCTCACTTCCTTGCCTAGCTCTCGGTGATGCAAATGTCAATTTGTTAGCCGAACCGTCGCCCGCAGACTATATCTCCTTCTTTTCGTGCAGGGATCTGATCCATCTTATCAATAGTGTCACACGTCCCCTCTTCCGCACTTGTATTGACCATATCGCGGTTCGTAACTGCTCCGGCTTTTCTATTGTCCAACCAGCGATTCTCGACACCTTGCTTTTTTCAGACCATCTACCAGTCTTTGTCTTCATTTCTGATGACGGCGAAGAGGGCAATGCACCTCAGGTTGAATCTCGCGTGCCTTATCGGGCACACGATAGAGCTAGCATCGATCTTTTTTTAAGCCGCGTCGGCAAATCATCCTGGCTCACCGTGTTCGATGCAGCAGACGTCGACTTAGCTCTTGAGGCTTTTCGAGATATTCTTTTTAACCTCTACGAGTCTTCTTTTCCACTGCGCACTAAAACTCGCAGAGACGGCGCGCCGAAAGGGTCATTCTCATTTTCTCCTGGATTGCGACGGCTCCGCCGGCACGCCAATAAGATGTATCGAAAGTACATAAAGATGAATTCTTCCGAGAGTAAACTTTTATATCAAGAGAGCCGTAGGCGGTATTTTTGTGGCTTACGCGCCGCTAGAACTGCTTTTTACAGATCACGGTTCGATTCGTTGCGCAGCGACTCAAGAAATCTCTGGAACTTCATCAATAAAACATGTGGTAAACAAAACCGCTCAGTAGAACTGCCTCCCACTCTGACTGTATCTCCTAATCGGTCTGTTACCGAACCACACGAAATTGCCGATAAGCTCAATCGGCGCTTTGCAACTATTGGTTCGGTCACTGCCGCGCCTCTCTGCCTACAAGGCGATTTAGCGCCCATTTTTGCAGATTTATGGAACCACAAGGGCAAATCATTGAGTTTTCGCCCAGTGTCTAAGTCCGAAGTGTACTCACTCCTAATCAAACAAAAAGCGAGCTGGAGCTCTGGGGCTATGGGAATACCCGGTAAACTTCTAAAGTTAGCGGCCCCTTTCATTGTCGGACCCCTGACAAAAATTGTGAATCTCTCCTTTACCTCTGGGATCTTCCCCACACGCCTTAAGGCCTCGTATGTAACTCCGCTTTATAAAAAAAGGCGATAAAACTCTACCGGGCAGCTACCGTCCTATAAGCCTGGTGGATTATGTGTCCAAAATACTAGAAAAAGCGGCTTTGTCAAGGTTTGAGCATCATTTGGAGTGCATTCACTTTTTGTCGTCGCAGCAATTTGGCTTCCGCCATGGTCGTTCAACGGAGCTGGCCCTCGCCCATTTATGGCAATCTGTCGTGGATTCAGTAGAATCGACAAAAATATGTCTCGGAATTTTCCTGGATGTAGCCGCTGCCTTCAATTGTCTCAACCACGCATTCCTCCTACAAATGCTGCACGTATTAGGGTGTTCATCGGGTGCAATCGACTGGCTCCGCTCGTACCTAACCTCAAGAACTCAGGCAGTGAGAGTTGGTACAGTCGAATCTGCATGGAGACCGGTAGATATCGGTACTCCCCAGGGTTCAGTGCTCGGATCTCTGCTGTTCTTAATCCTTATCAATTTTATCCTCTTGAATATCCAGAAAGAAAACTTGGGCAAACCGATCGCTTTTGCTGATGACACGACGTTACTTTTTCGGCTCAACGCTTCCGAAATCAATTCGGAGTTGCCTTACCTCCTCTCACAAGTAGAAACAGTTATTTCAATCTTCAATAAACTTGGTCTTGCTGTTAATACTAGCAAGACAAACGTTATTTTATTCCGAGCCCCCCAGCTAAGGATGCACCTTAACAGGAAATTCTATCTAGCAGGGAGTGAGTTGGTCTTTTCTGACACCGCAAAATGCCTCGGGCTTATACTACATGAGTTCATGAGTTGGCGTGCCCATCTGGACCATATCAGGCCCAAATGCTATGCCATAATCTCAACGCTTTTTCGCATGCGGCTTATCGGAGTACCTATAGATGGCCTTATAATGGTATACAAAACACTGTTTTTGCCAGTTCTCCTCTACGGTATCCTTATATGGGGTAGTGGGTTCGAGGTAGTTCTTCGTAGGGCCCGTATAATACAAAACGACGCTCTAAGAGCTGTATTTGGCAGGCGATGCAGAGACTCCGTCAGTGATCTCTATGGGGCACATAATCTCCTCACGATTGATTTATTATATTTGCTGAAGGTTGCCGTGCTGGGCTTTAAAATTACTCGGAATATTGTTCCCTACGATGTTTCGTTTCCTCTTGTTCCCTTGTTTCGTAGAACCTCGAGGCGTGCCACAACATTTGTAGGGCCATTAGTTACTAAGAGATGTAGTCATCAAGCCGTTGCTTCTCGCTTGCCCGTGATATGGAGTAATATACCACAGCGCATTCGCCGCATCACTTCCCTGAATTGTTTTACACGTGAGGTCCAGAAATGGTTACTCACTAATGGGTGTTGACATGGCGGAGGCACACGTACTATTTGTGTTGTGTTAGGATGTCTGATTCTGCAAGGCTGAACAAACTTATTTTGTGATTGTCCATGGCTGACAGCAAGATATCTTAATCCTTTTATAATAATTATTATTATTCAATTTTATATTTTTTTTAAATGAGAACTAAAGCATTGTATAATGCAGTTCATTTAATAAACCACGATTTGAATCTTGAATCTTGACATGTGCTGCCATAGAGCCACTAGCGAAAAATGCGTTGCCGCGACTTCATTACCAGCTTGCGAGGTCTGCCTTTATAAGGTCGAAAGCCCTCAAAGTGCTCTCACCGGACATAGCCTCCTGCATCGGGATCGCCTCATTGCAGAGAGTTTGGAAAGAGCCGCCAATGGAGCGCCAACAGAGGTTTACATTTAAGGTCCCATGATCGTCATACAAACCTTGTACAGTAGCCTATCTCATGTTGTACTCAATCCTGGTTTTACAATAAATGCAAATCGGCTAACGTACTCAACAAAAGGTTGAACTGACTCAAGCTGAATTAAGCAGACGAATTGTGGACGAGTGGTATAGGCAAAATATTTATTCGTGTCCGGAATAGCAAATACACAACTTCAGAGAGCCTTTTCGGCGCCCGCGGATGCTCTCAGTGACACCCGCTAGTACCTGGTCGACAGAGCCTACTCTTAAGCTACGGAATGCGCAGAGCGACCTATCAATCCGCCTCAGCGAATCAAATCCCAAGGCAGGTGAAAATATAGCGGCGAAGTGGCAGCGCAGCAGACTCCTTCACGAGGTGGCACTGTGGGGGATGAATCCCCTCCTGTCCGGGACTAAGATCGAGGCTTCAATCGGCTAGCAATGTAGCGCCCGGGTACACCTTACTATAAAAGCATAAGAGCCACGAAAATGGCAAAGATCGGGCAGGTGACACGCGTTAGTAAGGGCACCTGATGCGGTCGCTTAACAGCTTCAAGCTCGGTAGACCATCCAAAATAGGGGAACAATAAGTGACCACGATACATCTGTTTCCCCCTTTACGGCACCCGGTAACCTCGTCATTCCGCTCCGAGGGGGGGGGCGGGAATGTAGTGGGCAACGAAAACTTTGCACTAAAATCAATAAGGCATACTGTATACTAAGAGAGAAATGGATGAACGAGCATCAGTTTTACGGCCTGCACTCCTTAACGTGTAATAAAGCTGGCTCGTCGAACGAAGGCGGGCGGGGACACTACACCTAAATATTGGTGGATGTCGGTGGCGTGGTGCATTTGCTTGCGTTTCGCGAGCGAAGAAGACAGATAGATGCACAAGTTCGAGCCCCATGGTTGCACGCTTGTATTTATGGGGTTCGTCTTACGAAACAGTGCGATGTTGGCTGATAGTCAGCCCGAAAAAGTTTAATTTGTTTAGGAGGCTCGGATTGTTATGTCGAGGCTTCGGATACGTCCGCCAAGGCTCCTCCGGGGCTCCCCCGGATGTCTTGTGGAAGATTGCCACAACTCTCCCCGGCACAGCTGGAAAGGGGCAGAGAGAAGTTTGACTTGAACGCAAATGGCATCCCGGAAGTTTTGCTATAAAAGACTAAAAAGCTGGTGGCCTTGTCGGAGGCCCGGAGGGTGTCCCCTTCGAGGTAGTGAATATGTTTGTCAAAAGGTGACCGAGAGTTTTAGGGCCTTTATATGACATCTGAGAGAGGTAGATTCCCAAGGACCTGGAAACGAGCGACTTTGTGTTGGCTTCGATGCTAGAAAAGCGCCTAGAAGAAAGGGCATCGGCTTTCCGGCCTATGAGCCTACTGGGCGCATTGAGCAAGATTGTAGAATTGAACGTCCTCGTCTATTGCCCAAACAAAGACATTGAATGAGGGATTCGTGCTTCTCGTCTTTCTGAATGTCAAAAATGCATTCAACATAATACATTAGAAGGTATTTGTAGAAGCGATGAAAAATAAGGGAATCTACTTCACGATTACAGGTTGGAGACGCTGGCGTACGCCAACGATCTCGCACTCATGGTTATAACTAGGACCGAGACAGCCCCCGAGAGGCCGCCATTGAGGCCTTGACCCAAATGAACCAAGGAGGTAAAGTCACCACCTTAACCTCGCACTTGATAAGACAAAGGCCATGTACCGAAGAGGTCAAAGAGAACATGAAGATAAGGATTCGTAATGCTTTTTGGACGGACATTCAGAGGATGTAAAGCACACCGTTCTGTGCTGCGAGCCTCTCTGAGCTGCACGGGATGCAGGTTGGACCGCCGTAAGAAGCCTTTAATATCAGAAGGATTGTCGATTACCTGATGACGAAAAGGCAGTGGAAAGAGACGACGAACTGGCTCGACACAATTTTGGCACTCAAGGTGAGCCTTAAAAAGCCAGGAAGGAGATGTTTAAGCGATATCGTGTCGGGAGGAGGTGCCAAGGTTAGAGGGAGACGAGCAGCTGGCTTCTACGGTATCTGGAAATGGGTCCCGACGCCTCCCACTCCGGCCGGTTAAACTTGACATTGCTCTCGTCCATCTGGGCGAACTACACGGTGGTGCGTGAGAATGAGGGGAAGTAGAGAAAACAAAGCCGGCGCGGAGACGCCTCTTCCGTTTTCACACGGAAATGTCGTGTCTAGCAACCGAAAAGCGTCACGTAATTCACAGAGCGCTGTTAATGTGTTATATGTCAGAGTCTAGCGCGGCCTCTATTCCAAGGGAATATTATCTATTTTTCGCATTTAACGGTAAATTAAAAGAGTTGTCGCAGCATGATACTTGCCATCAACCAATATTGGACAGAATTTGATGCGAGTAAACTCTAGTTCCAACAAGATGAGGCCACAAGTCACACAGTCAGCGAGACAAATTAGCTTTTGAGAACAGATCGTCTTGGGCGGGTAATCTTGGCTTAAAGGGGACATTCATTGGCCATAAATATCTTGCGAAATATCACCCTTATACTTTTTCTGGGAGGTTATCATTAGAGTAAAGTGTTTGTTAATAGTATCACGATCACTAGCCACTAAAGATGAATATTGAAGCGTACATTGATGTAGCTGAGCGTGAAATTTGTAAAAAAGTGCTAAGAAATTGGGTGTCTCGTGTACGCCGCCACTTGTAAAAGCTAAAAGGATCACAGCCTCACCAATATTATATTCCACTACAAACTGCATTCATTTTAAAAGTATGCTTATCATTTCTTGTTTCGTTATTTAAGAGACCATTTTGCAAACACTAATATATATATATATATATATATATATATATACAATCGTATTTAATATGTATGTACTGCGTGCATCGCTTACTTGTTACTGCTTTTAGTTAACAGCGTTGAGGTCAAACCAGAGGTTCATACGTACTAATGAATCTATTTTTATGATTTTATGTTTGCTTAGAGTGCTGCTAGGGCCGCCAATACTAATTCGATGTGGTGCCCCTTTGCTTTCTAACGTTTCTACTACTACGCGTAAAAGATTGCAGATTAGATATTCCACAAGTAGACGCGGACATGATTCTATCCTACCATTTTTTTAAAAATAAAGTAGAGAGAACAAAAAGATACAGCAAAGGCAATAGTGACTTACCCGGCGTTGCATCAAGTGCTGAATTGAAATTCGAAAGCAATTTTAGAAGAGTGATTCTGCACCAACATGTCAATATGGTTAATTAAATGCCCGTACGCGGGCATTAGACTATGACTTAATTAGAAAACCATGCATTAGAAGACCATAATTGAATGGTTCCTTACGGAATAATTAGGTCATTCCTTATGGAACAATTTAGTCATTGTCATCGCACATGTAATCAATAAAACGTACTTAATTGCACTTACATAGCTACTGGCAGCGTACTCATTATTGTTATTTTAAATACCTGACGTACATTGCCATAGTGCGACTTCATTTAGCCTCGTGAATGTTTACTCAGCCTAAAATAGCGTAACACAAGTTGACTCACGGAGCTAGCAAGTCCATATGGCTCATAAGTTGCTCCCACTGAGCTTTTTTGTAACACGCTTGAGCAGTACGTTCCCTCTAGGACCGCCTGCGTTGACGGTGATTGCGCAGTTAGGTTAAAGAGCAAAATTAACGGGTCCCTAACTAAATATTGTATTTGTTGACTTTATTTTGCAACGCACACCCATTAAGTTCTTCCATTCTATTTTTTCGGCGACTATCTCTGGGGGAAATTCATAGCGCTCTTGTGACAATTATAGCCTCTTGTATGTAAATACCGTGGATATCACTGACTTGTGGCCGCATGTACGTATGTAGTTTACTGCTTCGAGGTTGGTAATCGGAGCGTACTCGTTTTCAGACTTCCTGATTATGGATCGACTGGCCTAGCATTTATACTATTTAGAGTCCTGCAAGGATGACTAATACAAATGCAATGTGGCGTTCCTTGGCTTCCTAGCCTTAAACAAACATTTAGTTTTATTGCATGCATTTACTAAACGTCCAAAAGTGGTAATTGGTAAAATGTTTAAAAAAGCGTTTGTTGGGCCGAACGTTAGTTGAGGTCGTAGTGTTTCTGGGTTATACAAGAAAATTAAGTGACCGTATCTGTTTTTACCTAATACATTTCAATAACCTTTAGTTTACAAATTTTAGAAATCATTGACAAAGACGGACCACCTCTGTGTATTTATTGTCGTATAGGACAGGGCGAGTGTTTCACAAACGTTCCAAGCTAGGGCCGCTGCTACATTTGATATGAACTCCATTTTGCTAACCCACTTCTTCCAAAAAACCTGAAAAGTTAAAGTGTGTGTGTGTGTGAAGACAGCGTCAAGTACAGACAACCTGAAATAGTTCACTGAAACATGAAACAAAATCCTTCTTTTGAAAACAACCTGAAACAATTCTTTAAATCCAGCTTTGTTTTTGGATCGTTTAGTAATCTGCAATGAAAAAATGAACAGATTATCTGTTCTCAAGACGCGGGCAATGCCCATGATCAACCCAAGCGAAACGTGCACTCACATAAAATTATGTCGTTGGTGGCATTTTGTGAAGCACCGTTTATTTTGAATTTCTGGCAAGGAACCGGACAATTAACAGGCCAAACAATTCACGACCTAGACTAAACATTATTGAGAGCCTATTCTCCGAACTGCACTTTCTGACAGTAATTTTCTTAAAATTTTGAGATTTTCCAAGATAAGGCACATCGTTTTGGCGTCTCCCGGAAGGAAGACCTCTACAAACAATGGATTTAAAAGCTGGTTGATCGTTGGCAAGATGCCATTAAACGAGGATGTCAACAAACTACATTGATGATTTTACAAGTCCGCATGTTCTTGGAAATTTGTGTTTTTATTTTTAGGCAGGTGCAATTTGATCACACGAGCGTTTATTGCAAATGAGTCTCCACTTAGTCTTAAGATTTGTAAAGTTTGTTTTGGCTAGAATGCTTAACTGATATCAAGTAAGATCAATCTTGAAATTTTGCATAGACAATTGGAAAAGCATGTGGTGCCAGCGTCCGGCTGAATCAATCTAATTCAATCTAATTGCACAAATTGTCACCACGTTGCATGCAGCTAACTTTTGTGTAAGCAGCAACCAATTTGTGTTTGGATGTATAGTTTTAGATAATCCGCATTTAACTTTAAAGTTATCGATTAAGGGATTCCGTGAAGGCCAAAATAAATATGCACACTAAAAGTAGCCAAGGTTTAATCCTAGAAGAACGCCTAAGAGGCAGGTTACCTATTTACGAAAACTATTGTTAACCCGAACGCAAAACTTCCTACTGGTACGAGTACTAGTAATCCATGATAAAGTATCGACATTGAACGTACGAGCCGCATGGCTTACACCATTAAATGCCTTCGAGAAATCAAAATATACGCAGTCAAAGACCAGTCTATTGTATATCTCAATATCACGATTTTGTTTCATTTTGACGAGGTGAGTTGCCGTATTTGCATATATAAAAAAAGCCATGTAGGTTCTCATCCAACAAGCTTTCGGATCGGAGGAAAATTAAAAGCATAGTCCACTAGCAATTTTTCAAGAATCATACATGCGATTGATGGCCGTGCTACTAGTCTATAAAGATCTACATTTGCATTCGAACCCTTCAAATCTACGAGTTACGACCGATTGTGAAAATTTAGCACATTGACATTCTAATCAAACCTACTGAAAATCAAAGCAGTCGGCTAGCGGTGATGATGTTCGGAGGTTCGAAGTGTTCGCTCCCGTTAAAGACGGGTGACCAACTAGTAGTGAGCAGCCAACACTGCTCAAAAGTGTTCCACGGGGGTTGTCTGAACCCCGTGCTCCCCGAGGATGCTAGGGCATTCAGTTGCGTATGGAGCCTGTGACGCCCAGGAACCTAGCCAGGGTACGTTAGGCGGCCAATTGAATGAACTACAGCGGAACTTTGTGAAACTGTGGTTAGCACACCCGGAACTGCGGGAAGAGCGGGTTGCCAATGTAGAGGTATATCCGCAGAAACAATTTGCCACACCCCTTGCGGTCACAGGCGACTTGATCCTCCATGCGGTGACAAAAACAGCGTGGAAAATTGCAATAGCACAAGGCAGCACAAGAAGGAGGTGACATCACCGAAGCAAGGGCAAGAGAGCCTGCTGGGAGGCCAAAAAAACGACTGCGCAAGCGCCAAGAGAAACTCTGCTTCTGCAGAGTTGAATAATAATGACAGTGCTTGAACTTGCTTTGCAGCTTGAACGGCAGTGTTGTCGAGACGAAGCCATCGGGTGTTCATACAGTTCATACGTTGCCAGCTACGGTAACAATAACACCGATAGCAGAGACAGCTGACCTACAACAGGAGGAGGAGAAGAAGGCAGACGACGATGGCTTTGTTGCGCTTCGGAAACGACGAGGCGACAACAAAACAAAACATCGAATGTAGAGACGAGACAGCGCAACACATGGTATAGGCAGACTAGAAGCCTATACCGCCGAGTCCGGTAGCGTAGTACCGGAGGAAACACGTGAGTGTTTCACGGGGTCGATTTCCAGCATTGCACATCTGTATTTATGGGCTCCGTCATACCGTGGACATACCGTTCAATGCTGGAAAGGACGCCCCGAGGCTGGCACGACTGGTGCAGATTACGTCGCGGCGATCGAACCGCAACCGCGTGGCTATCAAAAGAGTATAACTAAAAGCGGTGGTTTGAAAGCTAAGCTGCATACACATGGTGGTGATGCATGACGAAGATTACGCAAACTGTTGCAGAAATGAATTCTAGCCAAAGGAAGGTCTGTTCCGTTGTTAGGTTGTGATCGTGCCCTATGACAGGATGGTTAAGAAGAGTTTTATTGGCGCCTGGCGTTCCCCTCGTGTAAGCAACTGATAATTTTTAGCAGCAAAATATTAGCCCAGTATAGTTAACTTGTTTCGGTCCTAAGAGGCATTCTTCCTTCGGTTCGCAATCTATACCACAAACAACCACAAGCTAATTTTACTCAAATGAGTTTTGAGTGAACTAAAAACATAATTGGATCGTTGAATACGAAAAGTAAAAGGTCTAGTTATCACAGAGCCTACATCTGATGAAATATGGACGGGGCTGATCCATGAATGTATCTGCGCTTAGAAAACAGTTTAGTCCATTTAGTTTGGAATGGTAAGAATATTATAGTCTGATATTTCTAAATCATTAGAAAATGCTGAGGGTCACCAGAAAAATTACGCGATCAAATTACTTACGAGACGTTTCTAATTTGCCACTCGAGACGGCTGTTTTAGGCATATCAAAAAATGCCTAACATTATACCATAGTTTCTGCAGTCTCAATCCACAGATAGCTAAATTTAAGCACGTGCACATCGCTCACCAAGTTCGTAAGGTCTTGAAGCTTCCCTATGTAGTGTCTCGCCAATGTTACCTATAATAAAGCTGCCTGTTTGTAGTCAATTGATATACTACACACGACTACCCAGAGGATAATACTACACGCCATTTTTCACGCGTGACAAAACGTAAAATAGAAGAACATCAATATAGATTTGCTTTACGCCCAATCGCCACTTGCCTCCAGTCGTGATCGAGTTCCAGTAGATCTGCATAGGCTCGCAAAAATCCCGAAGCTCCACTTCAACCTCAATATTTGGCGTGACCTCTCGAATCGTCAATTGTGGTCCGCTGACCATCGTCGAGTCGAATAACGCGTAGAATGATGTGCCAATATCCGCTTCCAAAACTATTAGCTCGTGCGTTTGGTTGCATGTTAAGTGGGGCAAGGCGACATGTACGTCGTAAGGGTTCCTCCCCTTTCTGCTTACCGTCAAATTAAGACTACTAGTTTGTACATCTTAACAGCAACCAAGAAGCCAAGATAACACTTAAATTAGACTTTACGTGAGTGACAACCAACAAGGTGTGATATATTTACACTTTGAGACATATATATATATATATATATATATATATATATATATATATATATATATAGCTTTGTTCAACCATACAGTGGTACGCATTTTTTTTCATAGCAAGATGATTGATTTCGTCCTACGGTCGCCGTACAGATTACTGCAAATTGGCTGCGAACTGGAACCGCCTAAGGCGTCTATAAAAGAACAATAAATAATACACCGCACGAGAATGAAGCCCGCGCTGTTTGTCTAGCCCCGACGTACGATTCAAACGGCAATAGACTAGCCAACTATACGAACCGTACGTGGAACGTGTATCGTAACACCTAACAGAGGCACAATGACGGTCAGAATGGCGCATTTTTCCATCGCAAAATGCGCTGCTCCTCGGTAGAACGGAACGTGGCCATGGAGCTGCGCTACCGCAAGGCGCGTAAAAATGTATTTTACTCTTACTCAGAAAGTTGTCTTATATGTATATGTTCATATGTATATGTATGATAGTTTATGGTTGTTTCCGAAACCGTTCGACACGGGGAGGGGGCGTTGGTTGTTCAGGCCAGCTGATGGCTGGGAACTACTCATTGGAGCCGATGATTAAGACAACATGGCGCATTTGAAGATGATGATGCGTGATGGCCAGAAAAAGGTTGTTGGTTCTAGAGACAGACAGACAGACAGGGTGACAGAAGACCCCGCAGAGACGGACAGATAGTCTTTATGCAGGCCAGAAGAACAACGGTGTATTCTGTGTACGACATGCAAGTCACCCCCTGCGTGAGAAGGTATGCTGACGGTGTCCCATCCTATCCGAGAATGATTGCTATTGCCAGAAGATGGGAGGCATAGCGTTTCAGTAAATGGTTGGCCGATGTAAGACCAGAGAGCAAGTGACGGCTGTATACAAAGCAGGGTGGTAGGCCGTCAGTGGATACTAATTGCGTACGGAAAGCAGTTACTCAAATGTGCCGAGAGCTAATTGCACCGAGAATGGCCCGAACGATTTTGAACTGCCGATAGCCGGAACCTATTACCAGGGTCTCGTATGATCAGGAGAATAATCATCCAAATGGGTACGGCGTCTAAGACGTAGCCATGTGTTGCTGTTGTGTCTTCGTTGTGATGAAATAATGAGCGATGAAATAATGATTGAACAGTTGGTACAGTTCATTTAAAGTGGCCTCAAAACGAAAAAAGCACTAATTAGTATAAGATGCACTAACGGTGGTCTAATCTACATCGCCACGGGCTGCACAAGCGATATACCAATAAACAAACGCTAGACCTTCCAGACCGGGATTGGTTTGTTGCCTCTGCCCTCCGTGTGAAAACACGGAGGGCAAATTCAAAAACAAAGTGAGTGACGAGATGTATACTAGAGATGGGGACCCACAGAGCATACTGCTGTGTTTGTACAACACGATGTGTTTTTTGTATTTGTTTTGTTTTGCAAAGGGCAAATCAATTTTACGTTGATATGCTCTATGGAAACTAGAAATAAAATGAGCTGCAAAACAAAGGCATACATGATAGGTTTTAAAAAGTGAGTGAGGCATAAGCAAGTTAGAACAAGTTTTTGCGGACAGACTAAGCATCGTAAAGAAGTGTCGTTACTGAATTTGTACAGAAGCGCAGGCCTGTACCGCAGCAAATCATGCAAACGCCTTCACTTAAAATAGAGAAATCTTATATGTTTCTGTGGGCGTAACGATTCGAACTGCAAACAGTAAGGAACAGTTATATTGCTGAATATCAAGAGCCCCAACGTGGCTAGAGAGGCGAAACAATATCGGATACATTGTCTCGGATATGCTATCGAGACGAGTCATCCAGCCAGACGTTTGAGAGAGTAGATGCAAAGGCACCAAAGGTAGCGAGCTGAGGTTGACTAAGAGAAGCGCCCAGTGTGAGAGCGAATAGCAGCTCGACCAACGACGGCGGTTACACTCCCCGCCACCAGGTGTCTCCTCCATTTCCTTACTATTGCGCCATTCAACTCTTACTTACAAAAAAATGCCGCCATCCGTAACTCGACGTCTCATGACAGTGAGAAATAGAGATGGGGCCGATGATGAAACCTACACCAGATAACGATCTGACAGTGACGTTGATGTCTCGATAATGCCACAGCCGGGGGGGAGGGAAGGTACAGCGTGGAACACAAGCGTGAAATGCAGAATGATCTCAGTCAAGTCGAACACGCATACCGCGAAATATCTCAACAAAGAACATGATCCCACATTGGCCTACGCGTTTGCTGCGAACGTACACGCCGAGCCATCGTGGAAAAGGAAAGTAAACTTGTTGTGCACTTATTGTAGCAATGCTTGTGGCGAAAATCATTAGTAGACGGTATAAATGATTAATGCAACTCACCATTGTATCGCTTTTCACCTAACTTTGTGGCGAGACGCTTAATCTGTGCTTGGAGCGTAATGACATGTTACATCTTGTGCGACTCGTAACAATAGCAGTGCGGGTCAGCTATTCCATCTACACTATGTACAACCCCAATCTTCATGGTGATGGACCGGAAAGTACGGGTGTTCCATGCATACCTACTTCGCGCTAACCTTGCGTTTCCTGCCAGATCCCGATAAACGATTGAGTCAGTAGTCATTTAAGTAGCTATCTGTTCTAGAATTATCCATCTATCTAGCGTAATCACTGACCCGATACCATGTAGGCGCTTATAAGTAGGAAGCCCAACGTGAGCAGCATATCTGCAGCCTGTGATGTCAGGCAATAGCGCAAACCGGGCTTCTATATCGTTTTCTCCCTATTTAAATGGCACTTGTCGTTGTCTTATATAGTCGTCGACTACAGAAGGATTTAAATTGCATAGTCACGTCAATGCGTTTCTGAAGGCTATGCCTCCATCGTACGGTCTCCTTCCGGACGAAACGGAATCAGTCTGGCTTGGTAGTTACTACCATGTAATTAAATGTTTGTCAGCACAGTGGCACGAAAGCACATATCCTAACTAGTACTATCAAATAATGAAGTTTCGCGGCGCACGCTTGTTGCTTAATTACTACGGACCAGATTATGAAAACAAAATTCTAAAAATAAAATTCTAAAACTTTTTAATACTTAGCAATGTCAGAATGTAAATAGAACCGTTTGCAAGCATATCAAATGGCAAATTATGGATATGGGTGGCTTTTTTTAGTAGTATTTACGACTGTCGCGTTTGTCGTTGTTGCTTTATCCCGCGGTTGCTTATTCTTATTGTCGACAAGGTAGTCGTATCGTTTGATAAATGCAATAGGCGATCAGAACTTCTTAAACAAACAATTTATTCCGACTGGTATTCAACGACGCGTCATGCGGCTATAGCACCCGAACTAGTCATCTGAACTCGTACTGGCGGTCGTGTATAATATAGGCCCTTTATAAGATATGATTTTATTACATTACGTTTCGGTATTGCTACACAAATCAAACCATATTGCACCTGTTAATTTAGACATAAATCCCTTACGTTTATGAAATACGCTGCATATTACCTATCCAGGAAATATCACTGACCCAGCACACAAATAGCTAGCTCTGACCGACATGTCAGCTCATGAAGCTTGGTGTAAATGAGGCCGCAAAATGTACGCCGACACTTATCGCAAGACTACAGAACCTAGTCCGGTGACAATCTATCGATGGATAATCCAACATTGCCGGCGTCCTACAGAACCTAGTTCTGATACGTCTTTTGCTCTCATCTTTTGCTTAAAAAACTTCTACGGAACTCTCGCACTGAAGGCGTAGGAGGGAGTTGACAATGGTTTACAACAACCTCTAACAATGGCGCTTTTCTCGACATACGTTAGCTTGATCTGTGCCTTCTAGGTTCAAAAGTTTCGAAAAGCTGAAACCATTCTCAAAAAAGCTGCCATCACTGTGCCGAGAGTGACAAGACGTCGCGCCTTTTAAACGTTTGCGGCGGCATGCGCGCCCGGTGTGCTATTCCTAAGCTACGCCTCCTCGTACCTCGAGAGATCATACGTTACAAGTAGCTAAATCAGCGCGTCAGAATACCTGACCGCATCCTGTTGATCAGCTTTTCTTGGCAACGTCCCGCTAAGAAGACTGACTACACAAGCCGCCATTGCCCTTAGGGATAATCTTAGGCAAGCAATCAGACCAAGTTGCTAGGATTTTACCTATTCTTAAGTACATGTTAAACAATGCCGTCGTAGCACCGTCGTCTGCTTATTTCGGATAAGCTCGAGCCCAAATGCCTTGTTATCGCCTTCTCTCTCACCACTGCAGCGTGGATTTAGCTAGCAATTGAATTTCACCTGTTGCAGTATCTCTGAACTGATACATTTGTTTTGAAGATTATAGTAAATACGATCACCTTACTACTATATTCGATGTCTCCTTCCAATTCGAGCAAGCAAACTATCGAGAATGGAGGATCCACTCCTCGGTAGCTTATTGCCGCGTTCACCTCTAAACAAGTAACCACAAGTAAGACGTGGGCGGTGACGAAGAAGCTCATATCCAGAACCCGTACTCATTAAGGGCTTAGCAAATGACCAATGTTCTGAAAGAGGCAATACTAAGGTACACTATTTGAAAGATTCGCAACAGCGGGACCATTTTTTCAAGGTCTCCCTAACGGAGGAGCTACGGTTGCTCCGCTAAGGAAATCTTGAAATACTATCAAGTACATCCTAATAAAATAAAGTTAGAAGATACTCGAGACCTCCTCATATCTGATGTACAAGGTTTATAAGGATTCTGTTCTAACGAGAGCTGTTGTTCAATCAAGGGAGCTGGGATCGGAGCGATCAGCTCATTCAGCAGCAATGTGGTCAGCAGTGCTAACGAACCTGCTGTTCCGTCACACGGTGCATGCTCTTCTTCTGCTGGCGGCGAATTAGATAGACGTTGGGTGCAGCCTTAGCTCTCTCAAGCAGGCGAGCTTCTTCCCCTTCTTCATACGCAGGCGCTTACTCACTATCTATGAGCACTTCTTGTAAATCTCTATGTTGGCTACAGCCACTTTTCCCCTTGCGCGCTGGCATTTATATTTGGCCTCCGTCAGGTGCAGGGTTCTGCTCGTTGCATGAGCGCGTTTTTGCTCGTTCCCGCGTTTAAGGTTTGCATGCCTGTTGATCTAAGACCTTGATCGATTCTCCCATCTTCTTTCTGTAACTATTGCAGCCATAACGGCTTCCTGAAGCACTGTCGTTTTTGATAAATATAGCCGCCGACTGTAAGCATTACTCTCAGCTCGACACTCACACTGTATATGCGTAACCCGGATGTAGATCGATCGATTTATCTCAACGACGTCTACCTCGGCCTTCGTAGATAATTTGGAAGGAATGCAATAGAAATACAATAGAGAGAGTGGGAATGAGGCCGTGGCCAATCTGGTTGCTGTACAGAACTCCTTTAACGCCTCAGCTCAGTAAACGCCGTCCCCGGCCAATGGCTATAGTATCGGGCGGCTACAATCGGCTATAATAGCTGTATAGGGCGTTCGAATTGATGAATCAGCTTCTGAATAAATTGAACAACAACAACTACTGAAGTTGTCAAATGCACCGGTTCCAACACACTTCTCGAGAAAGCGTCGACCACAATCCTGAATGTGATCCTGTCCAGCCACCTTCGGTCATTACTAAGATGGCCGAGCAATATTTCTACATTGCTGCTCCCCTCCTCATCAAAGGTGCACTCAATGCAGCTCCGCACCTGCTGATGAACATAATTTTCATTCGCGGAATCTAATAAATAACGTTCTTGTGTAATCCGCAGAGTTTTATTTGCTATTATTTAGTGGCCGGCATAGATATGAACGACAACAAAATTGTATTTACGGTAATGCCGTGGTGCAACGGAAAGTATCATACGGTACTGCCGTGGTGCAACGGAAAGTATTATATGGTATTGGCGTGCTGCATTGTTGTCGTTACTGTCGTCATATGTGCTCCTCCACAACATGCGCAGCGCCGCCTAGTTCTTGCAAAATGTAACCTTGTACTAAGTCACGAATGATCTTTGGTGGGCCTCTTCTTTCTCAGAATGTCGATTATTTGCATCAACCCGGAATGACTGGCCAGCTGCAAGGCGGAATGACCGTCGCCACTGGCACTCAGCACTGACGGCATTTACTCGCTTAGACATCACAGCATCCGCAATTGTCCGCCGTCAACGTGTTTCTTGTCGTCGTCACCCAACGGCCTACGACTCAGAACATCAACATGGCTCATCTGCATCGGAGAGGTGCCGCGGCGAGGTGGTCGTGCAGAGTGTCCCTCGGCGGCGCGCGGAACTCCAGGTTGTCCTGCCTGGCCTGTCCCCGCTACGAAGCCGGGCGAAGCGGGGCGGTGGCGGTGCCGAGTATGAGCACCTCGGGTCTCGCCAGATGACCGGTTGGAGCTCTGGGAGGAGCTCTTGTGCAGAAGCTGCCGGAGAGCAGTCTTGATGTCGTCCACGGCGCTCTTGTCCACGCTGTGTCTGTCCTTCGTGCCCGAGTGCTTGGACTGATGGGTATTTTTGTCGTTGCTGACCTTGGAAGGATCTCTTAGGGACACCCCTAGGACACCCCTGTGGCTGTCGGAGGCCGCGTTCAGCCACCTGACGCTGTACGCTGGGTGAGGGGCACGCTTACGTATATATAAGAAGGCGAGCACTGCCGAGTGTGCAAACGTATGGTAATTGATTAATAATCATCACAATATATATAAATATATATCTACGACTTAACTCTGTTTTTTGTATGCATGCTGCAAATACAAATCTATATTGATGCCAAAAAAATCTTGCCGGGTTCTTCCGTTCGCAAAAAACGGATTCTCCCGTCAAAACCTAGTTACACTTCTACAGTCTAGTCTGAAAGAGACCGTAACGAGGTATACTTAAATATATACATTTATTTCGCAATAACATTGCATTTCAAGATGTTACATAATTACAATACAGTTCATTATATACAATTTAAACACTTTAGCGACCGTCCCACCTGGCAAAAAAGTGCAAAGACCGCCGATGGGTCTGGCAGCTCGCTACGTGGTATTTAGCGCATATCTGCGAGCAGAACCGGCAACGACATTGATCGCTAACTTGGTGAAATCCTTTGGTCGAACATACCAAGTGATGATAGCCGTGCACAATGTAGTTTGAGTACACGTGCCGGCTAGTGCATGCCATTCCTTCCCAAAGCTCCCTGGCGAGGTACACATCTAACTGCGCGACCTCTGCCGAGGCCTCGGTCACTTTTCCCTGCCACTCCAACAAGAATTGCTGAAGTGGTTCTGTAATAGGTGACCTAAGCCTGACTCTGATTGTTTCCACTGCCGGCCCGCAAACCGCCAGCAGGTACACGAAGCGGCTTCTTGCCGTCCGCGGCAAGCAAAGAACCCGCTTCATATATATTGTGAAACATCTCTCTAGTGCGCAAATTTCCGCTGAGTGGTCCAACCGCCTGTAGCTCAACATGGCACATCTAGCTCAAAAAGACCCGGCACACTAGAGACACGTTGAGGTCCCACTCTGTGTGAATAGAGGCATAGCCGCCCGACATCTGTCGCCGATGTGCTGGTAGGTCGTCCTGTCTCAGACCCAATACGGAAGATTACAACTCCAGCGTTGGCCAAAAGGGTACTGTGTCTGCGGCAGCCAATCGACCCCCCGACTTTTGCTTCGTCTTCCGCGAATTTTTACTTAATATTAGCATTCAATAAATGAGCAAGAATTCTACTTGTCTCTTATTGGCGTTTTTATGTAAATGCGTAATTGCTTTAGTTGCGCTTTTAAATGGCGCATAGAATTATGATGGCTGATATAATAATTTCGTTTTTGTTAGACCACCAAGCATAACCACTAAAGTCTGGCTGTGAAAGCCTGAGGTATTTAACTTGACAGCACTACTGTTACCGCGATTACCTATTGAGGAATGGGTTACAAAGCTGAGTTTGTAAGTTCGGATTCAATGCCTTCGAAGAATTATCGCAACGTTGCCCGGCTAAAAAATTACAATTCAAATTTACAAAGGCGAATTTTATTTTAATATTTTGGTATGTTGGTAAACTCCGGTAATAAAGCGATTGAGGGGAAGGCAATCCGGCCCATCTTTGTCAGCTCTAGTAGGCCCATCCTTGTAGACTGTCTTTGCTCCAGGCGGATCGCTACGAGACGATTTTTTCAATTTAATTCAAGTGCTCCTTTATTGTTTTCAAAGGGTAGATAATTTTATACATGGTTATTAACAAAAATCCTGTATGCAATATATACAATGAACAATATAAGAGACATAAATAGCAATTTACTATACAATAGGGCGCAATAGTACCATTGCGTGATATATGGGATAGTAATGTTATAATAATATATCACTAGTTCAACATTCTCGCCATGCTCCACGAAAACATATTGTTGATTCGGTCAGATCGTGCCACAATTTTTGATGATATGGTTTGAGTACTGCGCAAATTGTTGTTGCAAATATTAAAAATATGGGAAGTTTATTCCACTGAGAGATTCGTGCGTACATTTTAAAATCTGCTCTAGGGTGTCGTTCTGATATAGGTAGTAAGTCGAGACTGTTACGCTCTACCTTACATCTCAATGCAACACGTCGAAGGAATTTAGACTAAACTTTTTCATTTGCATCAATATGTATATGTAAATACGGCCGCCAGACTTCACAGCGTAGATGAATTTATGGAACTACAAGGCTATTATAAAGGCGGATATAGAACATTGGACATTCGATAATAAACAACAAATATCGTATTACATATAAGGCTAGCAGATTGAAGAGTTTGCGTGATGTGAAGGTTAAAATCTAGCTCCGGTGTTCCGTTACCCCAAGATCACGAATGCTGTTTACTCTGGGTATCTCTTGTCCATCAAATGTGTGAACGTGGTCCTCCTTCAAACACACAATTTAGGGACCGAATTATCATATCATTTTTAGCGCACCAATCGGAGATAGAGCCAATTGTTCTCTGTAATATCCCCTTCTCGGCCTTTGTGCCGGATGGCCCATAAAGTTTAAGATCATCTGCGTAGAGTTTGTGCTTAAGGGTTTTGGGTATAACATGTTTAAGCTCTAAGGATATGCAGAATAATAATGGGCCAATACGTGTTCCCTGAGGCATGCCCGAGGGACACACCCCATACTGACTAAAACTGTTGTTAACCCGCACACAAAACCTCCGATTTGTTGGGTTGTAAAACAGTGTGCTTGTCTATATCTAGGTCAATTAGTTTCTGTAAAAGTTTAAGGTGGTTTACTCTGTACAATGCTTTAGAAAAATCAGAGTAAATACAATCAAATGCTTTCATTTTGTTAATATAAATGGCCCAATCTTGGACCATTTCAACTAGTTGCGTTGCTGCGGATTTGCGTTTAGTAAAGCCCTGTTGCTGCTCGTAAAGCGCTCCCTTAGACTGCATAAAATTAAATAAATGCTCTACAAGTAATTTTTCAAATAATGTACACGCTATTGATGATTGTGCTACAGGTCTATAGTTATCAACGTTCGACTTGGATCCCTTTTTATTAACAGGCGTAATTACGGATTGTCTAAAAAAATCAGGCACAACACCATATTTGTAGGACCTAACATAAATTAATGAGAGTGGCTCAGTTATAACATGCGCTACTTTTTTATAAAATAATGCAGGGATACAGTCTGGGGTGAGGCTACATTTAGATGGGAGTTGATCTATTTTATTAAGATATTATATTCCGACACAAATAAATACGGACACTTTGATGATGTTAGCGAGGACAAAATAAATGCTTTCGTTGGACCTGCTTGGGCCACGTAAACGGAGGAAAATACATTTTTAAAGGCATCTGCATTTAGAGATGTCATCAGTGATAACCCCATTGCTTGTTTTTAGTGCCGTTATGTCCTCTTTTACCTTTAAGCGCTTATTGGCATACCTAAAAATATTATGAATTATGGTTTCCAAAGTCAGGAACCAATCAGTCGCAGAAACATGCTACAACACAACACATATAATAACTATTACATTTATGCGCTAGCCTTCACATTGCGTATACTAGTCTATTCTTGTTTGTTGTCAAATTGTTGGCGTTGCTGATCGCACAGATCTCGGCACCGGTAGCCCGCACATTCTGAGACTTATCATCGTTGATAGAGCACTCTGTAAACTAGCATTCCCATTGTTTCTTTGACTTGTATTTATATGCCTGTGTGCACGTCAGTTGCTTGCATTTTTAAAGAGTATGCATGCAAACATCATTGACAGCCTAGTACTCCAAAAAATTGCCTATTAGAACTCGCCCCCTTTTACCCCATTGGCCGAGAGACCGGTCATATGTTGATAATAGTATATCTTCTCAAGAAATGCTTCCATTAAAACCCTGTCTAACGTGAGATTGTTTCATGCAGCCGCACTATCGTTCATACCTCTAACTAACGTCGTTTGTTTATTACGAGTATTATATTATAACCAGTAAACTGCAATGTATGCTTTTTGACAATTCCGATAATTTGTTCTATGATGCTTCAACTTTACGCTACGTAGAACTGAAAATGAAAACGCTGACCGTACGCTCTATAACCCAGTTAGCATCTACACTTGTAGCGTCATTGTACCTGCAAAATAATAAGACTCAAAATGATTCAATTCACATATTGTATACTTACTTTTCCAGAATAATGTCGATGGCGAACGAATGCTTACGCTGCCTACATTACGTCGCATAGTGGGTCTTGGTTGAAAAGAAATTCACAAACAGTTTGTTATTGTGGGTGGAAGGGGTTTTGTAACGTTTAGTTATGCTACCATCCGTGATGCCGGTCTTATTTGCACACAGTCAATAACCGTAGTCACCGTATTAAAAAAGTCGCGTTGCTCGGCAAACCAAAATGTAGCTAAATACACTGTATATATATATATATATATATATATATATATATATATATATATATATATATATATATTATATATATATATATATATATTTATGGTCTGGTCTTTCGGGACGATATATTTATTTAATCTTAAGCATTCATCATTGAACTCATGTTTATAATTAAAATAATTCACTTGTAACACTTCTAACAACTGAGAACATTTTGTAGACAAGGCTGTTTAAAAGAAGTCTTTAGTTTTCAAATTGCAGCAGTTGGCCACTGCAGATGCCACTGCTGCGGCCCTCTCGGCAAAACTTCAACACTTTCGTCTTCTGCAAACTTAATTGAATTCTTTACTCGTTTAGATAGCCTTCAGTGTCTTCGACAAAATATCAAATGGCCCCAGCTTCTTGTAGGATACTCTATACAGACCTATAGACCACCCTATGCTCCGCTACTATTTAGAGGTTAGGGTGTAGAGCCTTTGCTCGTTGCAGGAGTTCCACCTTCCTTTCGATTTAGGTAGCATACCTTGTTGAACCACGACCGTGATCACATCCGTTTTCCTTTTTGTTTAACTATTGCAGCCTTAACGCCCTCGAATCTTGTCCAAATGCAGTTCCCTTTTCAAAGAAAGGTTTTCTTTACCATTCGTTGTGCTTGTGCTAGTTCTAGTACCACAGATAAACCCTTGCATCGAGCCCGTTAGCGTGGTGCATTCGCGTGCGAGGAGCACGGGTTCGAACCCCGTCGTTGCACATTTGTTTTAATGGGGTCGGCTTACAAAGCAATGCGAACGCATATCCGTAGACGTTGAGTGTTGGCTAAGAGTTAGCCCAACAAAAAGTTCGAAGATAAACACTTGCAATTCCACCGCAGAGCTTTGCCGTCATGCAGTTCCCGCAGGGGTTGAAGACATCCTAAATTTGTAGAGCCGGAGTAATTCTGTCCATCGGTAATCTCTTCGCTAACTCAATCAGTCTAAGATAGCAAAGTTCCTAATTATCGCCAAAAACCCACGCCAGTCAACTAGAAGGAGCTTCTGGAGACACTACCCTTATAATTGCTAGGCAGCAACAAAGACGAAGAGGAATCTGCTCTAGGAGCCCTACGCTTCCAAATAGTACGCATTCCAACTTGCTTTCCAGCCGGCCAACCATATATCTGTACTGCCGACCTTGATCGGCTTGTTCTTACGCAGTGTAACCTCACCTCAAGTCTACGATTTTATTTTCCACGGGCCAGGCTGCCTTTTACTTTTTTGAGCGGCTGTCTGCTCGGGAGGACGGCTTACTTTGGACTCTGTCCTCCGCCATCATTTTCCGGACTGTCCGCGAACTTCCGCTTTTTATGGCAGCGGCCTGTCACTAGAATGAAGTTGCGGCTATCATCACATTCCATCGCGGTTGGTTGCTGTTGTTCAGCAGCAGCGGCAGCGGCTCCGCCGTCAGCTAGCCGACGGCTTCTACGGGAGTTCTTTTTGTAGTTCCGTTTGTTTAGTACTTTTGTCAACATTGGCGGCGCCGGCACGTTTAAGCGTCACCCGCTCCTGCTGGCCAGTCGAGGTCGCGACGTCGTTGTGACGCGGTTGTGCTGGATTGCGTTCAATAGCAGCAACAGCAGCTGCAGTGACATCACACGTCACTGTGGTCTAGAGTCTAGAGCTGTACCTTCTTAGTTTTCTACGCCCAATTAGAGCAGTTTCGTGCTCTGGTCAGGCTCTCTCTCTCTCTCTCTGATACTTTATACCTAACAACTGTTTAGCTATAAAGTATGCGCACCACTCGTGCACACAAACCTTATTTACCTGGATATAGTCTTGTGCAATGCAACCTTATCGGTAGTGTTCGTGTCGTTCCCTTGTAGGTGACATCACCGATACCTATCCATGGGGTCACATAAACTACGCAGTTTCCTCCTCGGGAGATAAGATCATGCGTGCGTCTGCGTACAACCTGAAACGTAGAGAGAAAGCTGCCACTCTAAGTATAATATCATGTTTGCTAAATGTTACTCACCCACATCTGCTGCCAATAGTCTGCATTTTGGTACAATATTCGTCAGAATATAGAAATTAATTTTCCTAACACACATTGGATTCCCAATGTATGCTTAGTTGCTGAGTACGGTCTGGGACAGCACGGTCGGGTATGAGGAGAGAAATAAACACCTATGAAATATATCAATAATTAATTCAGCTAAAACGCAGTATGTTCTAAGAGACAATGTTCCAATTCATTTAGGCCAAGACCTCTCGACATAGTACCATGGACGGAACCGGTACCTTGCTTTGATTAAAAACTGTTCTAAACGCAACCGCAAAACCGCAGTATTAAACGCAGTTAAATGCTCTTCGTGGGAAAAATCGCGTGGGTGGCAACTTTCATTATGCCCGGCAGTGCAAAATCCAGTTAGCGACTGAGTTCTTAAGTCCTGACTGCCGTAAGAATGTCTCTATTGGACGTTAGCAAAGGTAGGGACGGACCCGATCGTGCGGGCCAGCTCAGATCATCACGGGCCGACGGTTTTCATTGTGTACTGCATTGAATATAGATGAATGACCTTATTTATTAAAGGGCGCATTAAATTTTCTTCCAAAACTAAGTAATGAAGTGCCGTACAATTTAGTTTCTGAAATGTGGGATTAACGCCAATGGGGGAAAGCGGAGCAATATCCGCTTAACGCATGGCCTACCAGAGATCGCGTAGGTTATTAAGATAACCATTATTGCGATTATGTGGTAGATAGAGGAGACCCGGCACGTAAGAGAAAATAGTAAACCACGCTGCGACGTCGTGCTCGGGGGCAACTAAATAAAAAGCCCCGGTGGGGGCTCTCCTCGCCTTGTTTTCTAATGAATTATTATACGGATGATCTGGCGGAGTCCGGCCCATTTCATTATACTTTGCACTTTTCCAATGATACGTGATGGTTGTTGATGGTCGCTCGCCAGACCTGTAGATCAGCTGGTGGATGGGAGGGGAGATGTTTAGCGGCATATGTCCCGTGAGACAAGTTTGAGTTTAGAGCTCGTCACAAAGAAGGCAGTTTATTCTAAACAGAGCAGTGAATGATGTTGTACGACTTAGGGTCATGTAGTCGCAGTGTCGTAACTTACGTCGTAAGATACTGCCAAATCGTCAGCCATGCACTTGGTACCAAAATTGTCGCTATAAGATGCGCATTTCTGAGGACGAAGTATCTAATATGAGCATAATATGAAAAAATAGTAAATGAGCGTGAAAGCCATTATATAAGATATGCAGAGTTTCATTTCTTAAGAATAATCTTCGTTATAACATGTTTTTCAAATTTGAGCTAACGTAAAGTACAACATTTGGTGAAGATAGAAAGTCTATACAACATTTTTGGGCTATTTTACTCTCATTTTATAACGCCAATTGGAACAGCGGATTATATATATATATATATATATATAACGACAATCTTACCGTTCTCGGTCCTTCTCGTGGAACTGTGGACGTTTCCTCGTCAGTACTATAAAGCGTCCTAACCGTATAGGAAGTACTTTCTGGGTTTCTCATGTCGACAATAGTGATTTCTAGATTATATTCTTGAGTTTCTGCAGTAATATTCTCAACTGGATGCAGAGCTAAACCCCGATTGGTGTACAAAAAGGAAATCACAGCAATTAGTACAGTTGTTAGTGGCCTAAATAGTTACCCTATGCGTATGACGTGATAAATTACATATATATATATATATATATATATATATATATATATATAGAAAATATTGTGATGATTTATTAATCATTTACAATACGTTTACACACTCGGCAGTGCTCGCCTTTATATATATATATATATATATATAATTTTTTTAAGCTTGAAGCGTAAAGGAATATCTGCCAACTGCGCGGGTTCATTTATATCAAGTCATCTCGCAAACGTCGCCTAGGTTGATAGGCGCTTTACATCAATATAACTATATTTGGAAACCGCTTTGTGTATTGGTTCGTTGGGTGTGACTTGCTGGCAGAAAAGACAAAGTCACGCTAAGCTAACCTATTACTAAGCACTTTCAGCAATCTGCCTTGGTCGGCTACACAGGTGAAGGTGATCTGCACAACAAAGTAAATTGAACTTGAAAAGGTAGCCTATCTCTATACTTGTTTCGGTGGGATTATCGTAAATTCATCATGTGTCACCATATCGAAGAAAGGTACTCTTCTCTTTCAAATCGCATAAAAAAAAATGTTATTTAGTAATCCAAATAATTTACTTCAGTAAAGTTTTCGGGCTGACCCTCAGCCAAGATTTAACGTCTACGGAACTGTTTTTCACACTGTTTCATAGACGGACAGCCCCCATAAATACAAATGTGCAACGGTGGGGCTCGAACCCGCGCACCTACCTATTGTCTCCTCCGGTTGCGAGGCGGAGACTTAATCCACCTCGCCGCCGAGGAGATACATAGGTGCGCGGGTTAGAGCCCCACCGTTGCACATTTGCATTTATGGGGTATTTCCGTCTATGAAACAATGTGAAAAACAGTTCCGTGGACGTTCAATCTTGGCTGAGGGTCAGCCCGAAAACTTGACTTAAGTAATTATTTAATAAGTAATTATTACAAAAAGTAATTATTTGGAGTACTAAATAACATTTATTTGCACTTTAATTGCACGCTTTTATTAACTTTATTAATTTAACTTTAACCTATTTGCACGTTCTGCAATCTGTCAATGTATTTTTAGGCGCTAAAATACTAGTACTTACGTCCCGGCCCTGTGTCGATACTTCCTTCGACAAGTTTTCTTTCACCATCGCCGCACCAGTAGTGACCGCGAAAGCTGTAACTCGTCCACAGCTCTAACCCGTGTATCTTGAACACACGAGTACCGCTCTCAAATGGGCCTTTCTCAATAGCGCCATAGGGAGTCAACGCCGTATAGGAAGCATTGTAACTCCGTCTTTCGTTGCACGGGAATACGGGAAATATTACAGTCACCGTCGCCGAACTGTTATGAACTACTGATGTGAGTCCTAGGTACGGCTCTGAAATTGTGTGAATACATAATCGCGTTGTCATGCAATTAGCAGTAAACTTAATTAAAAGTAAATATAAACCTCACATAAATAACGGTAAACGGCTCTCATCGAAGTCATTGCATGATTGAGGCCTTGCGCACGAAACTGCTATAGCGCTATATATATATATATATATATATATATATCCAGTGGCCTGTTAGCGGATGGTAGAATAGGCATGTTAAACACATGGTTGCAGCGGAACTGCTACGAAAATGTATAAACCGCAATTTTTTGGGCATGCGGGAAGAAAAAGGAATCGGTAGATTGTCCGGTTAGGGAGTGTAAACGACTAAGCATTTAGCATTAGGGGGAGAGTTAGGATTAGGCACAAAAATCAGGAAAGGAACAGGTCGAAATTATGAAGCAAAGGCTATCCCGATCGAAGGTGCTCAATCTATAAGCGAGAAAAACGGATGGAATGCAATATAGGTAATTATTAGTTACAGCATTACGAGCCCCTGCTATAAAATGGTAATATGTGTGCATACACTTGTCAAACAAATACAAAATCGATATTATATATATATATATATATATATATATATATATATATACATATACATACATACACACATGAAAAGGACTTAACAGGACCAATAGGCACCACCTCTGCAGAACATATATATATATATGGTTATTCATTTATCCCAGTGTTACAACCACTTCCAGTTTAGTGACGGACATGGCTCAGCATTGTACGGTATGTAATCGATACTCTGTACTACTGTGTAGGCTTTAGCGTAACATAGAACGTAACCCATGACGGTGACTGGTTTAAGGCCTAGTTTCTGGATAACGGCGTTCTAGGCGGAGACGCGGAGACGTCGCGAACGTAGTTGATGATATCTAAAAAGCATTGACTTTGGAATAATTAGTGGCCGGACTCGCGACCCAAGGCGACACATAGGTGCGCGGGTTTGAACCCCGCCGTTGCACATTTATATTTATAGGGGTTCGTCTATGAAGCAATGCAAAACAGCAGTCCAGTGAAACTTTAAATCTTGGCTGAAAGTCAGTCCGGAGGTTTATGTAGGTACGCCGGACACTGGTCATGATGGCCGGAGTGTCGTCATTTACCCAAACCGCGGACAGGCTTAGGGCATTACTGGGTAGTTATGGGTGGGGCGCTTATGTTATTGAACTTCAAAAGCTGACGAACGGATTGTCGTCATGATGCAACTCTGCCCCGAATGGTAAAGCTAACCACGGCAGTTGGACAGCCTTCTTGCGTGCAAAGCGACTAGCAAGCCTGATTAATAAAGCCCCTACCATTTCTGATAAAGCCAGGCTTCAAGCCGTTAGTAGTAGAGAAGCTGACTGGCGCTTGGTCCAGTCAGCGATTGGGATTTTTTACACCGCGAGACGACACCCATAAGCGCAGGACTGCGGCTTGGTGTTGACCTGGTCGTGCCCCACTGATGTCGTGGCGGCGATCTTGTAATTGCATTGGCCTATCCTGGCCTGTCATGCGCTTTGAGTGCAGGCCGACGGGCACGTCAGTCCGCCTCTAATGACACTTTTAGTCGCGCACTAAGATCTGCCGGTTTCTATTGCGTACTGGAAGCCCAAAATAAATGCAGAGATGATGATGAGCGTAGCCGCATGCTTGTTTGGGACGTATTTGTAACCGACTCGTTGGTCTTATAGATCGTCGGTGCAGATGCGGACCGAGCATGTCAAGCTTCCAGGTTAGCAGAGGCTAACAAATGCTGATAATTCTCTGACGTTGATTATTCGCACGAATTTTGCCCGTTGGCGTTTAAGACTATGGGAGATGAGAGAGACCCCTTACACTCTTGCGAATTCTTGCGTCAGAGGCTGTCGCTTGACATTCAAAGAGGAAATGCAGCATCTGCTGCTGCTGCTGATCTGGGCTAATCCTGGGTAAGAAAACCCGTTACCACACGTTCGCGAAAAGACAACTGCTCACTCCGAGGTGCCAACATAGCAACAATATTTAAATAAAATGATATATATATATACGACCATGCAGCTAAATATAATACTACAGTTCTATCGTGAACTTACCAAGGCCGCATTTATCCCCGCAGGCGGGGGTGGCGAATTCAACTTTGTGATACGGCAGATATCCAGAATAATTCGGCTCATACACGATTAAAATATACTTCTGTGCTGGCTTTAGGGATCGAATTCGAAGACTCTGTAATGATTTAATATTTATACGAATATATATATATATATATATATATATATATATATATATTTTTTTTTTTTTTTTAATATCTATTAGGAGAAATAAAGTTTATTTTCCGTATAATACATTAGGTATATGTTACACACATCAACTAGCTAAGCCAATGCGCATTGTGACTGTCACGTGTCCGTTTCGATGAGGCCAGGGCGAGACCACTTCAGGAGTGTGCCCCGAACGGAGACAGCGTTTCCACGTTGTATGTCAAGATCCAGGCGTTGTTTAAGAAAGGACGATGACCTGTTATCACCGGATGACAGGTTTAACAAGGTCCCAACTTTGCGGATCAGCTGCTTGGTCCGAACGCCAGGGGCACCCAGGGTTTCAAACGCGAGAGGGCAATATTCATGGGGATAGCCGATTGATGAGTATTTTCTCAACTTGTTAGTCTCCGCAAGGTGGGCTGCATAACCAGCTTCGGATGCGCCGCCACCGGCCATAGAAGGAGATATATATATATATATAAATATCTGTTTAATCCCGAAGCGACACGTGCGCCACAGTGTCAAATACATGTTCTATCTGTTGTAATATATTTAGTTGAATACTTTGTACTACACGATAAATAAATGCGCGCTCACATGAGCCCTTTAAATTAGCTCGTTTCATGCATTGAGGATTTGTCATTTCATCAAACAAAAATGGCCATTATAATCTTTAACATAATATATATATATATATATATATATATATATATATATATCACACCGTCGCTAAATGCATTTTAATCACATATTGGGTTAGACATAACTGATTAAATTTAGCGCATCTTTACTGCCTAAGAAGCCGGCGAGGCTTTTTTTTATAGCGTCAGGGTACATAGCTTTATGTTCACAGTCGAAAACCGTGAGCCTCTTCATCCACGCTGGTTACCAGAACTGTGTGCCAGTTTTGACAGCAAAATGTTCCGTGACGCCACAGTGGCGTTCATTCACATTCCTTTAACCCAAATGCAACGGGCGGTGGTTGAGCGAGGCTCGTTAGCCACAATGGAAAAACGTGGATGAAACATCAGACTGGCTATAGCCCGATAAGAAAACAGCGACAAAAGCATGTAGAGGGACAAACTACGAGGTAATGCATGCTAACAAGAAGGTCACCAAACAAAAGCGGGTGCAGAAGAGAACACCGACTGTGAAGGCACTCAGAAAGGTTCTTTGCTAGCTGGAAGCACTGATAATTTGTGTTCTAGTTAACACACTGATTCGCTGCTGAAACAGGAGAGTCGAACGATCTTCGCAGCGGCCGGTAGTCATTCGTGTCTACGGTCCGGGCTTACCGCACGGTGTCGACCGCGGCCCTCCTGGTCCTGTCCAAGATGCTGCCATGAGATTTGCTGGCAAGTAAACGGGTGGAAAGATGGAAGGATAGCGATCTAGACTAAACATCGGCCAGATCAAGGACAATCGCCCGTGGCATGAAAAATAGATTGCAGTGTAGCCGGGAGACCCTCTGAGAAGCTGGACCAGAGGGCTCATCCCTAACCTGAAATGAGCTGTCCTATGGTACGACACAGGCGCTGACCGGGCACGGCCAGGTCCAAACGTACATGGTAGAAATTAACAAGGCGAGTGTCGACATCTGCGCGTTATGTAGATCGGGTGAGACGGACGATGTGTAGTACACAGTTCTGCGGGTCTGGCCCTCCGAGAAGCTAGAGACGCGGGTGCGACCACCGTGAGGGGAAAACCGATCAAGAAGTTGTAGCACATATGCAGACATTGGCGAAGGCGTGGAAGGAGTTCTGTGCCCTCTTCGAGGTTATCATGTCCTTAAAGGTGGTCAAGAAAACTGCAACGAGAGCTCGTTTCAACGGTAGCCCCCGATCCAGTCGAGAGGGAGCACCCGTAGGTGAAAGGGAAAGAAGGTGAAATAGATAACAAAGGCGAACGAGCCTTGGGATTAGGCAGGGACAGCCAGGGACGCTCCGGGCGATGACTTTCGAATCATTCCCAGGTGGCAGAGCTGTGGAAGGCCCTAACGATCTGGCTGATGGGCGCTTAAGCTGCAGCAAGGCAGACATAAGGCACCGGATGATGCCAGATTAAAGTAGAATGTAGGACTAAGTGCAACACCGCTCCTATGGATTCGAATCAATGCCTACGCAGTTACAGATTCCTGGGGTGGCGCATGTCCGTCAGGATTCCCGTAATCCCCCAAAGTAATGTTGAGAGGTTTCAAAAAAAAAGTGTTCCTCGTAGACCATCGCTCTGTTTTCTGTGGATCGCCAAAGACATGATTCCTTTGAATTGCTGTACTTTATTAAAACACCATGATACTGAGTTATAGAATGTATAATACAAATTCATAATAATTCCAGAGTTGTTAAATTGGCTCTATTTACCTATGTATAGTGTTTATGCAGACAACAGGAATATAGAGCTCCCTTCACTGTTCTCCTTTGCCGACGACCCGACTATGTGCACTAGCAGGTGTGAGGTGCGACAGAGTTTGGCCCGGCTCGAGACTTAAGTGACTGACAAAAGATTAAAGATAAACATTGGCAAGACAAAAGCGATGAAGTTTTGCCATACTGACCCGCTAGCAGCGGCCAATTAATTACGTATGTATTTAACTCTAGTGGAGTTTGTGAAGAACTTCCAATATCTTGTTCCAAACATCAGCGTATTCTCTTACGGAGCACATCGCAGAACGCGTTTAGTAAGCACAGACGGCTGCTGTAGGATATGCGAAACCGCATCTTTCTTCTCTGCTTGCCGCCTTAAACTTTTCCCGAGATGATCTGGCTTCAGTGCTTCTTATGGCATTTAAATGGGAAAAATCTTAGTGCGTGGCTCGTCATAGCTATTCATACGTTCAGTCGAAATCGTTTAGGGTATGTCTTCGCTGACACAAGGCTCTTTATGGAAAAACTACAGAAATTTGGTCTACCCGAAACTAGCGACTACGAAAAATGTATATGGCTGTGGGAAGAAAAGAAAATGGATATTAACTCAGCAATTAAAAAATCGGGCCGATGTAAAACAGCCAATAGAAGGGTCTACAGCGAACCATCTAACACGTTACCCGCTCTGCCGTGGATGGTTTCCAGCACGTTGTGTGCAGTCCCTAGTTAGAGCTATCCCTGAAATCAGTGGGTCGCTAGTTGTATCGTTTTTGTCTTAGTTACAATTGTTATTGCTATAATATACCCAGCAAAACTGAACAAAACAATTTCAAGTTAAATAAGCAGTTTAATATAGATATTCACTAAAAGTTTTCTTGCATAATGATCGACGAGGCACTGCAATATTTCAACTAGCAAACGCGTGAATCGTCATTACCGCATTGCGGGTGGTCAGGTTCGCGTACGTGAAGGCGCACGACTGCATCCCAATCTCGCACCAGGATACATTCAGATATACGGGCTGGCTGCGGCTCGCAGAAAGGGTGTAGATATCCACTTTCGCCTCTTCGTGGTTTATTGGCACAACCACCACTTCATGTGGCTCTGAGACAAAAATACCAACAGGTAGACAACAATATTATCGTATGACAGCTTTACGTGTCCGCATTTAGCTAAAGCTGTTTCCGTTTTTCCATCAAATCAATTTACGTATCTCGCTAATATGCAGTGTACAATGGAAAGGTACCGGGGCAATTGACGTGGCAGGGTTTAGTGGAGAACAGGACCGTGGGGGTGCTAGGCCCGTCCAGAGTGCCAATGCCTGTTACGATCAGGGTTTTCACAACGACAGAATATTCCGTGTCGGCATTCAGTTCCGTTATATTTACGTACTGCAAAAAATGAGCCAGAAACGAAACTATTGGTACAAGTGGAGACTATTTACAGTTATTTAGACGGAGAAGTCGCATGCAAGTAAAATATCACAAAACATTATAAGCAGTGTCACTAGTACCCAGATTCCAAGCAACATTTCTCTAAGCAACATAACTAGGCGACACCAATGTTGTGTACTGCGTTGTTAATTTGACATTTAATTTTCATATTTCTAAAGTTATGCCTCAATAGCGTGTCTGTTCCATCTGATCCCAACTGTGGTGCGCTCCACCCGGTTTATTTTTATTAGAACTAAGACAAGCAAGATGGTATCCATTTCTAATGCACTCAGCGTTGAAGGAAATCATCGCGGATGTTTAACATCTTTTGCGACCCCGTTAACCAGACCCTGAAGTGCTGACTGAATGAGGGACTCACGGGTGCGCACAGTTCTCTCCTTAGACAAAACATACGACATTCACACACTTATCTGTGTGTGAGTATATATTCAAGAAAGTCGCCGATCTCTTCTCTCAGGTTGCGAGGGTCAGCTGCTCACCGAGCCTGTAACTAAGTTTGCCTGGACCGCCCAGGGTCTCGAACGCCAGCGGTTAAAACTCACGTAAGTTGTTGCCTATTTCGCGACCTTCCTTGGCTTGGCTAGAGTACCAGTATGGCCTGCTGAAGCCGCCCCATTACAAACATTAGAAGGCGCTTATGAATCGGTGACGGTGGCGTCCCAGACAACCGTCCCTTTTTTTCGGATGCCTCGAGGAATGCACTATGCACAAGCAGAGCTGACAACCGTCAGCTCTTTGCGTGGGACTCACATTCACTAAAACCCGTCTTTCTTCGCAACCCCACAAGGTTCGGAATTGTGTAGCTCTACTTTGAGGCCATGAGGAGGGAGTCTACTTCAATCTGCTCATGATTCTATCTGTAGGCTTGTTCCAAGGTATGCCGAGACCCTACAGAAGGCCGGGTTGCATGTCGCCCCTTAGTAAACCCTTCCTTGAAAATTCCTCTCGACCTCCAGTGTGGGCTCTTCGACTTTGTTCTAGACGTGTCTTCTTCCTCCTGAGTGTCCAGGTAAGCCACGCCCGGGACCAGGAGCCGGGTGTTTGCATCATGTGAGCAACAATGTCGGCGCTGTGGCAGTCGGCAAACACAAACTCCGATGACTGGCAACACGTTGTTAGAGCGCTACATTTCGTCTATGAAGCAATGCGAAATTTTCTTTGTTTATTGACAACGTATAGGCTTCCCGTGAGGCCAGTGTCCAGTATAACCACTGCGATATTTTGCTTGTTTTTTTATTAGAATCGAGCGGCCTGCCAGTTCCAACCGTATCTCGCGGGTGATCCTACGTCCGGTTAAGTAGAGAGCTTCAGCCTTCTGAGACACCAGCTGAAGATGGTGTTCGTCCATTCAGTCATATATGTGTAGAAGCGCGAAGTTTGCCGATGATCGGGCGTTGACTAACAACGAAAGGTCATCCGCGTAGGCGATGGTTTAAACTTCGTCGGGTGTGCCCTCCAGCCACAGGATCCCGTCGTAGGTCAAGTTCCAAAGAACTGAGCCGAGGACAGTTCGGCCCCCTGCGTGAAGGACTGCCCGCCGTACTCAGAACCGGTGTGATGACGCCCTCGTCAAGGCTCGCCGCACTAGAACGGGCGACCCGCCGGTCAAGTACTTTGCCTAACACCCTCTGATGGATTCTGTAACGATGATCGCTGAGTAACTCCTCGTCGAGCTGCACCGTCGGGAAAAACGCCTAAAAAAGAGCGTTGAGTTCCTTAGGCGAAGGCAGGCACATCGACACGGTTGACAAGAGCTAAGCCGTGTTCCGGCATTTAATCCCCGAAGATTTGCTTTCCGTTTGTTGTGCGAGCTGCACTCTAGGCGGTGTGTGAGGCATTGAAATCCCTGGTCACTACCACTGAGCGGCCCGTGCTACTGCGGATCAAAGTAGCTAACCCGTCTAGAACTTTTTTAGAATCCCCCAATGGCTTATTGGGTAAAAAATAACAGCTATAATTTATTAGGGTTGTTGTCCAAGAGGGTACCCAGTGGGACGCTTACACAAGCATGCAATCAGGCACCGAATCCCTTAGCAGCGACCTTCCGAAGGCAAGTCTGTGCGGAGTCGTCAATAGCGCCCATAACTAAGACGCGATACACTTAATCGTGATATGCACTCCAGGCGTGTTGGCTAAAGAGATCATGCGGAGCGCTACTGGAAACTGTTTTTAGCTCCTCGTACAAACTTAGTTGACAAAACAAGTAACCCAGCTGGAACTTTAGCTAGCGGCATATATTGGAAAATACGAGAAGCGTTTTTGCGCACAGCAAGAAAATAGGGAATTTTGGAATAAGTAACTCGAGGAACAAGGTCGGACAATCTAGGCACCTAAAATCAATACGTTGAAAGCCAGAGCTCTCTGTTTTGATAAGAGGTTTCCCGAAGGCGAACTCATCATGGAAAAACCCATTGCCAACCAGCAATGAGCTGGCAGTGGGTTTTTCCATCCGTCATCACATAAATAAATCAACATCGAGGGAAACTTGTAAGTTGCTGAGAACTAGACGTCTGAAAGCTTATGGGATCTCGAAGCTACTTGGGCATATCGCAACAGGTGTAAGTCTGTGTTCACGGTAATGACAAACCTATGTGCATTCGTACCCAGAAAGATATCAGCATTGAGAACATCGCTAAAGGTAAGGCACTAGTAAACAAGAACGAGAAATGTTTGTATAAAAATGGGCAGGCAAGGAAAGAATCTATAGCAGCCAATGGTCAGCCGGTATGCTCGTCTACACGCGACATCTGGAGTCTCCGAAGAAGCAAGCCACAGACAACGACAGTAACAACAATGCGTCGATCCTTCTCGATATCAACGACGATGAAAAAGAAGATGTAGACGTTGACAACAGAATAAATATCGGCATGTGTGTTTCGATGTTGAAGATGACGGTACTTGAAAGCAACTAATAATAATAATATTGTTTTGGAAACAGGGTTTTAATATTATCATAATGTACATGCATCATAACACTAATATATTAATTATATAACATCATTGTTATTGCTCAAGTGTCGCTGACCACTCATCATAATCTTGGCGTTGCCTCTCTGGAGCTCCAACGACACCCTTTGTCGGAGGAACGCGGTTGATCTTGGCTCCGCTGTAGCCTCAAAGAGCTTCTTCCCAAGCTCTTTCGTCAGTTTGAGTGCATCCTTGCCCCAGACGCCAGATGACTCGAGACCAAACGCCATTACCACATGGTCCTCAAGAAGATGCGCGTATAGGCGCCGTTTGTGCATCTCCCGTTGGTGAATGATGTGGCCGGACGCCCGCGCTGGCTAGTGCACGATATCCGAAGGCGTACGTGTCAGAGACAGTGACGTCCCACGCCAGCGGCCGATTACGGTCCCAGTCCTGGCTGGTAAGGCTATCCGGTCGACGCCTGTCTTCCCTCTGCAATCCACCAGGCTCCAACGTAACGCGGTAGCCGGCTTGCCTAAAAGCGCGCCCGAGGACGTCATTGATGGCATCGTGGCGGCCCTGCGTAAGCCACGCCAGCTTAGTGCAGCTAAGCCGGTGCAGGCCGCGCTCATCCACTGTTCCACCGCATGGACATTCCTCTTCTTCAAACATGGCAATGCCAAGTCTAAGACCACTAGCGGCACGGAACTGGTCGTCGGCCAGCTTACTGCCTACGAGCTCGGAGGGAAGCACGTCGAGCCACGCTTCAGCGGCGTCGGATGAGACTGCTTTCAGTCTAATATTGTCTACATCTAACTAGCAGGCCGACAAAGGAGTTAAGTGGGTAGCCTGAATGGCGATTTGGCCCCACCCCTTCTGTCTAGTGACCTGTTCCTCAGAAGGTTCTCCCTTCTCGGCCAGTACCGGTCCAATCATGTCGGGGAACACCGCCGTACCCAGCAGATCCAGCTCACACCGGTCCTTTACAAGAATGGCCGGGAAAATAATAATAATAATAATAATAATAATAATAATAAGAGGAAAGAGTTTACCGATACTTTTTTAAAGTAATTTTAACTCATTTTGGTCCACTGAAGCCTGGTGTCAGCAGCTGAGTTTATAGCAATTGAGCTAAATCACAGCCCATACTCTTTCAAAGCAACTGAGTGTACAGTCCACCTAACCGGCTTCTTACCGATTTTCTTGGTGAACTTAATGTCTTCTTGGATAGACACTAACACCATGTAGTACTTGGAGATATGAACATACACCACACAAAGGACGACGACCCTTAGTATATCCAACGCTGGATTCATTTGGCTTGCTTTAATTTAAGAACCTACGCGATTGACGTCACCGCACATCTTCGATCACATCTACACCGATTTGAAGATTAATGCATCAAGCACCTTTGACCTCGTGTTAGCGACCATCTCGCTGTCTGGTGCCGAATATCGCTTGTCTTGGGCTGTCGTCCCACAGCGAAAGTAACTCGTACCGACGCCGGATTATTGGAGCAAATAATTTGAAATAAAGCTTGGCCCCCAATGTACTTGGCTCAAGATGCCGAAACAAAGTACAATGCGTTTCATGACCGTCTATCGGAGCTTATCAACACATGCCCACCAAAAACACACCGACGTCACAAAACACAATGCATACACCTGGAGCTAAAAAATCTCATCGTCGAGAGAGATCGCTCGTGGCGTTCTTTGCAGAACATCTGTGAACGATCCCCGAACAGCGTACGTGTTCGGAGACTGCGAGCAGAGAACAAACAACATGAGAAATAAAGTGCATAATCGACAGACCAAGCTAGCGCGCCATCGACTTCGGGAACTATGGTCAATAGGAACTCGGACAACGGTCGACCGATCTATAGAGAGTTGTGCCGCGCGCACAGCAGGTCGACAAAGTGACCCAAGCTGCACATCGACGGCGAGGAAATCACGGTGGCCGCAAAGGTCTCAAAGGCCTTTAATATTTTGTTCACAAATAGCATTGCGTCATCCTTGCAAACAAATAAATGCCATAAATAAACGTATTATTTAACAAAATCTACCAAAACACTCCAGGAGGATATACAATTTTAAAAAGATGACGAAACTCCAAGTGTTAGATCTACTTGCTGGTACTGGGGAGTCGACCGGCTACGACGGTTTGCAGTCTTCGAATATCCACCACTTCAGATCTCACATCGCCGACCCCCTAGCACATCATCAATACGATAGTAGAAGAGACAGCATACAAGGTGATAGTGTGAGCGACCCGTCAAGTACCGCCCAGTTAGTGTTCTGCATGTGTTAAAAAAATTTGTAGAAAAAATTAGATTTCGCAACGACCAGGGTACAAGTTATGCCGTTATGCCGCTAGTGGGGGGCCTAACAATCCCTGGCATGTCATCTGTAATATTAATGCGTCACCTGATACAACCTAGCGACTGTGTCAAGGTCCTGGGTGTAGCAGTGAATGCAAGACTCTGAAGTAACCCGCATGTAGAGTTCCTTATCCGTTGACTTGCTATCATCACAAACTCATCAAGATATATTAAGAACTTAATTGAATGATCTTTATTCAAGCTTCTCTACAGCATATTCTCTGAGCCACTTTACGTAAGGATCAGAATTTTGGACTGCCTGCAGTAAGGTTTGGGCGGAACGACCAGGTGTGGCACAGGGGCGCTTTCTTCATATGTTTAGAAGATTGGTCAGTCGAGAAAACAACACAATTTATTGGATATAGAAAACCATGCGCTACATAGCCCTAAGAACATCCTTAAGATTGGGTTGAAGATACTAGAACTCGATCGCCTTGAATCGCCGTACACTTTTGGTCAGCTTACGTTGTTTGAAGTCGTTAACCAACTTAAAGAGTGTAAATTTCAAGTCACACCTATTATCCCGTCAATGATGGATGCTTACACAATGATAACTGTACTAGGTTTAAACTATTACCGACTCCTTGCAATGTCTGGTTATCAAGGCAGCCAAAACTGGACTCATGTTGTTTTACTCTGTCAAAAAGACTACGCAGGTGCAAATGTTGAAGCTTAGTGATACGGAAGTAACGCTTTCCCCTACTATTAAATGTCTGGGCTCACCTTTACATGAGACGTTTAGATGACATGATCACTTAGATGTTATAGTGGACTTACATCAGTCAGAGTATTTAAACGTGAGATGAAAAAATGAGTAACGAGTAAAAACTCTAGCCAAACTAGTTACCTGTCAATAGGTTTGAAAAAACGTGTCATGTGTGTGAACTGGAGAAGTTTTAGCGACTTCAGTTGTAAGTTTCGCATGAAGTAATACATGCTAAAGTATGAAATAGATAATGTTGCTGCTAATACACATAATATTTTTTTTATATCTAAGCGTTGTGAAATTGCGGTTCCGTGAATAAGCCTCAAATTTAAAATGAAAGAAAGTTAAAATTGAAATTTTTCATAATGTATGAAATAACATACCGTTGTATGTATATATTAAATAAATGAGCTGGTTAAAAAACAATATATATACCTTTATATAGCCGTGATATATATATATATATATATATATATATATATATATATAATGTGTGCGATTTATACGTCATTCTACTTGGACAGAAAAATGCAGCAGGCTAATTCACGAACAAAATTCCGAATCCGCTCTAATTTAGATTGCCAGTGTGTTGGTCTCAGTTGATCTAAAATCGCGCCCATAAGAAGGCCGATCTACTACACCATGCGTTCAGTGATACGTACCACGTCATTTGCAAATGGTTCGTTAAGTTTCGTTTTGCAAATGCTGTTGCTTTGTAAGCAATAAGTTATCTCGTACCGTCGTCGAGGCCCTAATGGTTCCTGAACGAAGTTGATTTCGGCCCAGTTAATCCCCGTCGTTATTTGCATGTCCTTTACTGGGGCCAAATCTGAAAGGAGGCTCACTATTAGAACAAAACTATAACAACTAGCGTTCTAATTCCGCTTCTTCTTCTTCTTCTTAGAGGTTAGGAGGGGTCACAAAATAGCTATTGCACGCCATCGATAATTGCACGACCAGCCACCTAGATTTTCACGAGCCACGCTGTGGAATAAGCTCCCACTCAAGCAAAAGCTATGTAAACGCTTAAGAAAGAAGAAACACTTTTTGCAAGGCTGAGATTTAAAGAAGTTTAAAATTGAGGAAGATGTCGTGGTACAACCCCTCATATAAACCCTCAATTTGCTCAATGACGTAAGTTTCTAATCCATTAATCAAACTAGTCTGTCTTGATATGGCGCATGCGAATATCGTCACTGGTCGGAGCTGCTAATTGTATTTAGAATAACGAGACCAACCAGGACTGCATATGTAAAGTCAATACAACGGAATTGAAAAATCGCACCGAACTGAATGCATTGCAAGAGTGTATATCGTTAATAATTAACTTTAATTGTAAGCTTCGAATGGCACACCAAGGACTACTTCATAAACGACGTAAATGTATATATCCCTTTTTAATTATAAACCTTTATAGTCCTCAAATACGGTGTCGTAGAGGTAGGACCGCTTTCCGTCGCACCAAGTAAGAGCCTTTACTTCGTACAGCGTAAACAACATCAACTTTGACGCAAAATACATATTTTGAAGCCCGCTCTCTATACGTGTAGTGCCCGGCCTGCCGTCGATATTGGTAGCAGCCACGTAGCTTTTGTTCTGGCATTTCTGATCCTTGAACAGGTTAAACACGTACACTACTTCACTACCAACGAACCTCCGACCCGCAACCGGCAAAGTCCGATTGCTTCGATCTGAAAGGTTGATACAGTTTGTTTGTGAAGTGATCGATACAAGATGCGAGAACACACACAGGATCGATGAGAATAAATGTCGCTCACCACTACCGTTAATTAGATATAGAATCTAGCGCCTGCTACTATTTGTATTTGGCAAAGCCTAATATGACCTCACTGGACGTAGACTGGAACGTTAATCAAAGCATACGACTCGCAAAACGTGTACAACTTTTTTTTTGTGTCAGCGCGCTTTCTAGGACATTTACTTCTAGGTCGTTGTGTGCACCCCATTTTACGTCTGGGTGAGAGTTTGTAGTTTAACAAACTGTTGATATCAACGTGACCTCACCAATCTGCACCTTACTTGACCGTACAAAAGATTGCAAAATGAATAATATTAGAGACGCGCTCTTGAATTGAAGAGAGAGAGAGAGAGAAGCAAGCACTTATCAACGACTTCGTAACATTGAGCATGCTCCCGATGGAATTGGCATGTTGTGAACTGTCAGTATACATGCATTGAATGTAATGCCACCGATACCATGTACGAGGCGCTCATGATGAGCACAATCGAAAATGCACGATACGGTCTTGCGGCAAATAGGAAATATGCTGAGTAAGTAAGCAAGTGAAAACGACGTGATCTTGGGCGTGTATGTGCATGCGTGTTGTTTTTGGTTTACTTACCATGTGCTTGCCTGTTTGCAATTGTAGGGTTTAAAAGTGTAATTCATTACGAGAATAAAATATTTTTAGAATTTATTTAAGTTCATTAGCTGTAGATATCATTTTTGACGCCGACTTGATTCGGCTACAACGGAAAGGGAAGTCCGTTGCCCGTAGGCAATGAACCAATTATCGACGCGGCGTTTCCGCGTTGTATTTCAACTGATATTCTTTGTAGCAAGAACTGCCATGCCCTTCTATCGCCGGTTGACGCGGCGACTCTGGATCCCAGCTCCGTTAGAAAGCTCTTTGTGATTTTTCCCATTGGGCCTAATGTCTCGAAGGCGATTGGTTGAACGATGAAGTTTTGCTCCAGTTCACGGTACTTTGCCAACTTGCGATCTTCAGCGAGGCGAGCGGCTGCTCCGACCTCTCGGCTGGTATGGCGAGCATACGAAGCGGCCAACGTGCAAGACACGGTGACGTCATACACGAGGCAGCGACCTTCATTCCATGGAACTAGAGTCAGGCCGTCCGGACGCAGTTGGCTGTTGGCTGACAGACCGACCGGCTCTTTGACTGCAGGTATGTGGGCTGATTGCATTGCCCGGTGTATTACGTCGATCAGCGCCGAATGCCTTGAAAACCTACCGGCGCTCCTTTTGCAAGCCAGAGCATGCTCACCCGTAGAAGACACCGGTAGGTCACATCTAGCACAGTTATGTGCGAAGCAGACTGATTCCCCCAAACGCAGGCCGGAGACGATGCGGAGTGTGGTATTGTCCAGCATCGTCCCCAGCTGCGGTGAGGGTATGGCCTGAAGCCATTTTCCGCTCATCGGATCGATCACGGCTCTAAGCCGCGCCTGCTCTTTAAAGTTGTTCGCCTGGACCATTAGCCGCTCTTGGATCGACTTCACTACTTGCAAGTCCAGGGCCGATTGTGAGATGCGCTCCGGCAGTGGACCCCATTTTTCTGCATAGAAGCGGCAGGCTTGTTCCGATTGGGCGATGAAACTTGTGTAGGCATCCGGCGGTGCGATCCCTGACACCAAAGTCTCGGTGTCCTTTAGGGACCCGAGGTAGGCAGAACTGGCAATCTGCGAAGCCATGCGAATCCCCATTCCCCCTGCGGACGTTGGGAGCGAAGCTTGTAACCACGAGGTTTGCCTAAGCTGAACGTTTAGTATACCCTGAAGGGTACTTCGCAAGGTTTCGTCAAACGATTGTAGCAGGTCCGGTTCGGCATACGCTCGTGAGCACCGCAAAGTAATTCATTACGTGTTTCGAACGGCTTCCATTAACTTATGCTTCAATAAGAAAAGCAGTGTAGTAGCTACTTGCATGCGTTTCGTTTCGTTTGGCGTAATTGCATGGCAATGCAAATGTTGCGCCAGCAGCAATAGGGTAACATTGCGGAACACCGAAAACCGCAGGAACAGTGCATTTTGCATAAAATAATGTCAACTAGATATTTCTGTTTTATATTATATGATATGATTACGTGTTTTGAACAGACTAGCTAAAAACGGGTATTTAGGATGATGAGTTGAATGATTAGTCTCGTATAGGTCGTCGGAGTTGCACAGCGTGGGCTACTAAGGGGCACATGCATAACTTGTCGTTAACCCCTAGTACGCCTGTGTCGCTTGATTCTACAAGTTCAAAACAAATGGACACTGATCTGCGAGTTACTTTTAGCAAATTCTGAAAAGCTAAACTTACCTTCGCAATCAAACCGGCATTCAAGCGTTGTGACCGTACTGCTAACGTCAGCAGCACCGGGCTTTCCAAGCGGCGTCACGAAGACAATGTATTCCACGCCGGGAAGAAGGTCTCTTATTACAGGTTTTCTCTGGAAATTGGGTAAATTCAATAGTAATACAAGTTACACCGTGCACATGTCGCATGTGCGTATATAACGTTATTGAAGAACAAACGTCTTCAGATGAGAAACGTTACCTCATTTTTAATTTTTTTAACCTTGATAAATGCAGTGGCGATAGCGCCAGTGTTCTTAAATAAAGTAGCATTCGATTTGGTATCACATATTTAGCAGAGCCTTTGCAGAAATATTCTCTGTTTTTTTTTTCCATAGTACATATATATGTACACAGATATGGCCTCAGACGGATAAGCAGTATAAAAGATAACCTAATCGCTTTACTAGGTCGTTCAAAAAATTCTTGAAGTGAGCTACTTTTTTCCTGCTGAACCTCTTAACCTATTCCAATCCGGCACCATTCAACGCCTCATGCATGCCTTGGTGCAGCTCAAGCGCGTCAACTAGACCGTTAACGCCCTCCATAGCACCACCACCTGGGGATGCGTCAAGAGCCATCGCCTGGAGCGTTCCTGGCTGTCTCTGCCTAATCCTAAGGGTGGTTCGTCTTTATTGCCTATCTCCCTCTCTTTACATTTTACCTACGGACCACCACGAGCGTTCCTGGCAGTTTCCTTTGCTACTTCTAAGGACATGGTAGCCTCGAAGAGGGCACAAGGCTCCCTCAACGCCCTTGCCGATGTCAGCATGTATGCTACAACTTTCTTGATTCGTTTTCTATTCACGGTGGTCGCACTTGCGTCTTTAGTCTCTCGTAGAGCCGGACACCGCAGAACTGTGTGTTCGACTTCGTCCGTTTTACCCGATCTTACCATGTACTTCTGGAACTGGCTGTGTCCGGTCAGCACCTGTGTCGTATTATAGGACAGTTCATCATGGTTGCATTCCAGTAGGACCACAATTTCAGGTCAGGGATGAGGCCTCTGGTCCAGCTCCCCGCGGGTGGCCTCCGAGGGTCTCCCAGCTGCACCGCACCGATTCCTCATGCCACCGGCCAATGGCCCTTGATCTAGCCGTTGTAACGTCTAGATCGCCGTTCTCCCGCCCGCTCATTTGCCAGCCGATTCCACGGCAGCTTCTGCTGAACAGAAGGGCCGCAGTCGACACTGTGTGGCAGACACGAATCGCTACCGGCCGCTGTTACGATCAAAACGCTCTTCTGTTCCTTTGATTAGAACGCCATGTCTGCCCACCCACTAAGCGCATATAGCGCTACCAACTCCGCTACACTGAACAGTAGTCGCCGATTGCCTTCTATGCAGCCACCGGCATTAGCTGCGCCAGGCTACTGCCAAGAGTCTCCCCATCGAGAACCTTTTCGAGGTACTTTGCTGTCCGAGCGAGCTTGACGGGATGACCATTCATGACGAATGTTCTTGGTTTTATTCTTGCCTGTGAGGTGCAATGCTTCCGTTTTGTGCGGGGCCAGTCTTAAGTAGTGGTCTTCCCTCTATTCTGCCACCTGCTCCAAGGCTTCAATGGCCGCTGAATAGAGTGGTTTTTCTGTGCCAAGCAAACATCCGTGTCTGGACAATGTGCGGTAAATCGATCTCAGTTTGGTGCGTTTTTGTTGTGCTTGCGCAAAAGCTCAGTGTTTCATACTTTGTAAGTGGGCAAGCGTACATCCGTTGACATCGTGCATCCCCTACACTCGAAGCAAACGCGATCAGTGCGTCTACGGCTAAAGAAGCAGGTTTGCATTGGCAAAACTGGTAGAACGTATTGAACTACCGAGAACAAACGTGCGCCGCAAAAGTCGAAGTTCATAAACGGTCTGTCTGATTGGCGTTTGGTCAAATGGACGCATGGAAATCTATGTTGTGCTCATTAATTGGTGTTTAGTAATGCTCGACCTTCAGGAGTGCGTACAATATATAACACCAGACCAGGATAAATTGTACCACACCCCGCTTTAATAAAGGCGAGTTGACGTTGTGTTACTGTGTTTGGCAGAAATCTTATATTGTGGTTAATAAACTAAATTGTCCATGAAACAATTATGCAGGCATGCCTCAGGTACACGTTCTGCAAGCGAGTTCTGCATCTCTGCAGCGTTAATGTTTCTGCTCCAGTATTCGTTACGTATACATATATATATATATATATATATATATATATATACAGGGTGTTCCTATTTGTGTGTCCCAAACGCTAGGGTATGGTCAAACTCGGTGAGAAAATTATTTTTGCCAATGGGTGGAAGTCGGGAAAACGTTTTGTTTAGGAGTGAGGATGAAATTTATAAAAGCAGTTATTCTGTCTTTTTTCTCCTACATAGTTGTGCAACTCAGTCAAACCAGTCAACGCATAAAGGAACCGATCATACCGGCGTGTTTGGCGGAAAATTCTGCACAATAAAGTATACATTACTAGCTTGCGTAGCAAAAAGCGAATTGCCAGATTAAGGAAAGTCATAAAAAGTCAAAATGTTACGTTAACGCTTTTTTGTGCAACATCGTAATTTTTTCCATTACGACCGAAAATGTACGTTCAAAAGACTACTCTCAGGCAATAGCAAATTTAATGCCCACTACATTCGTACCAAAGTGATGGTGCTGCGTTACGTAGTTGCCAAGTAACTAAGCTTTTTCGACAGTCATATCGAAAGCGAAGGCATGCATACTTGCATAGGGTGTATGAGAAAGTTAGGTACGTATTTTGAGGTTTGGTAGAACTCAGCAAGAAAATATTTTTTTCTAATGGAAAGAGGGGGCGGAAACGTCTTGGCAAAATGCTACGGTTCTGAACGTGAAAACTTCAACGTGAAACATAACAACTATGACTGTCGAAAAAGCTTAGTCACTTGGAAACTACGTAACGCAGCACCATCACTTTGGTACGCATGTAGTGGGCATTTAATCTGCTATTGCCTGAGAGTAGTCTTTTGGACGTGCATTTTTGATCGTAATGGAAAAAATTACGATGTTGCACAAAAAAGCGTTAACGTAACATTTCGACTTTTTATGACTTTCCTTAATCTGGCTATTCGCTTTTTGCTACGCAAGCTAGTAATGTATACTTTATTGTGCAGAATTTTCCGCCAAACACGCCGGTATGATCGGTTTGTGCGTTGACTAGTTCTCCCGTAAACGTAGATTTTGCACAACTATGTAGAAGAAAAAAGGCAGAATAACTGCTTTTATAAATTTCATCCTCACTCCTAAACAAAACGTTTTCCCGGCTTCCACCCATTGGCAAAAATGATTTTCTCACCGAGTTTGACCATACCCTAGCGTTTTGGACACACAAATAGGAACACCCTGTATATATATATATTAATGTAATGTCTATATCTCATTACCGAAGATTGCGTGAGAGTCAGGTTACGGCTATGATGTATTCCAGGTTGTGTCGAGTTCAACGTGAGACGGATCAAATGGCCTAGACGATCTGACCACTTTATCTGAACGACTACACTAAAAGCGAGCGGTTTAATTACTATAGCTGTAAAGAGCAGCACACAATCAGAAAACGATTAGATAATAGTTTTTAGGCATAAACACTTAAGCGAACAAGAATCACCCACCCGTTTTAAGAAAACGTAGAAACAGGAAATTGCATTCATAAGGCGCAATGATTTCGTGCATTACATGTTTTAATACGACGCAATTGGTAGGTGAGAGAAGTATGCCATAATTAGAACACTGTGGACAGCTGGATGCAAGACAGCATGGGCTCGAGCAAACGGGGTAGCAAATTAAAATCGAATTTATCAGCATGCTCAAAATATAATATTTGACGTTAGGTTGCAGGTATGTGTTTGGGTCCAAAACAAAAATCGTATGCAGAAAAGGAGATAAGCGTCCTCTCGCAATCATTTCCGACAGCGCGGGATATAGCTGACTAAGTTTATAATTTCTAGCTAACACAATTAATGGTTAGTCTCATGGACTCGGCTAAAACAACGCAAACGATTATCAACGACGAGAACAGATTTAGTACCGTTGAGCCGTTAGCGTAGCAAACCTGCGAGTGAGAGTCCTTAATACCAAGACTGGACTTAAAACATAATGCGAAAATGTTCGAGTCACTTTCCCTTACCCTGTACTCAAGTATCTGAAATGCAGTTTTGCACGCCCTTATTTTATGAGCAATACATAATGTTTAAGCTTAGATGTCATTGATGTTCTATATATACAGGGTACTACAGGAATATTTGATCAACGATATATGGAATTGTAGAGCTTGTTAAAGCAAATATTTTTTCCAATGGAACATGGTCTCTAAGAGGCCCTGTTTCGGAATGAGAGTTAAATTACTACAATTTGTAACATTGGTGTTTTTGCCCGACATAGGAGCATAGAATGTGCTGTTGCGAGACAACCAGGTTTCCTAGACAGAAGCTAAACACACCGCCGTGTTCGTGCGAAAATTCTGCTTCTGTCGAAGAACTCATAAGGCCGGTCAGAAGATGCTACATGGTCGCTTAGAAGAGAATTCGCCAAAATGAAGTTATTTTATTAACCTTCACGCCCAATACCTCAAAATCATTACCTTACGACCGCTTACAGCGCTCTAAACTAACATATTCAGGCAAATGCGCATTTCATGACGATCATTTTGGTACCAAACTTATGGCAATGCGAGCTGTGGTTGCGGAGTAATTACGATTTTTTGGTGGGAATGTCCAGATTAAGTGCATGTAAAATGACTGTGTGGCGACGTTCACTACCGCCGACGTGTCGCGCGACAGCCGCAGCGCGTCATTTTACATGCACTTAATCTGGACATCCCACCAAAAAATCGTAATTACTCCCAACCTCGCATTGCCATAAGTTTGGTACCAAAATGATCGTCATGAAATGCGCATTTGCACTGAATATGTTAGTTTAGAGCGCTGTAAGTGGTCGTAAGGTAATGATTTTGAGGTATTGGGCGTTAAGGTTAATAAAATAACTTCATTTTGGCGAATTCTCTTCTAAGCGACCATGTAGCATCTTGTGACCGGCCTTATGAGTTCTTCGAAAGAAGCAGAATTTTCTCACGAACACGGCGGTGTATTTAGCTTCTGTCTAGGAAACCTGGTTGTCTCGCAACAGCACATTCTATGCTCCTATGTCGGGCAAAAACACCAATGTCACAAAATGTAGTAATTTAACTCTCATTCCGTAACAGGGCCTCTTAGAGACCATGTTCCATTAGAAAAAATATTTGCCTTAACGAGCTCTACAATTCCATATATCGTTGATCAAATATTCCTGTAATACCCTGTATATATATATGTTTTTCTTACGGTGAAAATCGTAGCAACCAGTCTGTCCAGCACACTCATCAGTCACAAACTCGGTATGCAGTGGGCGCCCGAGGTACGCGGTCGAATTAAATATGAGTCGCGGAACAGCGACAAACAAATACGTTGCTTCCGGGACCAAATCATAACATTTTAGAACCTGTAATATAGCATAACAAAGCGGGTTGTGTGACAGTTACAACAACAATTGGCCACTTTTGCACGATTCCCTCGAACACGCGTATCGCAATACTAAGTTAAATATGTTCATAATAAAAGCCACCAGTTCGAGCAATCTATATGATTACCGTACCGTTACGCGTACCGAAAAACGCACTATCTCATGGCGATTCTATTCGTCGGGCCCTTTCCACGCGTCGTCAGTCATTGCAGGTGTTATGAAAATATCAAGATTTATGTCGGCCAGTTTATCCTCCTGAAGCTGAACGAACGCCTTGTATGCCTCTGTCTCCTGCAGCCCATACATCTTCCATATATCTTTTACAAATAGCGAGGTCCCTGCCACTACATAAAGCAGGCGGTTGCGAGCGGAGGAGTGCAGGCCCAGAACTCGCTTTAAGAACGCGGGCTTAACTCTCTCCAGCGTTGCGAGGTCGTTTATTTTGAGGTGTCGCCATATCAGCTGCACTCCGTGTGTAGCCGTTGGCGCGACTTTGAGATGAAATAGGCGCAGAGCGGTGTTGATGGAGAGTTTCTGGGGCGCATCGATTGTTGTTGACTCAATCAGAGCCTTTCTCACCCGTTGTTTAACGTGCAGGCGGAACGCAGTCCCTGTTGTGGAGAGAGTTATGCCGTGGTATGTAAAGGAATGTACTTACTTGACTGGCGCAACCCCCAAGCGGAGTTCGTCGCTAGCAACCAGACGACCTCCTCTGCGGAATTTGAGCGCCTCAGTTTTACTGTTGTTGATGGTACGACCAACTTCGCTGACGTACCTCGTCATTGCGACTATTGCTTGTTGCAAGTGGTGTCTGCTCGTACTGAGCATCACCAGATCGTCAGCGTATAGAATGACTTTGACGAGCGGATGCTTTGTGGTGAACCGTGAAGGTAAATCGCTTATGAGGACCGCGAATAGCAGCGGGCTGATGTTATCCCCCTGTGCGAGCCCCGTCGTCTGCTCGAGACTATCGCGTATCAATACCCCGTCGTCGATTGAGATCATATTCTTCTGTAAAATAGCTCTGAGGAGTTCTAGTATCCTGAGTGGTACAACAGATTCCGCGAGCTTCTCTACCACTATCGAGCGTGATCCTGAATCGAATGCTGATTTGAAATCTACAAAGATGGAAAAAAGAGGATGTCCGCGTCTTGCTAGCGTAGATTGCACTTTTTCCATCAATTTTTTGCACGCCGAGATTGTCGATCTGCCCGTCCTAAATCCATGTTGTTCGTCGGAAAGGACTCCTCTGGGCTCAATAAAAAGGTGTGAGGCAGCGGACTAGTAGTGTGGTTAGGAGCTTGTAAACACAACTTTTCTTCGATATACCACTCCAGGACGAGGGATCCGACGGACAGCCTTTACCTTTTGGAGTGACAATCATCACAGAGCCTCTCCAGTTATCCGGAACCCTTCCGTAAGCCAGGCAGGCATTGAAAAGGAATGTTCACTGCGGAGTAAGTACGAGGGCTATACTTCAGGTGTTCGTTATAAATGCCATCGAGCCCGCATGCCTTCCGTGTAGGCAGATGAGCGATGGCTTCATAAACTTCTGCAATTGAGAAGTCTTTCTCCAACTCATCTTGCAAGAGTTCGTCCACCTCGGACCTATACACTGGTTTATTGAGGGAAGTGCGTTGAAATCGTATCGTTGGCCGCCAAGACATTTCTGAAGTGCGACTGCAGAGCGTCTGGCTTTACTGGACTTGTGGACCTGCTTGGCGCTCCGTGACGTAGCCAGATATAAGACGCGCGTTTAGCTTCAATCAGTAGTTTTTTGTTCGTAGAGCTTTTGGAAAGTAGCTTTCGCGTTCTTATGAGTCCTTCTGTACAGAGACCTCGCTGAGGCTAGCAGAGAGTTCATGGTGGGGCGAGACTTGCAAAGTTCTTTTAGCCGGATTTGAGCTCGCTTGGCCTCGGTGCAGTCTCTGTTCCACCACTGTCTATCTTTGGGCTTTAGTCTCGGTCTCACGCAGCTCTTGAGGCCGCTGGTTAATAGGTAATTAAAAGCTGTAACATCGTCATCCGAAGCCGCTGTTATTATCTCCATGAACTGTAATAGCTTTCTCTCCTCTAGGCTGCGGGAGCCTGATCGACGAGTATCTGGGGCACTGGTCGTGGCGTTAACGGCTATTCGGAGACCGACCGGAACGTGCCAAGTGAGGCGTTCTCCTTCGCTAAGCGGATGATCTGCGCCCTGGAACACAAGCTCGTCATTCGAGAGATTCGTGGCAAACAGGTCTATTGTTGAGGACCCCATCAGTCCCATGAACGTAAACACTGCCGGATCGTTCGCAATCCAGAAACGAAAGTCGGATAGCGCATCAGTGAGGGCGACTGTTCTGCTATTACCCGGTTTGTCGAGTCTTGCGTAAAAGTCTCCAGCGACGACGGCTTTGCCGTTTCGGGGGATCAGCTGAAGGCAGGACGAGTCTCTCAATCATCTCCGACGAGCTTTCAGCACCCGGTGGCCTGGTGTACATAGCAATAATGCTGATGACTTCCCCACATAACACAACACAGTTATTCTCAGCGAGCACTGGATCTAAGCTTCCCAATCGGTAGTTGTATAACACAGCCACTCCCCCACTTGCACGTCCAGTCTGGCTTAAGCGGACGGCGGGCCAGGACACTGAGTAAAAGTTCGGTAGATGTATAAGGGGGTTGGACCAGGTTTCTGTCAGGATGACAGCATCTACAGAGGCAAGCCCTGACGGGGGCAGCATTTGGTGTACGGAGTTTAAGGAATCGTCACAGTTCCAATGAACTAGATGTAAAACTTTCCTCTCCGGGTTTTCGCTTTGGACCCTCGACCCTTCTGTAGTGCTGTTTCGACGAGGTCGCTCAGCATGGGTTTGTCGGGTCTGGGAGACGATCGACGCCCGCTTGCCCGTAACGATTGCTGCTTGGTACGCTCGTCCGTGCGATCCCTCACAGGTCAAATATATATATATATATATATATATATATATATGGTTTTGATAGATTAATTTTTTATTTTTAACTTAGTTATAGTTTAAGGAGTCGTAGAATTTACCCTGCCCCTAAGTATGCATACAATCTTCAAACAATGCGCTTGTTGGGTAACTTTCAAATTCGCCAGTATGTTCTGTTGGCCCTTGGATAAGTTGCAAATGCGCAAAAATGCGAATTCGCAACCTTACTGTCATTTCTAATTAAAATATTTCTGCTATTACATTCCTGAAAAATGTAGAGTGCTATGATACACTAACGAATGCCGGCCTCAGCTTTTTTCCGCCCTATGTATATGTTTCTTCTTATAGAGAGTTTTTTCGAGTGTGTTGCCTCACTTATTGTCCGGTGTTGTAACAAACACACCGAATGCTAGAACTCCTCGTGTTAATACTTATTGTGAGTACATTTTCGGAAAAGTCCTTATACAAAACATACTTATTATTATTGTTGGTTTGATTTTCTACCACGTTGTTTGATTTATTATTCATTCAACCATTTTAGTTTATGCATAACGTAAACGTTGTAGGATGCAGTTCCGTTGTATAAACCGCGTTTAAAGTTGAAAAACAAATTGAAAAAATATACATATGTTTTGTGTTTGGTATGAACATTATGGCTTGGTAACAAAAACTATTAACCACAACGAGTTATGGTTTTGTCTTTCCGACTCTGCGATTCATGCCCAACTCTAACCAAAGCTACTCCCGTCGTCAGTAACACTCGGGTCAGGTTCGCTGCATATCAGTTTAAGAGTACGGATGGGTGCCTGTCAAAACTCAACGCGAACATCACACAGGTGATGCTTAACGGTTCCGACTACTAACTGCTCTCTTGTCAACAACATCCTGCACCCCGTAGGGGGATAAACCGTCCTGCACGAAATTTGTTCTGTATATCAGAAATCGTGCAATAGGACTCCTAGCATCAAGTCGTGGCATCCGAATGGCCAACATTAATTGCAATTTATTCTTGGAAACACCAGGTTTGTTATTTAGTTATGTCTAGCAGTGGACTAACGGGCTTTTTGCCAGTCTTAAACATATCGACCACTATGACGCAGGTACTCATGAAGAGCCCTCTGTAGCCATGTGCATGAACTCTTCACAGCAGGACTCAGAGACTTTATTGTTGCAAGGCATTCAATTGCCGTGTGCGGCGGCCTGTCTTATAGTGAGCTCTCCAGGACCCTCGATCAGTCCAGCTAATCCGCGTAAGGTTGTCGTTTCGCCTCAAAGGGCAACCCCGCCTCTCGCCATTTCAGCTTCCCGATTCTTTACTTGGTGTGCGCTCGCACTGCTCTTGCCAGTTTGTCGTCACTGGGCGGGGGTGCTCATAAAATCTTTCTTTTCTCAGCCTTCGAGACCACTAAATAGTAAATTGTCTGCGGTGCCGAGAGTCGGATGCTGTAGACTTTGCGAACCTCTGTTCCGTTTGGATTTCAATGTCGCGGATTCAATGTAGCATTTTCTTCTGCCAACCAGCAGAATAGGCTCGCTTCTCGACGGCAAAATAGAAAGGTCTCTCTTCTTTATCCATAGGCACATAGTCGAGCGTCAGCGTGCCTCTGAGTTTAATAGCCTCTGGCCTAGAGGCCCTGATTTTAACAGCCAAGTCATTTGCATAAGGCGACGTAGTCCACCTCGGCGCCATATCACATCCACGTGTCTAAGCACGTCTTTCACACGGCATGTGCGAATCTAATCTAAGGTAGAATCCAGCATTGAGGTAGGTAGATCTGACCTATCAGGTGAGAATATGAAGCACCTTCATCCGACAGGCCCTAAAATTGTCTTCCAAGACACAGTATTGGAAGCATTCTTGGCTTTTAAACTGAAATAAGATTTTGGTTTTTCTAAGGAGAGTGTTCTGAAAACGACTCTAGCAGTCATCGTCACTGCGCATAGCGGTGATGAAACCGTTCTTTGTTTGCGAAATCCGTACTGGGATTCCGACTGTTGTCCATGTTCCTCCGGTTGGGGCCCTTTTTAAGACCGTAGGACTCGTTCACACAGACTGTCAAAACTACTTAAGCCCTCTTCCAGCTAGAAGGTGACTCAGTACTCCACTACCTACCTGCTCTAACTTGGTATGCGCTTCGATGTAGTAGTGTCTGTAGCATCGCGGTAAAAGCGTACCATCCTCACGTTTTGCAGTGGCATATCCACAGGCAGGCTGGTGCTATTCTCTCAACTCACCTGCGCGCGTCCTTTCTGCGTGCCTAAAGCTACTCACTAAATTAACCGCTTATCCGCGATCGGTCTGATTGTATCCTTTTAATAGTAAGTTGATACCTGGTGTACATGTAGACACTCTAGGTTCTCCACTACTTCCTATCCCGTGACCCGCCCTATAAGGTTCAGCAGCGCCAGGTCTCAGGTTTTCTTCGATGTAATGCCAAAGTAATACCGAGCCTGGGGGGGGGGGGTGGGGAGGAATCCGGGTTTAGTGGGTTTGCGAGTCTCACACTAGTCACGCAGAATGCTAGTGGCGCATGTGCATCATGCATTTCCGAAACCTCCCAGAACAAAAAAAAGGTCTTAGGTGTGCCATCCATTCAATGACCCAATAATAAATACGTTGTTTCGTGTTTACTTTTGTGTGTAGCCTCGTAGTTCCGAAGTGGCGTTAAAATGTTTGGCAGTGATTGCCGATTTCGGTCAGCAATCCCTAGCCTTGTTAATGGGATGGCCGTATAAGATCGGCTCTACAGTTCCTCGTCCTGTTTGTTTGGACTGTAAATGGAATCCCGCACAAATTCGAATGTTTGCGAATTCCGCCCGGCCGCCGTTCGGCTCCGCTTCTATGGCGGCACTATCGTTGGCCTTGCTGTGTGCAATGTTGGGTTCGCTGACAAGTCGCTGTGGGAGACGGGTACCTATTTTCCTAGTTTTTTGCCTGCAGTTGTAGTCCAGCCACCGTAAGCCGTCGTCTCGTTCTACGCTGGGATGCGTAATTGCCAATTGCTTGATGCCGTATGGCATCTATCAACCAGCCCGACGTCTATTATGCCTATCGTGGTTTTTAATCGTTAAATTTGAATTAATTGTTTCGTAATCTTCTGCGGCCGACCGCTATCGGGGCTCTGAATTAAGCCAGAGAGTTGATTGCGTGAACAGGGTAATGCCGGTTTCCTCCTCCTGCACCTCGAGGGTTTCCACCTGCTCTTGCCGGTTCTATTATCAACAGGTTCATTTTGGCCTTCCTGGCTACTTTTGGATACAAATGCTTTAGATATATCTCAATGAAACTATCTCTAAATATCTGTAAACGCTCAGATTAGATATGTATACTGATTTACGTGTTTTGTTTACCTATAGTTGCTGTGCATTGTGAAGATGCTGCGCCATACGGGTACTTCGCTTGCGTGTATACTTGCGAGTGTGTTGCTTCGTTTATTGCTCGGCGCGTTCTAAGTGGCGCGCCGAGTGCTCTATAGAAGAAGTCCTCGTGACGATAAACAACCACTGTGATCACTTTATGTGTAAAGTGCTTATACAAAGCACTCTTGGGATTTTTTAGAGTATTTTCTGTTTAGTTGTTTGACTCACCTCTTTCTCAACATGTTTAATTGTCGACAACTTAAGCGTTGTAAATTACATCTCCGTGAATAAACCACGTTTGAAATAAAAATAATTTAATGTATCCTAAATCATAAAGCGATATATCTATATAAGGTAGTATTGCATAAAATACTTTTGCAATGTGTGGGTGGATAATATCGTCCTTTAAAATTTGCAGTAGTATTGCTAACGCTTAAATCATACCGTTACTTGACCAGTTCTTTTAATAATTGACCTCTCGCAGACCCAGACGTGAGCCTCACAAAGTTCCACCTCAAACTCAACGAGGTGAGATGCGTTATAAAACCGATGATTGATTTGGATCTCAGCCGATGTATCAGTCGCCGAGACTGTTATGAATCGAGGCCGACGCAACGCTTTTGGCACATGGAAATGAGAAATAGGAAAACACAACATTTATATATATATATATATATATATATATATATACAGGGTGTTGCCGAATTTTTATAATAGATAAAGGGATATTGTAGAGCTCGTTAAAGCAAATATTTTTTCCAATGGAACATGGTCTCTGAGAAGTCTTGTTTTGGAGTGAGAGTAAAATTACGACAATTTGTGACACTAGTGTTTTTGCCCGACATAGGAGCATAAACTGTGCTGTTGCGAGACAACCAGTCCTTCTATACAGAAACTAAACGAGTGAGAAAATTCTGCTTCTTCCGAAGAATATTCAGCAAATGCGCATTTCATGACGATCATTTTGGTACCAAACTTATGGCAAAGCGAGCTGTGGTTGCGGAGCAATTAAGATTTTTCGGCGAACATGTCGAGATTGGACACACATTCACAGAGAATTGACTCTGGCGTCCACGCTGGCGAGTCACACGCGGGTTCACGCTTGCCCGGTCATGGATGTTACACACCGCCTTATGTAATGCGAGCTTCATCGGTAAAAAGCACAAGGGCAGGGAACTCCGCATTGGCTTCTACTTTCTGCAGAAACCAGCTACATAAGTCAAACCGTTAATTGTAGTCTGGATTTTGCAAAGCTCGAACCTGCTGCCGTCGGTACGGGTGTAGTCGTAAGCCGTAAGAAAGCCTAAATCGGGGTTGTTTTTGATAGTGTCAATGCGTTTTGTCGGCTGTCGTGTCATCTTACTGACGCCGCCCTGTATCAACATTATAGATGGTGGTTGTTCTGTTATTGTGGATAGCTTCGTCACACCATCACATCGATATGGCCTCCGAAAGAGTGGAGCACTAGAATGAGAGAAGTGAGTTCAACCGATTTAGCCGAAATGCTCGCGGACACACGTTCGAGCAGTTGCTGTAAGATAATATATAGTGGTGTGTTTTTTCTAGAGCGCTGATGAGTGTGTATCTGAGTAGGTGATTTATGCATGCATCCAATCTTGAAATGTTTGCCGAAAAATCTTATTTGCTCCGCAACCACAACTCGCATGGCCATACGTTTGGTACCAAAATGATCCTCATGAAACGCGCATTTGCATTTGAACATGTTAGCTTTGAACACGTGGGTGGTCGTAGGGTTATGATTTTGAGGTATTTGGCGTGAAAGCTAATAAAGAACTTCATTTTTGACGAATTCTCTTCTAAACGACCGTGTCGCATCTTCGGACCGGCCTTGTATATTCTTCGGAAGAAGCAGAATTTTCACGAACACGACAGTGTGCTTAGTTTCTGTATAGGAGGACTAGTTGTCTCGCAACAGCACATTTTATGCTCCTATGTCGGGCAAAAACACTAGTGTCACAAATTGTCGTAATTTCACTCTCATTCCGAAACAAGACTTCTCAGAGACCATGTACCATTGGAAAAATATTTGCTTTAACGAGCTCTACAACTCCCCATATCTATTGTGAAAAATGTCTGCAACACCCTGTAAATATATATATATATATATATATATATATATATATATATATACTAAACATTAATTACTGAAAAACCAACAAGTTATTGTCGGCTCAAAAGACGAAATGTTGCATTCGTCAGGAATTATCTGAAAAAAAAATTGGGGGGTCTAAGAAGATCGACTGTGCTTCGAAGAGCCATCAGTGGTGACGAAGTAGGTGGTTTCGATATAGAAATCAAGGCCCAACAATTGTAGGAGTGCTTCAAAGATAAGTTTTGAGGGAAAGTAAGCAAAACTAATCCAGTATCTTAGTACACTTGACCATTTTTTATATGCAAGAAAACTATTTTTTGGAATTTATTCCACAGCGTTTTACGCAGTTTTTCAAGGGCGTCTCTGTAAGGAAGTATAAATAGTCCGTTGTCTTGCTATGGGTTCGTTGGCGATCATCACCGTATTAAAAAAAGTCGTTTTTGATACGACATTTGTTTAGATTCGGTTCAGACATAACAATGTTATGCATGTCGTCCGCCTCTGCAACTGCTGTTCAAGGCTGCAGTAGCGTAATTGCGGCGCATAGGGCAGATGCGGTGTCTCCAGTTCCATCAATTTTGCTATTCGTTTCAGTTTCGAAAACAAACCAGCCAACACTAATTTTATTGCAAATATTGCGTTCAGTAGATGCGCTACGTCTGTGTCAAAAAATCAGAGAACATCAAACCTTGTTGAACGAAGGATTTTTACTTGATAAACTAGTGGTCCGAACACATACGCGTCAAATAAAAGCGGCTGCTGATTTTGTGACTGAACGGTTAAAGGAGTTTACTCACCTTCCCCGCTAGATTTGAATTATAACCCCACCTCATACAGGTCGGGCTGATATATCTCGGGTATTTTTCCTCCATGTATGTAAGTGATTCGTTCTACCTCTACTCGCTTCAGACTCACACGTTTGATAAGGTTTATGGAGACTTATGGCGTTTGCTTAAATCGACCAAGTGTTGTTTTACTAAACGAGTTTCACATACAAGTTCATCGCAATTTGTTATAGCTTTTTAACCAAACCTTTGTATCTAACGGCTTTCGCCCCAGTCAGGGCATCTGCCAGATGAACGAGGCGCGTCATTATGAACGCTTCAGTGGTCCTCGAAGCTGACATCCATTTGCTGATTTTAATCACAGAAGACATAGCCTTTTTAAATTTTGAACAAATCGCATGATCATTTTATTATAATCAGATGCCGCCGTGATGTTCGAATATGCAAGGTGTTTGTTCTTATTTAAAAAGGTCGAACAACTGGTTATCTGTAACCAGAGCTGTTTGACTGTGTTTTGCGTGAAAAATGTGTTCAAACTGGTTACCTCGCGCTAAATTGTAAGCAACAGGCAAAATGCGTAAACTGCAGGAGTCCCCCACGCGTCGTCTTCGATGTCCTGCCCTATCCGACTATGCGAAATTGAGAAGCGCAGGGCACTGATGGAGTGTCGCTTGTTGCAACAGGTCGGTAGTGAGATCACTGGTAGTAGAAACCTCGTCTGGCCCCGAGATTCGTGTAAATCTACCGGGATCAACATCACTCCCTAAGAAGCAGATCGGCTCCGTGGAAAAATTGGCTACAAATACTATTCGCAAGCCCCGTCCATGGAAGTCATCGCGCACCTCTGCCACTAGTAAACTAAATGTACGTAACTCCAACATAATCTCATCCTTGAGGCACATCACGAAGGTTTTAAGTATTGTCCCCGAAAGCTGCAACACGTCTAAAAAAACTGATTGAGGTTCTTTCACCGTTGTTGTCAACTCTCTTGATGCTATCCTAAGATTTTTATTACTGATTTTAGTAATATTGATGTTCTCACAACCATCTGATTTTACTAATGCATTGTATAAATTATATTAATCAAAACATTACACCAAATGTAAAGGCATGCCAACTTTTGGATGACGTTAGACTTGGGCCCAGTAGTTTAGCTCTTATCCACCTAAACACGGGGACTGGAAGGATAAAAAATCCGGTCATCTGGAGTTATTACAGATTTTTTTAGAAGAAGAGGGAGCCATATTTGATGCGACAGTGGTTAGTGAAACATGGCTAGAGGATTGCGATCAGTTGTCTCACTCTGAAGGTGGTTTCAAATTAGTTGCGTCGGGTAGAGGCCTGGAGAGATTAGATGGTGGTGTCGGCATCTATGTGCGTTCTACCTGCAATATTTTATCATCGCGCTGTAAACAGGACGGTCCTGAATGTTTTATTGTGGGGTTTTATTTTAACCAAGTATCTTGTAAAGACACCCTTCTGAATACCCTAGACGATATGTTGCCAACGTGTACCTCTACCCCTGTCATTGTCATGGACAATGCTAATGTAAACCTCCTTTCGGTCCCGCAGCCTAGCGAATATACTTCATTCTTTTCCGCTAAAGACTTCTCTCTGGTAGTGGAGCGCATAACCAGACCTGAACCTGGTATGTGCATAGACCATATTGCTATTTCCAATTGCTCAAGATTTACTACTGTCCAGCCGGCGGTTCTCGGTACTCTGCTTTTCTCTGATCACTACCGGGTTTTAACATCTTTGTCTGGCAACTCAATGGCTGCCAAACCGTTGGCCGAGCTGGCCCCAAGCCTAAACTGAAGTCACAACAGGGCTAAGATTGATATGTTCCTCTATCGGTTGCATGATGTCTCGTGTAGTGGTATCACGCACGCTTAGCAAATTGTCTCGTGGTTAGCAGTTTATGATGCAGTAGACGTAAATTCGACATTTAACGCTTTCAGTAGAATCCTGCTTTATATATACGAAAACACCTTTGATCTGATGGACCTTTCTGCTCCCAACAGTTCGTGCAAGGTAGGTCAATTTTCCTTTTCTCCAGGTTTACGGCGGCTGCGTCGTAGAGCTAATAAGATGTACCGCAGGCATCGCAAGATAAATTCGGTAGATTCGAAAGCTTCCTATTTAAACAGTCGTCGCCGTTACCTCAATACGATTCGCGCTGCAAGGACAGTATTCTACCGAAATCGCTTTGCTTTCTTGCATGATGACTCCTCTAAACTCTGGAAATTCATCAATGGACTCTGTGGTAGACGACATGATCCAGTGGAATTACCATCTGCGTTACTAGTTGCTGAGGATGAAACATTAGATGATCCAGTAAAAATTGCAGACGAGCTAAACCGTCACTTTGCCACGCTAATTAATACCACGGTCGCTCACCTCGAAAAAAACAGATATGGCCACCCTGATTAACGAGGTATGGGAGAAAAATGACAATGTATTCTCACTCTCTGCTGTCTCTGTTCCTGAGGTTCATGGTACCCTTCTCCGTCTTAAAGCAAGCTGGAGTCGAAGTTTCATAGGTGTACCTGCAAAATTATTGAAGTTAGAAGCTCCATTGATCGCAGGTCCCCTTACTGTCATTATAAATCGTTCGTTTGAGTCTGGCAGCTTTCCATCACGAGTGGCGGCGTGGTCTAGGGAACTAGTGCGCTAGTGATGGTTGTCATCTACCGGGGTGTCGCCGGTTCGATCCCTGCTGTTGGTCGAATTTTTTTTGAGCGATGCTCATTGAGAATAGATGATAAACTATACCGCTGAGAGTCAGCGGCCATGCTGCCACAACGACTGTTGGGGAAACCCTAGATATCTTAACATGTCTAACATGCCGGCCCTCGGTGCATTGAAGATGCACCTCAGGTTAAGTGCCAAGCCCGTAGGGGACGGTGGATAGTCTAGAATTAAAAACAACCTCCTTAAAAAATGTTTTAATTCTAGTTTTCCATCACGATTGAAAGATACGGCGGTGTTTCCTCTATTTAAGAAAAAGGGTGAGCGAAACCGCGTAGCCAGTTATAGGCCGATCTCGGTCGTTGATTATATCTCAAAGGTCATCGATAAACTGGTGCTGGTTAGGCTAGATCGATATTTAGAGACAATACATTTTCTTTTCCCAAACCAGTTCGGCTTTTGCAGGGGTAGGTCGACTGACCTCGCGTTGGCCCACTTATGGCAGCGAGTGTCCGACTCGGTTAAGCTACATAAGTTTTGTCTCGCAGTTTTTCTCGATGTGTCGGCGGCTTTCAATTGCCTTGATCATTCCCTTCTATTCCAAATGCTCGCTCAGCTGGGTTGCTCTGCGCCGGCGGTTGCTTGGTTTAGGTTTCATCTCTCAGGACGGAGACAGGTGGTACGAGATGGTCAAATAGAGTCCTCATGGCAGCATGGCATGTTGATAATATAATTAGCATTCTTAACATTTTTGGACTAGTCGTCAATGCAAAAAAATCAATTTTATAGTTATTCGTGGATCGCCGAGGCTTCTAGAATTATCTGACAACCAGATCTTTAAGACACGGAACATTAAGCTCTCGCAGACCGCTAGGTGTCTGGGGCTCGTTCTCCAGAAAAACATGAGGTGGCATACCCATCTGGATTACATTGCACCAAAGTGCTTATTTGCACCAAGGTCTTACTAGTTCTATCTTATGGAATCCTTCTCTGGGGAGGTGGCTACGACGGAATTCTCCGAGGAGCAAAAGTGATACAGAATGATGCAATTAGAGCCATTTTTACTAGAAGGTGAAGGGATTCGGTCCGTGACTTGTTTATTCGTTTTAACCTACTCACGGTAGAAAACATTTACTCGCTGCGGGTTTCAATGTCAGCGTACAACATTTTGCGTGGTACTGTGCCTATGGAGATCGCATTTCCACTAGTTCCTACCATGAGTCGAACATCAGCTAGGCGCGAAACAACTTTTGCAGTGCCCTCTGTATCCTTGAAGTCTAGTCAACACGCACTTGCGTACCGTCTTCCTGAAATCTGGACCCGCATTCCCAAACGCATAAGATGTCTCACTTCGAAACACCCTTTCTCTCGCGAGTTGAAACAGTGGCTGTTAATTTCACAGTCGGAACCAGGCGTGTGATCTAGGTATATTTGGTATTAGAACTGTTGTGCTTCGTATACGTGGACACACCCAGTTTTTGACTGAATTTATACATGCTTTTAGACACAGTTGTTGTAAATTGTGTTTATGCTGTACTAGTGTACTGCTTTGTTTGTGTGTTATATTTGCAAGTTTGTTGCCTCATGTGGTGTTCGGCGTTCTAACAAACGCACCAATTGCTGCTTTGAAATTCTTATGATAATCATTAACCACTGTAATTCCATTGTGTGTAAAGTGCTTATACAAAGCACTCCTTGGATTTTGTCAATCTGCTTTTTTGTTTGATTAATTTTTTTTCAATTATTTTTATTTACCGAGAACGTAAGCGTTATGATATACAGTTCCGTGAATAAACCGCGTTTGAAATTGAATTGAATTGTTTATATCCGTTAACAAATTGGCCCTCTTTGTAAGCCAGGCAGGCTAAGTCCTTAATTTATATGTTCTGTGTCAACAATATGGTTCATGCAGTCAACGTATACTAAAGGCAGCTCTTCCAGACCAAGCACCCGCTTGAGGATGGTTTAAGAACATGGGTACTAGGGCTGCTGTCGGTAGGGTGCAAGTAGGTGGGTGGGAGTTAGTGCAAATTTGGTATTTTATGAAGAGGTTATGAGGAAAGGGTTTTTGGGCCGCAAGTTTGTAGCTCGCTCGTCGATGCCAGCGCCTTATGGCAAAGGCCAATCAACCGTCGAATAAATTTTTTTGTCAAAACCTCCATTCAGGCAGACAGGGCCTTTTTAGGGCTGACAGGCACCAATCCCAGCTCGAAGAATCCAGCGTAACAAGGAGCAGCTCGAGGAAACCGAGCAGGAACTCTTTGAAGCACCCCTGTTATCACCTTGCAACTTGAATCCCTCCGTACCCAGTTTTGGTCCCTCTCGACGAGTAGGTTGGTGACGTCATCGTTAATGTTAAATTTCATATAGTAATAGTATGCCTGCTAAACAACTATGACATTTTGTGTTGCGATATGCGTAGAAGCTTTACCACTAATGCAAGAAAAATGTACTTACGACCAGGTCCCGTGTAGATCCTCCGCTCCATGTACCCTTCCTGGGTAGGACAATAGATCCGAATGCTATATGATGTCCAACATTCGAGCACTGTATAGACGAGCTCATCTTTTATACTTGTGATAGGGTGGAAGTTGGGCACATCAGGTACTCTCTCGGTCAGATAAACGTATCCCGTGTAGTGATCGGCTCCGCACTGAGCAGCTGGGAAGACCATTTTAAAGCCAGCGTTACCATCTTCATCAGGTGGTATCAAACTGACGTTCAGTAACTTGGCCAATCCTAAATGAACAACGTTTTGTTAGAGTGAAGGATACATGCATCTCTACTCACGGTCTAGTCTTAGGCATAATGACTTTGTGATGAATAGCGTGCTTTCACCATTTTCTAACCCAGAATTTCTTTTTTGTCCAGCTTAATCTTCAACACTTAAATCTCCACGCGAGTGCCTTATCCAGCATTATAATGCAGATTGTGGTTCCTTTTACCACCCAGGTTCGGTAAATTATGTACATACACACTAGACACAGCTAGTGTTTCCTTTCCTCTGCCGTCTGGCTAGTTCTGGTTATGAGGTTGGACATGCTCCGGCGTAGTATCTGTCGCGCCGGCCTAAACACCTTCCGAACCTACAACGCTCCAGAGGATCTAAATCTTTCATACTGCCTAAAATGTGGTGAGAAATGTGGGCTGCAGACGCCATCGGTAGATGCCTACCTTTAGATTCGGCCGTTTCAAAGGTCGTACTTATAATCACTACCGTGGTACATATTCCGATGTCAATTTACTTAAGTTTCCCCGTTCACTTCATAGTGTAGTCTTCAAGCGCTCTCGTTCTCATGACATTAGATCCAGCTACTAAGATATAAACTAGTTTATTCCTGAATTGGCTGACCTAAAACTTGTTTCCCAAAGAAAAATCGAACGTTATCCAGTAACTATCCAGTCGTTTTTTTCAATACAGCACCCTTTTCGAAATTTAACTGCTACTGTATTTTGCCATTTAATGCTTCCTCTTCGTCCGTATATTCAACAGTCTACCCAAATCTCGTTTGACCTTGAAGAGACGCCTGCTATAGACCGCAAATGTCATCTCGGGTCATCATTAACTCTCGAGTCCACCCCTGCCTCACCCGGTCAGGTAGTGAAAGGCACTTTAATGACATAATCTTTGTCGGGCATTCGAGAGATCATATGTTCACATTAACATAACATATATATTTATTCACCATAATATTGGTAGCAATATAATCGGATGCTGTGTGAAATCTACACTGATCCTATGTAGTGTGTACGAGATTGTAATGAGGATGTGTCTATTTCGGTGCATACAAGTATATGGTACCTATTAATATTACACTCTCCACAAAATCTACACATACAATTATCGACCTCAAAACACTGTCCATTCAAACACAACTGGCGATGGTATCCGTGCCATGTAACTCGGCAAACTAGCGCTCGGTTCTTTTGGGCTCCTCTTATGTTCACATTCAGGACCGATCACTCTTTGTTAAGATATTCAGTTCAGCTAAAATGAATGCCGCAATGTGTAATCTAGCACCATTAAAAAACTAAAAACACGTATGAGTAAAGCACATGCCATTTCACCTTTTCTACATATATATATATATATATATATATATATATATATATATACAGGTAGTTCAATAAGTTCTTAGAATGAGCTTTTTAGAATTCGAATTTTGGCGCGCTTCCACCGCTATTAGGAACTGCAACTTTTCGACTGCGAGCAGTCAAAATATTATGGTGATTGGCCGTTGCGATTTCGTTTGATCGCTTTTCCCGTGCAACGTATCGGCGTGATTTTGAAAAATGGAGAAAAAAGAGTTTCGAGTGGTTATCAAGCATTTTATTTCAAAGGTTGGAATGCGACCCAAGTGAAAACTGAGTTAGACGAGGTGTACGGTGACTCTGCGCCATGTTTTGCCACTGTTTCCAACTAGATTAATGAGTTAAAAAGAGGTCGCAGGAGCACCGGGATGAACTACGTTCAAAACGCCCAAAAACGGCAACTGATTAGGAAAACGTGGAAAAGGTGCGGAAAATCGTTGCCGCAGATAAGCGAGTGAACATTAGGGAGATAGCGGAGGCCTTGGGGATCAGTTTGGGTAGTGTGCATTTCATCCTGCACGAAAACTTGAAGATGAAAGAGCTCAGAGAAAAATGGCTGCCGCATTTGCTCAACCAAGGCCAAAAAAACGCGCCTGTTTTCGCTTCACAGCGAAATTTGGCCAAGATGTCGAACAATCCGTCGGATTTTTGGCGCAGATTCATGACCGTCGATGAAAGCTGGGTCCATCACTACACTCCCGAGACCCAAGAAGCATCTTGCCAATGGTGTGCACCTGATGAAGGACCTCCGAAGAGGGTGCGGACAACGGCATTGACCGGAAAGGTGATGGCTACAGTTTTTTAAGACCAACGTAGAATAATGCTGGTCGACTACCTTGAGAGCGGTAAAACGATCACAGGAGAATATTAGGCAAGACTGTTAGACTGCCTTTAGCAAGAACTCATCGTGAAACGGCCCGCTTTGCAGAGGAAGGTTGTCCTGTTTCACCAGGACAATGCTCCTGCACACAAGTCCCGGCAAGCATCGGCAAAACTGGCCCAACTGAGGTTCGAACTTATTGAACAACCTTCCTATTCTCCAGACCTGGCCCCCTCTGATTATTTCCTCTTCGGACATTTGAAGAATAGTCTCAATGGAAAGCGTTTTTCCAGCAATGAAGAGGTTAAGGCTGCTGTCAATGCCTATTTTCAGTCTAAAGACGCGGAATTCTACTTACGAGGTATAAAAGCTCTGAAATCTTGGTGGGAAAAGTGTATTGAGCATCTCGGGGAGTATATCGAATAAGATAAATTTAAAAACATGATTTGGAAAATTCTTGGTTTTCATTCTAAGAACTTATTGAACTACCTGTATATATACAGTCCCTGAAAAAATATAGGGCCACCCACTTTTGCCACATTTCACGCATTTATTATAACCAAATGTGCAAAGATCACAGTGATACATGCTCACAGAGTAACAACGAGGACTTCTATCGACATTTGGGGTCTCGGATTACTTTGAACCACGAGATTTCCACATTTGGCACAGCTGCACCGCGAAAAAATGATAATGTCACTAGCAAGATGCATGTATTAACGAGTGAATTAAACGGAATAACGACATTTAGGCTCAATTAACGGCTCGACAGAAACAAAGGCAGACCTCCTACCAGAAGTTTTTTCTTTGTTCAAACGATAGGCTTAGGCTGGCGCCTCATGGGTGAAGAAAAGGCACATATCAAGGCTTATAAGGACATCGGCCTCTCTAATCGCAAAATTTCCTGTCAATTGGGGCGTTGTGCCCAAGTAGTAAATAACTTTATTCATTTAGGTAAAAAATACGCCGTAAAAAAGGAGTTCCGGGCGTCCAAATTTTATTTCGGAACGAGCAAGCTGCAAGTCTGAAGAAAGCGTCGAACTCTACGCCCTCGGCAAGGGCAATTGCGGCGGCGGCCGACGTGCAAACGAAAGTGCGAAATTGTGCAAAGCTTCCTCAGGAAGACAAAATAGCAAAAACACAAGAAAAAACAACGATTGACCGCTGACCGATGAAAGCTCGTCTTGACTTCGCCCACGATAAAATGTCATGGACCACTGAGTGCCCACGATACGATGTGATGGACCACTGAGTGGCACAGAGCGCTCTTTTCGAATGAAAAAAGTTTAACTTTGATGAATCGGATCGATTTTACTATTATTCACACGATGTCCGCAAGGAAGAACGAAATTTGTCAAAACGTCACTTAGGTAGCGGTTCAGTAATGATCTGGGCTGCTGCCGGATATTATACAAAGTCATCGATTATTTTTTTAAACGGTCGTGTTTATTCGACGCGATACGGGGATTTGCTAAAAGAGCAATCGGAGCATTTTAAGCTGATGGGATGGCCAGACTTCGTTTTTACACATGATAACGCCCCCATTCACACCGCCAGGCTGATTGGAAGCTGGTTCGACCGACGTCACATTGAATTCCTTCGCTAGCCTGCACTCTCATCTGATCTTGATATGACCCAGAATGTGTGGAGCTGGCTCGAACAAAAAGTTTACACGGATAAAAAACAATTTTCGAGGATTGGGACGAGCTCTTGCAAAACGGCATCCAAAATTCGTTTAACACTATACCAAACCGCACTTTTGAGGTTATCTGACTTAATGAGAAGTTCACTGAGTACTATGTATAGTCTAAATGCCGTGAAATTAGCCCAAATGCCGTTGATCTGCTTAATTAATTTGTTAAAACAGGTATCTTGCTAGTGGCCTTGTAATTTTTTCGCGGTGTAGCTGTGCCAAATGTGAAAATCTCGTGGTTCAAAGTAATCCGAGACCCTAAATGTCGATAGAAGTCTTCGCTGTTACTCTGTGAGCATGTATCACTGTGATTTTAACACGATATGTTATAATAAATGCGTGAAATGTAACAAAAATGGGTGGCCCTATATTTTTTTCAGGGACTGTATATATACAGGGTCATTCATATTGTTATGTACTTCTTTCGAGCTTTGATAGAACTCGGCAATAAAATATTTTTTCTCTATGGAGGGAGGACGCGGAAACAGAGTAAGAATGAAATTTATAAAAGTCGTTATTCTGCCTTTTTTTTCCTACATAGTTGTGCGAAATCTACGTTTGCGGTAGAACCAGTTAACGCATGAAGGAACCGATTACACCGGCGTGTTCGGAGAAAAATTCGGAAGACACTTCACTAGCTTGCGTAGCAAAAAGCGAATATACAGGTTGAGGAAAGTCATAAAAAATCGATACGTTATTATGTCTTACGTTAACGCTTTTTCGTGAAAAATCGTAAAAAAATTCCATTGCGACCAAAAATGTATGTCCAAAAGACCACTCTCACGCAATAGCAAATTTAATGCCCACCACTTTCGTATCAAAGTGATGATGCTGCGTTACGTAGCTGTCAAATCACTAAGCTTTTTCAATAGCCATACGGAAAGCGAAGGCATGCATATTTGCATAGGGCGTATGAGAAAGTTAGGTACATATTTTGAGGTTTGGTAGAACTCAGCAAGAGAATAATTTTTTTTAGTGGAAGGAGGGAGCGGAAACGTCTTGGCAAATTTTTACGGTTCTGAACGTGAAAACTTGCACGTAAAACATAACAACTTACTTGACAACTATGTAACGCAGCATGGTAAATGGACGTACATTTTTGGTCGCAATGGAAAAATTTTACGATTTTTCATGAAAAAGCGTTAACGTAAAATATTGACTTTTCATGACTTTCCTTAATCTAGGTATTCGCTTTTTGCTACGCAAGCGTCGTGCAGAATTTTCCTCAGAACACGCCGGTGTAATCGGTTTCTTCATGCGTTGACTGGTTCTCCCACAAACGTAGATTTCGCATAACTATGTAGGAGAAAAAAGCTGAATAACTACTTTTATAAACTTCACTCTCTCTCTCCTAAACAAGACGTTTCCGCGTCCTCCCTCCATAAGGAAAAAACTATTTTCTTGCCGAGTTCAACCAAACCTCGAAATAAGTACATAACATAATGAATGACCCTGTATATATACAGTCCCTGAAAAAAATATAGGGCCACCCATTTTTGCCACATTTCACCCATTTATTATAACCAATCGTGTTAAGATCACAGTGATACATGCTTACAGAGTAACAGCGAAGACTTTCATCGACATTTGGGGTCTCGGATTACTTTGAACCACGATATTTCCACATTTGGCACAGCTACACCGCGAAAAAATTATAATGCCACTACCAAGAATAATGTCTTAACGAGTGAATTAAGCGGATTAACGGCATTTGGGCTCATTTCACGGCTCGACAGAAACAAAAGCAGACCTCCTACCAGAAGTTTTTTTCTTGGTTGTAACGATAGGCTTAGGTTGGCGCCCCATGAGTGACGAAAAGGCCCATATCTAGGCATATAAGGACATCGGCCTCTCTAATCGCGAAATTTCCTGTCGATTGGCGCGTTGTACTCAAGTAGTGAATAAATTTGTAATTTTTTTAGTTTGTTAGGTAAAAATAACGCCGTGAAAAATATTTCCGGGTGTTCAAATGCCATTTTGGAACGAAGCGAGCTGCAATTCTGAAGATAGTGTTGAACTCTGCGCCCTCGGCTAGGGCAATTGCGGCGGCGGCCGATGTGCAAACGAACGTACGAAATGTGCAAAACTTCCTTAGGAAGACACATTGACTCACGAGAAAAAACACAAGATAAAACAACGATTGACCGCTGACCGACGAAAGCTCGTCTCGTATTCGCCCACGATACGATGTCATGGACCACTGAGTGACACAGTGCTCTTTTTGAATGAAAAAAAATAACTTTGATAAACCGGATCGATTTAACTATTATTTTCACGATGTCCGCAAGGAAGAACGAATTTTGTCAAAACGTCACTCAGGTGGCGGTTTAGTGGTGATCAGGGCCGCTGTCGGGTATCATACAAAAACGTCGATTGTGTTTTTAGACGGTCGTGTTTATTCGACGTGCTATAGGGATTTACTAAAAGAGCAATCGGCGCATTTTGAGCTGATGGGGGGGCAGACTTCGTTTGTCAACACGATAACGCCCCGATTCACACCGTCAGGTTGATCCGAAGCTGGTTCGACCAACGTCACATTGAGGTCCTACGCTGGCCTGCACTCTCACCTGATCTTAATATGATCCAGAATGTGTGGAGCTGGCTCGAACAATAAGTTTACACCGATAAAAAACAATTTTCGAGGCTTTGGACAAGCTCTTGCAAAACGTCATCCAAAATTTGTTTAACACTATACCAAACCGCACTTTTGACGTTATCCGACTTAATGGGAAAGTCACTGAGTATTAAGTATAGTTTCTGGGTGCCGTAAAATGAGCCCAAACGCCGTTAGTCCGCTTAATTCACTCGTTAAGACCTAATCTTGCTAGTGGCATTATCATTTTTTCGCGGTATAGCTGTGCCAAATGTGGAAACATCGTGGTTCAAAGTAATCCGAGACCCCAAATATCGATGGAAGTCTCCGCTGTTACTCTGTGAGCAGGTATCACTATGATCTTTATACGATTGGTTATAATAAATGCGTGAAATGTGGCAAAAATGGGTGGCCCTATATTTTTTTCAGGGACTGTATATATATATATATATATATATATGTATATATATATATAGGGAAAGAAAGATATAGCGTTAATATGAACGTTAGGTACACCTCATGCAACCGTAAAAACTGATCACATTGATTCTTACTCTTTAGCTCTGCATTTTCAATTTCGCGGGTCACTTTCTCTCCAGAAATCCAGTTTCCTTTGTAGTGGAATTCCGGTATGACGCTGATAGTGTACTCCGCTTTCGGGTTCATGTTAGTTAACTCAAATGTCTGCGGAAGATGCAATTTGAAAATTCGTAAGAGAAGGGCATATTAACGTTAGTGTAATACAGACACATATTGTATTCAATCTAGTCACGCGTTTATTCACTATTATCTAAATGACACAAAGTGCTAACTTATGAAGATTATGTGTAACCGTATACACACATTCCACACTAAAATTAGAACTTATGCTTTTTTTTGGTAGAGGAGAAAACTAACCGTATATGTAAGTGCAGACAAAAAGCGTTCTGCCCAGTGACAGACTTACACTTGACGCCGACGATCGACTTTGGCTCCACTAGAGCCTACACATGTTAATATGCCCCCTTCCCAGTACCTTTACACGGTACTCATTGCGACTGAACTTTTGGAAACATTCCTGGTACGTAACCCTCACGTATTTTTACTTCCTCCACCACTTACAATATTTTGTGATGACAATATTTTCTATATATATATATATATATATATATATATATATATATATATATATATATATATATATATATATATATATATATATATATATATATATATTCGTTGCGGTGTGCTACGAAAGGACAGACACGTAGAGGACATAGTTAATGTTTGTAAAGAACTGGCCAAAAAATGCTTGCAAAAGGTCATACAAAATGAAGAATTATGTTGTCAAATGTTCAACTGTAGACATTCGCATACGCGATCTGAGGTTCGCTACGAACCTTAGCGAAAAATAAATGGTAATGTCCCTGTTTCCTTGGAGAGCAACCCGAACTTATGCATGAATGTTGTGATTTACTTGTAATGTACATTTTTTCTTTAATGGTAAATAAAGCGCGTATTATGAATATATATATATATATATATCTATATATATATATATATAGATATATATATATTATATATATATATATATATTAAAAAAGATTCTATATATATATATTTTTTTTTTTTTATATACATATATATACACGATGTATGGCTGACATATATATATACACTACCGTTGTCAATATTTTTTATGCTCGGTAGCCATTAAGTCATAATCTCTTATTTCCGAAAAAAGGGACAGTAAATAAAAATTGCAAAATAATACTTGTAGATTGTATGCAGCAATGAACTTTGAAAAAACGGGCGGTACCGTGGTTTGCCCTGTGTAGTGCGTCCAAGTTTTGTTGCAGGTTCCTTGCAGTGTCATGCAGAGGTCTACGCGATACCGGTTCGGATAGACTTCAAAGTTGTCGTGAGAAGTAACAGTTACAGTTGCCTGCACATCCCGTCGCGTCACCTGAATGCTGCTAATCACGTTGAGCCCTAAAGCAAACGCGTTTAGAATGTGACCCGATGATTTCACCGCTTTCATATTAGAGCTAAACCGTACAAAAAAGCATAACTAATACATACACACCGACGAGCGCATTTAAAGCTTCATACATAATTTCGATTTGTATACTAGAGTCCTCTGTAACTGTAATCATTAACGACTCGCAATTGCCTCACAGTGGCATTAACCGGCTAAATCGAGGACTATTTTCACATTGTCTTGATCACACGAGTGCCTCTATTGCGCGTGGTGTTGACAATTGTTGCACATTTATTAATGCACATGTTTTGCTTGACTGTTTTAGTCAATTGCGGGTCTATCTTCACTCCGCAACGTAAAATCTTTACCGTCATGGCGTGTGCATTTTTCAGTAAGTGTTCGCGTTCGTTCATGTTCGACCCCTTATTGTTGTTTCTTTACCTTGCCGCAGTTAGGAATCCAAATATCTAGCTGCCTTGTTGAAGACGCTGTCCTTGACGACGAGTTTTCCAATGTAGATCGCTTTGAGGACGTCGAAGTAAGCTTTAAGTAAGCAAACCTTTTTGGTTCCAGTAGAGCTCATGCGGAATCAATCCGACTATTGTTTGTACAAGCAGGAGTAGCTTGGTATGGTAAGTGATGCACCGAGTTGAGCGCTTTGAGTGTATAGCGTTCCCACTTTGCACCGCCTTTTTCCACGTTGGTTAATAATTGTGATGAATTTTTGTGATTTAGGTAGTCAGATTTATGGTCACACATGTTGTGTAGAAAAAGTACAGTTAAAATACATGCATATGTATACATACACACATTTGGACTTTTAAAATTATAGATATGTAAAAGCTATGAAGCTTGATATCTACCGCAAGGCAGTTTACAACGTTGACACACACAAGAGTCCGAGGGATTATGGAACCCGGTTGTCGCGCACAGCACGTGGTAGAAACCATGCACGGCGAACCTAGTCACCACATGGCGGTTAGATCGGCTCGGCCCTTTCCATGCCTGGTTTTGCATTGCTCCTGTACTAAAGAAATCCGCATCAGTTTCAGCAAACTTGCACTCCCACGTTTTGAGGACGTTGACGTAGTTAGAAGATGAGGGCAAGTCGAAACGTCGTCTTAGCTCCTCGACGAATAGGAGGGTGTCCGTGAGGAGATAGACAAGTTGGTTGCGGGCTGAACGATGAAGGCCCAGGACTCGCTTGAGGTAGGCTGCCTTCAGATTATTTAGATGCTCAAGGCTGGCCGGAGTGAGATCGTTCCAGATTATTTCGATACCGTAGGCGGCGATTGGAGCAATCTTTAGATCGAACAGTCTCAGTGCCGCTGGGATGGACAACAGCTGCGGCTTTCTAATTGTGGTCAATTTTCATGATTTCGTCGTGCGTGACGGACTGAAGGAACGCAAGGTCGTATTCACCATAGTGATAAGACTGCGAGTTCTACTGCATGTGTGTAATGTAAAGTATCAATTCCAGCCACCTTCCCCACTGTAGTGTGCCTACTGAGTACACGGATACATACACAGCAGCACCACGGCGTGAGCATGCACATGCTAACTGTTATTCAGGCACTTCTCGACACAATATTTACGACGAACTCACTAGCATAAACTCTACGATTTTCGAGTAGGATACTTAATATGACGTCATGGAAATGTTGCTTTGGTAGCTTGACTCGCACCTCTCTGCCGAAATATACGAGGGCGGAACGATAAGTCTAATGCTTTGATTTTGGCTGCCAGATCGAACAGAAGAAAACGCTCAAAAAGTTCAGGACGACAGTCTGTTATCACCGGTTGTTAGATTTAACAAAGTGCCGACTTTGCGGATCAGCTGCCTGGTCCGAACACTAGGAGCACCCACGATTTCAAACGCCAGGGAGATTTGTAAAAATACCCACTGATATGCTTGCTGCTCTCCCCAAGGTGGGCTGCATACCCAGCTTTGGATGCGCTGCCACCGATCATAGAAAGTGCTAGGGTGTTGGTAACGAGTGCATCCCAAATCAGCATTTTGCCTCGCTTGAATGGTGTAAGCGTCATCCCGTCTGGACGCCTGCCGTCCTCTGCGCAAAGGCCCGGGGGTTCAAGGATGCACGGACGACCGCATGACCTAAGGTCTCTGCTAAAGGTATCATTAATAGCGGCATGTCTAGGGCGTCGTCCTGCGCTGATAATACAAGATGTCTACATTGACACCGATAAGGGCTAACTAGGTCTGCCCCTAGTCGTAAAGAGACGTCGTTGTACCTCAGAGTGCAAAGGGGCATTCCAGTCACGTTGGAACAGTACGTTGTCAGGCCAGCCTCCGCAGCGGGCCTCAAGGTTTTCCTGATGCTGGGCTAAATGGTTTTGAAACTGACCAACTTCGCTGTATCTAAAAAAGGGATTACCTTGTTTTCCGCGCTTAGCATTGAATACTGTGGCAGGCCCGGCCAGGGTCTTCAAATTTGAGACTCCAAGGCCCCCCTTTTGAGACGGGTAGTAATGCCTGTTGCCGTGCGCTAGGTGTGTCGTAGCTCGGCTAGATGTGTAGAGATGTGTCGAGCTCAGTGGCGTAGGTGTGTAGAGATGTGTCGAGCTCGGTGGCATTCGCCTGCGCCTCGCAACCGTAGGAGACTCGTAGGTGCGCGGTTCAAGCCCCACCGTTGCATATTTTTGGGGGGTCCGTCTATGAAGCAATGCGAAAAGCAGTCCCGTGGACGTTAAATCTTGGCTGAGGTCAGCCCGAAAATTTGTTTAGGTGGTAGAGATGTGTTTAATAGGGTCTCGAGGGTAGACAATGTCAACTGGTTGAGCACTTGCAGGTCGTTGGCTCGATGAGATGGGTCAGCCCGCCGGAAATAGATGAGTCGTCAAGAAGAGCAAAAAGACCTGAGTCCGATAGGCTTCTGGAAGAAGAAATCGAGCGACGGCATTTTGCAGTTTTAAGCTCTAGCGCTCGAGTGCTGCTGTGAACCCTTCGGTAGCACAACTAGTAGCTCCAGATTGTCCTAGACGGTCACCTTGCAGCCAGGCAGGACGTCTCAGAGTAACTTTATATTGGGGGAGCCTTCATGGTAGAGCCTAGGAGGCAAACCTTGCATTTGGCTAGATGTTACACGGAAGTTAAGGACACGTTGGAATGTTCCCGGCTACTGTGTGAACGTTTCCTCTTAAAAGGCCATTTAGTAGGCCATGTTAGGAGTAAGTCGTATCGGGTGGCAGATTGACCCCCTTGGACACTCCCGAGAGTTCGCCTCCCTTCTCGCTTAAAGGGCTATGAAGGTGAGTAACAGCTTCGTTTCGGTTTGACGGTTGCCAAAACTGCTACTGAGGCGTTTTGATTAACCGAATTTTCGCTGTCATGTTATGATGCGATGATGACATTTATGCAAGCATTTGTTGTCTTCGTTAGTTATTTATAAGCGGATATTAGGACGTACAATAGACTAACATTCACACTAAATCGTCAAGGTACCAAAGGTTCAGCGGGCTCTTGAAGTAATATATACGTAATAAATAGTCTTAATTTTAGAAATGTATATATAAAATCTTCTCGAACCGCATTCGTATTTTCTACCTAAGTTCAATTGCCGCGGGGGGCTCCTTGTACTTACGCCCGGGCCCGGTTGCTATGAATCCAACATATACTTGGCTTTGAACCTCTTCGCAGCTGACTTGGAGGTCAACGCGTTGCCCACTGCTCCAATACGGGAAATTGCGCAAGGTAACTGACCTCTCTGCTACTTGCATGCTGTTTAGGCGAATGGTTTCATTCCGACATCGGATCTCATATGTCGGGTTTTCGCACGGTGTCTCCTCCGGTAGTCCTACCAGAATGTCTGCATAGTTCGGCTGATGAACCAGTTCCAATGAGAGGTTACCCTGTACATCTAGAAAGAAACATGACCATAATTAACATGAACGAGTGTTGTGTATAAACATTTAATAACAAGTGTTTGTTTAAAACGAGTACATTTGTGCATCAATTGCGTATTTTTCGCTGGTTAACCTGTGATCAGAAATTCTGCAGCGCTCTTCAATATAATGCAATACAATCTAAATCTTCTCAAGGAGCTAATCGTTGAGATAGTTATTGTATTCAAGGCAAAAAAAATCAAGCAACTAGGTTTCTTTATTGACACAGCTTAATGACTGGCTGGGGATACAGCGTATATTTAGTACTGTGTGAAATATTTTTAATACGGCACATATGGCAGATATATTTGCATCAGAGCGATTTGACCTTGCACCACGCTACTACGCGACAAATAGACCTTTGTAGCTCGATCCTAGAAGAATTGCCGTAAGTCCTCATATATGATTTAAAACCGTTAGTGCATTGCACAAGAGACACACAATTTTACCTTCTTGGATACATAAATAGTTTATTTACTTGTTCTGCATATATAAGCTAGATACGCAACTCACGTCACTCTTTCATTCCAAGTGCGTTTTGAACAGCATTATAAGCAGACATGTTGAAATCTCTAGGATTTCCCTAACAGTCTTTGCGGCAGAATTTTTAATAATCGTCTCTATCAATGCGGAAATATTTGTGCTGTTTTAGAAAGAACCATTGTTATTTCCTTCGATTTAGCAAAATAAAAACTATGCTGCCTTACCTGCGCAACCTTTTGAGCAATCGTGCGTTGTAAATAATTGCGAATATGCGGGCCCCTGTTGCACCCCACGATAAATCTTTTCAGGTGTTACGGTAGCGTTGTATCGAGTTCGAGGTTTTAGGCCACCCACTTTGATAACCTGCAAGGTGTAGACAGTATTATCTTTAGCAAGCAATGTGGCTTAACGGCCAAACAACTGTATTTGTTGTTCGGGAGATTGCGAGTTTGAGTCATGTACCTAGTTTCATGATTTTCTATTTACATCATGATGATATGCTGCAATTACCATATGCCGCAAGAAGCAATAACTTGAAAATAAAAGAGACGGCACTCAACGCAGTAAAAAAACAGAAAAGTGCATTTGGGCGACAGACCAGGTTACTGGTATGGAATGGTCACAACACATGACATGTCCGTCGCAGAGGCAGTATGACTTTGTGTGTATACATCTGAGTGTGAAGCGTCCTAGAATATCATTGTTATACCTGGTCCCTATAGTTCATATGCACCTTTGTGGGCCGTGAGTTCAAATCATTATGACCTTAAACCTAATGCGTCATTACAGTTGATCACCCCCTAAGCAATGTGTTAAGCGATTTTTCTAAATATCATACGTACGTACCGTTATGTTGCCTTGACTAGCCACAAATATGCTCACACATGAGGCGTTTTGTATGGGACAGACTCCTATGCGAAATCGGATTTCCGATTTGTTCTCATGATATTCAATAACAAAATTGGCAGAGGCCGGCTCCGGATGTATGGTCACATTCTTGATTGCGGCTAAACCTGTAAGAACATATATATATATATATATATATATATATATATACATATATATATATATATATATATATATATATATATATATATATATATATATATATATATATATATATATATATATATACATATATATATATATATATATATATATATATATGTGGAACTCAACCCCAACGGAAGGATGTTACGCCGCTGAGAACCAGACCCACTAAACGCACCTCCCCCCTTAAGCTTCACTCTATGATGGCCCAGATCTTCATAGAACAGTGCTATGGGCCATCAGGAGAAGTGGCGAGTGCCCTAACGGATCAATTGGCCGGGGTCGCTCACGGTTTCCCCACCTATCAGGCGCACTTTGTCCCAACCCTTGCAAACCCGTTTGATTCAAAGTTGCGCTTTATTCGGCCGTGCTGGCCTCAAAAGAATTCTGCCTTTCCATGCATCTTCTGTGCTTTGTTTTTAGCACCTTCTGTGCTATTTTCGCTCTCAATTCCCATGCTTGAGCCGAACCCGGGTTGTACTCCACAAAACATTTCAAACAGTTTCGCGGAGGATCTTGAGTTTCAGGATGGGTTATTCCCGCTCTGGACCATTTCTCGCGAATGTGTCTGATCGCCGCGGTTCTGGCTTCTTCCCATGCCTGGCTATTTTAATTCAATCATATTTATTTCACTCAAATAGAGTATGTACAAAATAGTTCATGCTATTATTAAACATAAGTACTTGTTGTTTTGCCGTTCCACCGAGAGAAGAAGTGTAAGGATCTTCGTTGCAGTGCCGGACAATCAACCGCGTGGTACTTAGCGCATTGCTGCGAGCAGAACCGACAATTACACTGAGCAGTATAGTCTTCATGAAACTCCCTACGGGAGCATACGAGGTGATGGAACCCGTGTACGATGTACCTGGTATATACATGCCTGTCATCGCAGGCCACCCCGGCCCACAACCAAGGAGACTTAAAGACGTCGAGCGTTCTTACCTCTGTCGCTGCTTCCGTGAATTTGCGTCGCCACTCTTCCAAGAAATGGTTAAGTGGCTCCGTCAATGGCATACGCAGCCTAAGCCGAAGCATCTCCACCATCGGCGCACAGTCCGACAATACATAGACGAAGCGGCTTCTCGCCTTGATTGAAAGGCAGAGTACTCGCTTCATGTATAGTGTGAAGCACTTTTCAAGCAAATTAAAATTAGCTTGAGATAGGTGTTGCCACACTCTGTCTAAGCTATACGCCAACTTTGGCAGAGTTTTTAACATAAACAAGCGCACTGCCGTACCGACGGACAGTCGCCGTACATCTCCGACCCCTCCGTAGAGAGCTGCCAGTGCCGAGGGTAACACTGTTTTCGATGTGTGTAGTAAACGATGTTCCGCTGTAGTGAATCCGGAGACCCAAGTATGGGAAAGAGTTTACAAACTCCAATGGCTTCCCGCAGCAACGAATAACGTCGTTTGCACCTAAACGCCCGCCGCGACGAAACTTAATCGCCTTGGTTTTGCGTGAGTTTATTTCTAGCCCTTTTTTCATGAGATACGCCTCTACCATGGCGGTAATGCGCGAGATGGCACCAATGTTACGATGAGCAACAACGATGTCATCAGCATACATCACTACCACGGCATGTTGAAACTCTTGACGCACGTATTGAACAAGGTCGGCCAGAAGCAGCGTGAACGAGATGCAGCTTAGTGGGTCCCCCTGAGGAGTCCCAACATTCTGCGTTAGCTCACGCACGCCGTTCCTTCCCTCGACCAACAGTGTATCATCGTCGAAAAAACTAGAAATTACTCGCAGAAGAGCTCCACCTATGCCAATCTGTCTAAAACAATCGATCATAAGATCGCGCGGAGCCTTGTCAAAGGCCTTGACGCAGTCAATGAAGACTGCATACAGGTGGCCCCCTGGACGAGACACCGCCCGTTCTACTTCGGATTGCAAAACGTGGATGGCGTCGCGGGTCCCCATGCCTTTTCTAAATCCGAACTGCTCGGAAGGCAGAGCATTGTTTGCTATATTTGCAATCCTTTCAATAACCAGCTTACAGAATATTTTCTTGAGCGTTCTCTCCGACGCCACTCCCCGGTACAGATTTGGGTCACTTCTATCGTCGCCGTGTTTACCCTTGAATAACAGAGAAAGCCTAGCAATGTGCCAAACTCTGGGCATTCGCCCTTCCTCCATAATTCTATTAAAGAAATCACAGAGAATCCCCTTCAAGAGCGGCTCCGATTGCACCCAATGTTCGTAGTAGACTTGATCTGGCCCACTACTTTTCCATCTAGGAAGGGATCGGATAACTCGGCATACTTCTTCTTCCTCAAAGGGAAGATTCATTGTGTGCTGCTCAGGTGTAAGTGGGTACTCAACCTCTGTGGCCGAGTTTTTTACGTGAGGGTTGAACAGCAGATTCGTCAAATGACGTTCTACCTGCTCGTCACTCAGTGAGTGCCGTATCCCCTTACGAGAGCGGTTTATGTAGGCATGGGGCTCCCTTTCTGCTCGTTCAAGTAGACGGGCTTCCTCTCGCCTCGCATGTTCGACCTTATAGTCACGGCATAGCCCTATGTAGGACTTTCTACGAAACGCGTAGTCCTGTCTTCGCCTTGCTTGGAGCTGTGGATCTGCTCGGGCTTTTGCTAGTCTCAGCAAGCCGAGTAGTTCTCTATGTCGGAGGTAACAAGTCCGTGTGAACCACGGCCGGGATCTCCGCGGCTTGAACTTTTTCCACTTAACTGCTCTCTGCATTACTCCTTCGAGAGTCCGACAGCAGACATCTACATCACTTCCGGACAAGACACTCTCAATACCGACTGGAAGCGCGGCTAAATCGACTTGACGGGTCATCATGCCTGGCTATTGAGAAGTGTGTGTTATAGACTGTCCTTCAGGGCATATTCGCAGAAAAGGCATATTTCCCATGGGGTCTTTTCTATTCGGTAGAGGTATGATTGGAAGTTGCCATGCCCTGTGAGAATCTGTGTCAGGTAGAAGGCTAGGTTGTGCCAATGTCCCTCAGGCGTTGTCTCCCGAACGCCTTAAGGTCCCAGGGAATATCTCCGGCAAGCAGCAGAGCCGCATCTGTGCTGATCGTTCTGTACTCTTGTATAAGGGCTGCGATCCTTTGCGTTTTTCGCAAGAGTAGTTTTGCATTCTTTGTCTTAAGAGTCGTTCTAGCCCATACAGCAGCTCCAAAGAGCGCGATAGACTCTGCCACTGCCATTAGTAGTTTTCTTGTGCGAGTCCGCGGTTCATGTACGTTTGGAAGCCAAAGCGTTTGCCGTCTTAGATGTTTTTTCCAGAGCCTTTCTTATGTTGCATAATCCGGTCATGGACGTGTCCAGCGTCACCCCAACGTAGCGGGCTTTTTTGGAATGGGTCACGAACTGGATTGTTTGCCCTGCAACCTGTATGTGCATCGATCGGACTCTCTTCTTACCAATTAAGAGGATAATCTCACTTGTTCCAGGGGCGAGTGCCAGCCCCGCGGCCTTCATCTATTCCGCTGTTTAGTGCAAGGCTTTGTTCGTATTTAGCTCAAGCTCGTCCTCCGTTTTAGCCTGTGTCACAACCGCTAAGTCGTCAGCGTAAGCTATCATGTCTATTCCCGGGGGTAGATCGGTTTGCCGCAAGACGTAATCATACGCTAGGTTCTATAGCAGTGGGCCTAGGATTGACTCCTGTGGCACGCCGGCTGTCATTAGGAAGACCACCTTGCCGTTTGAGACGGACCTTTCCTTAAGGTATCCAGATATTACATAAACTAGGTATGGCGGAACATTTTTACGAACAAGCGCGTCCAAGGTGGTCTTCCATGGAAGGCTGTTAAAGGCGTTTCTCACATCCAACAGAGTATAGGCTGCGTCGTCTTTTACATCTAGGTCACAATGTACGCATGTGTCCAAGGAGGCTTTTCCTGTCCTTGACAGATATGTCTGGAAGTTGCCATGGCCCGTTATAACCTGCGTCAGAAAGTCAACCTCGGTCGACAAAGGGTCGATTCAATCACTTCCTAATGTCAAGAATGAGATCGCGTACGCGCTCACCCGATGCACCATCCGAAATGACAGCCCATTCGTTCTTCCATGCAGTAAGTGTGCCTTCCCCTTTGTCATCTTAGAATTTCCTATTAGCATTTTGTGAGCCCCTATCCCAAAGTTATTGTCTTTCCCTTGCCTTTAAATCCAGGGGAGGAATGCCAGCAAGGACACGTGCAGCGGAGGTGTTGACAGTTTTATAGGTTTGAGTAACTTGTAAAGCCGCGGTCCTTTGTGTTCTTCTTAGCATATGCTTTAGCTCTTGTGACCTCTTTGAACTACATTGGTGCTCCAAACAACGGTTATAGATTCGACAGCCGACAAAGTGAGTCGCCTACGTCCTGCTTTACTTTGTCCGTGATGGTTAGAAAGGATTTTGGCCTTTGTGTTTGCCACATTCTCCGCTTTCGTCAGAGCGTTTCCAGCATGCTGCATATCCCTTATTCCTCTGTCAAGATGTATGCCCAAGTACCTGGCCACATTGACCATCCTTGTCTGAATTTTATTCAGGACAAACTTGATGGGTCGCACTTGCTTCTTTCCTATCAGGAGAATACCTTCACTCCTCTACGGAGCAAGAGCCAAACCAGCCTCCTTCATATATTCCTCTACAACTTTCGAAGCTTCATTGACGTATAATTCGATCCCCGTAGTCGGTCTTCGCCTGCACTGTCAAAGCCAAGTCGTCTGCAAAAGCTCTACGCCTACAGGGAGGTTACGTAGTCAAAGCACATCGTCATACGCTAAGCCCGAGGATGGAACTCTGTGGGACACCCGCCGTTTTAGGCATCATCTTGCCCTCACAAGCGATGACACGATCTTTCAAGTAAACCGAGGTTAGACTTACCAGATATTTTGGGACCTTCCTCTCTTCCAACGCAGGCTGTTAAAAGCGTTTTCTATGTCTAGCATCACTGCAAATAATAACTTGCGGGTGTTAGGCGGGAGCTGTGCAACGTTTCTGCCCTGGTCCCCACTCTGCTGATAGCCGTTAGAGCCGATCTGTTTTTGCGAATCCGTATTGTGCATCGGACATCAGGCCGTTTTCTTCGACAAATACTCGGAGCCTCTCTGCTACAATGGCTTCCACGCCTTTTGCTAACGAGCTAATCAGGCAGATTTGCCACTACTTTAGGGAGTTCCTCAAACAGAGCTTTCACAGCCATTGGAGAAATGCCAGGCCCTGGCGCTTTACCTTATTTGATTCTCACAGCTGTGTGTAGTACTTCTACAACAGAGATGCATCATTTTCTGACCCTTTCTCTATTTAGTTGTTCTCGTAAACTTGTCTAGGAAAGTCTGCATGCTGGGAAAACAACCTCATCAGTTGACTTGTCGTTTCTAGATTTCTCAAAACGGTTTTTGGAGCGCTCATTTGCAGCTCGCCTCGAACCATCTTGTACGGCTTTCCCCATGGGTCGTCGTCGAGAGTCGCGAGGAATTCTCTCTACCAATTCCTTTTGTTGTCGACAATTATTCTTTTTAAGTAGGGCTCTACGGTTTTGGGACTCCATAACCAAATAGGGGGAATTTCTGCATTTCCTCTGGCTCTCTTTATAGTCCTCCTTGCTCTTAGACACTCTTTTCGGATTTCCAAGTCCGCGTTCCATCAGTGTTTTCCCTGCGCCGGCTTACTTCTTTTAGAGTGTGTTGTGAACCTGCAGGCCTTCAAGCAAGCCTTCCTCAAAGCCCTCTCTAATTCTATTGCGTCGCTTGGAAGCCCGTCTATCTCGAAGACATTACAACCATCATCTCGCTGCAGATCGTCAGATCCACGCTTGACTCCTGTATTGCTCTATGAAACGTCGGACCTACTTCACCATTCAAGACAACCATGTTTTTTGACGCCATCCAGTCCATCGGCAGTAAACCTTTTCTATCTGCACGGGAAGAGCCCCACACCTTTGACGCGGCACTAAAGCATCCTGCTAGGAGCACCCTATACGGTGTTGGGACTTTGTCAATTGATACAGCAACTCGTCTAGATGTTCCACGAAGGCCTCTAGTTCAATATTTGGGCTTATGTAGCAAAAGTATATTCTGCCTATGTCTGCCACATATATCTATGAATAGCCACTACCTTTCCTATCCCCAGTCCTTCTGTAATGCTATTTCGGACTATGCAAGTATCTGCGCAAGCATCAGTAACCCATTCGCTTCTGTTCTGAACTAGCTTTCTGTTTGGCTTGAAGTTAAGGTGAGCGTCGTCTCCCGCCTGCTCGTCATTTCTTCTATTACCATATGAGCAGGTCGACTGCGGTTTCAATTGACCTGTATCGATTTAAATGGATGTGCGCTACACTGATTCATTACTTGGGACAGAGTTTGCACCCTTTGCCGCAGTCAAATTTCTGGCGGTATAGATGGAACCCGGAGTGATGAACCCCTCCGCGTCCATATTTTCTAGCTTCTTTTCCTTGCGTTGTCGTTTCCTACAGGCCACCTGCTGTTCTGTTCCAGCGTGAATCTTGTCCTGCGCCTAATTTTATTAACCTTTATTATTAGATATCTTCGTCCCTTTTCTTGGAAACCCCATTGAGTTTTACATCGGCTTCATCCGGCCTAACGTGGTCTCTGATTTTGTTGAGAGTCTTTTCAATGGTCGTGCCTTCCTTCACTTTGATCCTGACAGTGTCGTGTCCAGTCGTATCTGGCGGCATAGATCTACCTCTCGCGCGCAAGGAGCTACGCCTGCGAGAAAAACTGCGGGTCTTCATGCCTTTCCTCTCCGCCAATTCGACGCTGCACTAATTTTTTCTTACAACAAGCTTTAACGGCACGTCTGATCGATGGCCCATCCCATTCCTCTGAAATATGCAGGATAGGCGGCTCTGTTGCCAGGGGTGTCTTGCTGTTCTCTATGATCTTTGAAAGAATGCTCAAAAACCGGCAAGTGCCTCGATTTGTTGGGCTAGGTCAGCATCGGTGGGCTCTTGGATGCACTCGTTCTACTTGCTCATTGCACCTGGTGCAGACGACAGTACCTTCCACACCAGAAGGACTTATCGTTGTTGTACCTACCTCAGCTGTTTCCCTCAAAATCTCCAGCTCCTTGCTATTTGCCTTTTCTAGTTTAGCTAAAGTGTCACTCTTGTATACGTGTACTGAGCACTGTAGTCTGTTCAAGTATTTCCTTAATATTCTTACGCAGTTTATTTTTACAGGTGTTCTTGTTATTGTTCTGTTTGCCAAGCCACCAGATCACTAGCTCTAATCTTGCTATGGCATCCTTGGTGTCAGTATGGGTAGTATCGTATTTCTCTTTTGCTAGGTCCTTCAGCGACTCAACGGTCTCGTTAACCTTTCCAAGAGCATCTGCGTAGTTCGCTGGAGGATCGTCAATCTTTCCAGCGAATTTTTGAATGATCCCTCCGCCTGCCTCTTATCTCCTGCTCTGGATCAACTTCCCTGGGTAGTTCCCTCTAAGATTTCCTCTTTTCTGACCGAGTCCACTCGAACCGCTGTCTCCGAACGCGCATTATTCGGCAGATTATCGTCCGCCCTCACCACTAGAGAACTCGTCTCCTGTCCAGTCGCCATAACCGGAGACCTCTGAACGGCCTTTCTTGAAGGGATCCATTTCGAAAACGCCACCGGGCCGCAATTAACCCAAAATTGACTCCTCGAGGAAGCAGTGGATGCCAGAAGACTTGTTCTAGCCGTGGCTTACTGTATTTTCTTTTATTTTCAATCCCAGCTAGCCGACTTTCGCGGATAACTCATTTAACTTTTCCCCGACTCTACTTTTATCACTGGGCCGTCCTCGGTAGATATTCAAATTTCGCACGTCTGTGTTGTGTCTACAAGCCGCCTGTTCCGTATACTCCGCTGTGCATCTACCCCAAGGCGGCCGATATATATATACCTATCTACCGAACGGCCATCACGGTATTTATACTGCATATGATTTAACTTACCGAATACAATGCCTAAAAATTACTCATGGGTTGAATTTGTTGTTTATGTCAGTCAAGCATTTTTGAGTCAAGTGATCATACCTGAACATACCGGACCGCACCTAAGAGTTCTGAATTCGATATCAAGCGGCTCGCTGTAATACAGCGCTCCATTAAATTTCATAGAAACCGTCACGGTAAGTTCATAGCTTGTGTCGGACAGAAGAGGACCCATGGTGACTTCCTGTAACGACCACAAAATGAGTTTGTTTAGAAAAGGTCACTCATACTACAACCACCAAATGTAAACCGAAACGCCTATGTTATATAGTGCATGTATTTAGGTAAAGCCCGGCCTTTAACGAGATTTGTAGACTAGCTAATTGCTAAATAAAGTTTGTTGTATCTAGTTCCCTTAACGCAAGAAACTCACTTTCATAGAGGAAGCTAACACAGACAAACTTGTTTCATTAGCACAGCATGTGTTACATCGTGTGTGAAGCTTTATTCTACATCTATACTACGTGTGTGTATGTGTTAACAAACAACAATTATTCTTGTGTGGAGTGTTTGTACCGTATTCGTTCCACGAAACATTGTCTCCATATGAGAACATTTCCTTTCTCCGAGATCTGGACTAGGGCACACTTTCACTTTGCAAAAGTGGACCTCTCGCTCCATGGTAATGTTTGTTACGGAGACCCTAACCAAGTAGACTGAAGGACTCACGGACACCTTCGGCCGCGGAAGCTCTGAAAAAACGATTCGCATGCAACAAAAATGAGCGGTAAACATATTTTTTAACGCAGAAAGAAAACACTTTAAATTTAAGACAATTCATTGGAAACACCAACGCCATGAAAAGTGGCGTCCTAAGTTTTAGATATAGGCCTCCCCGCATAGTGATAATGTGATTTGCACGCGACTGTTGCACGTAGCGACACGTTGTCTTTCCTGCGCTTTGGAAAGTGAATACGCCAAACCCGTTCCGTGAATCACCGTTCCCAAAAAAAAAAAAAAAAAAAAAAAAAAAAAATTATAGAGAGCATATATAGATAGATATATGTAATATAGAGAGAAGTAGATGTATATATATATATATATGTATATATATATTTATATATATAGAGATATATATATATATCTTATATTATTTATATATATATATATATACTATATATAATATATATAATATATTATAATATATGTATATTATATTTATTATATATATATTATATATATTTATATAATATCTATATATATGATTTGTATTGTCTTTAAGTACATTGATATCCTTCAATGTAATCAATCATTCACGGTCGGCCATAACATTTGGGTCTCTGCGAACTTGTGCACTATAAACGGGAGGTTCCAGCGTAGGAACCAGGGTTCCTCGAACCGAGGCCGCATTGCCCCGTTGCACCTCCAGCGACAGACGCTGTCTGAGGAAATCACCCGCTCGCTTATCTCCGCTGGCTAGAATTAGCCGCGGTATCCTTCTGTAGCAAACTGCGAGTAGACGGACCCGGCCCGCCAAGGGTCTCGAAAGCAAGTGGGTGAAACTCGTACGGGTAACCGATGTTCTGGTACTTTCTAACCTTGCCTGCCTCGGCGAGAGCCGACGCATGACCAGCCCGAGCCGCACCAGCACTGACCATTGAAGGGGCTAATGAGTCAGTAACTGTCGCGTCCCACACCAGCATGCCTATCTGCGCTGACAATACAGGACAGCCCGTGGCGTCCATATGGCTGGACGACGTCTTCGCAGACGCAGGCATGAGTGTACACAAGGTCTGCCCCTAAAGGAAGTTCGACCGCGATCCTCACCGACTCGTCATCTAACAGGGTCTCGGTCTGAGCACAGGGTATGGCGTGGAGCCCCCTTAGAGGAGACGGCGCGCAGCCTAACCTTATTGACGTTCGTGGCGCATTCCGCATTGCTGACCATTATCTCTGGTGTCCAGCCTCGGCGGGCTCGTGGCCGCACAGGGCAACTGCTCTGCGGTGGCTTGTCTCCATTCGAGCTTCTATGTCCGCGAGAACAACAGAATCCAGGAAGGTTCTTGCCCGATAAGACAGTCGCATCAGGTAACCCTAGGCCACCCCAAAGAACGGGGAGTAGAGCTTGTTGGCGCGCACGAGCGAATAGCAACGCCTCTAATGTAGACATCACGCGGTCGTTGAGTCGTTCAAGGATTCCTGAAGCTCACGAACAGTCTGCCCCTCGAAACAAGTGGTTGAGACGAAGGGCCGAAAATGATGATTTCAGAAGAAAAAGGCCTCGGTGAGAACCTACCAAGTGAATGCGTGACATTGCATTTTGTAGCTTGACCAGCCACCTCTCGAGGACATCCGGAACTCCTTGCGGGAATAGGGGGACGCCTAGCAACTAAATCCGTGCCGACAGTCTTGCACCCTGGGAGAGCCTCTAGCATTGCGGAGTCAGCAGCACCTCCTACAGCATGGACCTCACATTTTGCAGGGTTTAGGGCCAGGCCACTCCGCTCAGCAAACTCAATGACTCGGTGGATGTCCCTCAGTACCGCATCGGGGGAGCCACCCAGAACACCGTCGTCCAAGTACCATACATTTAGAGGGCACTCAAGAGAGTCGACCAACTCCTTGACAGCCAGGCAGAACAGGGGGGACCAATAGGTCGCCGTGCTGCACCCCAGTTTGCGACATTATTACATCATGCGGCGGGAGAAGGCAGGAAGGCTCTTTATAAGCTAGTTCCACCTGGTGGAACATACTCGGGGCATAGGCTTTTACCGCAATCAATAAGTGGTCCCTCCGAATACTGTTAAAGGCGTTTCTGAAGTCAAGCTTGACCACAAGAGTAGCTTCAGAGCGTCCCGGAAGGACCGAGTCGAGTGCACTGCGGTTTCGCATCCTCCTGGTGTCGCAAACCCAAGCTGATAGACACTAAGAGCATGTGAGAGGTCTAAAGTTTTAGGGCTGACCCTCAGCCAAGATTTAACGTCCACGGAACTGTTTTTACATTTCTTCATAGACGGACGCCATAAATACAAATGTGCAACGATGGGGCTTGAATCCGCGCACCTATGTGTCTCCTCCGGTTGCGAGGTGCAGACTCAATCCACCACGCCACCGATGTGAGAGGTCTGCCTTGTTCTCAAAGATGCCCTATTTTTCCGCCAGCCTCCGGATTGAAGATAAACATGCGCTGGGCCTTACGCGGCTATCTTTCTTCTTAAAGGCGAAAATTCGGGCAACAAAGATGAGCGGTCGCCATTCGGAAAGCGGCAAACCTCAGCGAAGAAGATCAACGACTTTGGCCAGGGCAGCCGCAAGCCGGTCGGCAAGAGCTCCTAGAGCGGGGGACAGCAGGTCTTTTAAGAGCCGTGGTCTGATGAAATCTAGGCCCGCGGCCGAGCTTTGTGAGTACGTTTTTATGGCAGACCGGACATTGTCGGCTGATGTGGTTGATGGCAAGAGCACGTGAGGAGGGCCAGGCCAGGACAGAGGCGAAGGGGCGGGGGGGGGGGGTGTTTATCCCACAGCAAAGCCGTCTCGCTGGGCTTCTGTGCCAGCGTGTCTTCTGAGATTAAGACCCTGGCCGCCGAAGACACGGCGCCTTCCGAAAGCTTGGCAAAGGTTAGCCGGACGGTGTCAACTGTCTGCTTCCGGGGACGTAGGTTTAAAGGAGGGCTACTGCCATTGTCAAACCGTCTCCCCTGAGCAAAGTCGCGAAGGTTCTTCCGGACAATAACCGCCAATGACCGGTCATCCTTCCCACCATCGGAGAGGCGAAGGACAACGGGCACGAGAGAGAACAGAGAAAGCCAGGCCGTGTCGTCGTTGATTTTGGCCAGCAGCGAGTGACATCCTGAATAACGCCGATTAACCCATCTGCGGTAAACCGAGAAATCGAGGGCTGTGACTTGTCGTTGATGTTATTGGCAACCCCTCCGTGTTTGGTCATTATGTGTCGACGTAGACCCCTTCGTGTAAACAAAAACCCGCAAGTTGGGCAGAAGGCCCTGTTGGGGACCGACTGCCCGGACCGCGGGCTGGCGGGCCCGCGGTTAGGCGTGTTCTCGTTGTGGCCTGTCATTACAAGGCGAGACCTTTTAACTTGCCCACCACGGAAAGCAGTCCCATGAGAGGTCGCAACGCTTCCTCTAGGTACCTTAACACGGCAGATAATTCTGGTCTAATTCCCTGCAGAAGGTCAGCCAGTCTGGACCGGGAGCGACGAACTGGTATCGGCGCTCTGGGGAGACGTACTTGTTCTCGGGGTTTTTTTCGAACGGCGGGAGCGGTGGGTCCTGACCGTAGGCGACCTGTAGCTGCGTTTCTTCCTCTGAATCTTTGATATGGGTTTTGGGTTGGGTAGAACGACCAGCGGATCAGTCCCCGCTGCTGGCGAAATCCCCCTGATCACAGTAGTGTAGGTGGTACCCCGTCGGAAGACGGGCTCTCTTGGACAGAAGCCGAGCGACACTGGACAGCTTCACCGATGACCGCGTCGGGGTAATCCGCTTTAACCTGCTGGAGCATGCGGCCCTCGAGCATTATTCTACTTTTTTCACTGCAGGCAAGCTAGCCGCGGGCATGAGGAAGATCCCGCCTGGTGAGGGGCCTGGCAGTTCACACACCTCGGAGCGCTACGACAGGAGTCGGCGGTGTGATCCGGGCCTCCGCAATTCTTGCAGAGCTTTTTTCCCAGACACTTGTCGGCGAGATGTCCGGGTTTCAAGCACTTAAAGCAGATTCTTGCTTGATCCGGCTCCAGGATAACCGGGTGAGATCTATGGCCGAGAAAGACGGATACCGGTGGGTGACAAGAAAAACTGAGGATTACCTTCGTCAGCGGTATTCTCCCGCCAGGGGACGAACAATATAGCCGACGTGCTTTGGTAACTCCGTGTTCTGCCAGTTCGTGGGCAATCTCGCCTTCGGTGAACATTGGGCTGACTCCCTAAATTCTCGCAATAAATGAGGTGACGGCCGGGCAGGCAGCCGATACGGGGCATTCTCTTAGGCTGTACACTTGAAGTAACGTATTTACACTTTTTGCATTCTCTTAGGCTTGACACTTGAAGTAACGTATTTACACTTTTTAAGTCTTTTACCCAGACCGCAATTGGTGACACCACGTAGATCTCCTTGAAGATTTTACGCATTGAACCGCACATTATCCGATTATTGAATAGCACATTATCCGACCTGGCAGTTGGTTGTCTTCAAAACGTAACACTGAACAATTTGAGGGTTCCTGCTTCGATGGCACCTCGAAGCTTATTAAGTTGTCGTATTTAGGATGAGGTTGTAAATAATAATAATAATCATAATAATCATAACCTGCATATCGTTGAAAGCTTATTGTGCAATTTATGATGCGGGAAGGGAGGAGAAGTGGTAGATCGTTTAGTTACAACGTCTGAACGATTAATGGGACTTGGGTAGGGACTTAAAATCAGGGGAAACGGCAAGATTAAGCGTGAGTGCAAGATCGAAATTACAAAGTAGAGGCTTCGGTTATTCCTTCTGTAGTTAAGAATATATTTTTTGCAAGACTTCAGCAGAAGTATATACACTTTATGAAGATCATTTTTTACAAAATAGATTTAACTATATAAGTAAACTATATCTGGCAGGGCAGCAAATAAAGCAGGTCAAGGAGGCCCGGTACCTGGGGATCCGCTTGGACAAGAGGTTTACGGGCCTCAGCCACCTGAAGATATCCTCGGCAAAGGCGGCCAAGGCGGCTAATGCAATTGCAAGAATTCTATAAAACATTCAAGGGTCAAGAGAACGCAGGCGTAGATTGCTGATGTCAGTGGCTGAACCTTAGAGAGGGCGTCGCACGCAAGCTGTTAGCTATCGGACATATCCAGCTTGGCTGGACTCGGTGCCACATTTCCGAGTGGGTCACGATTCCCTGCTGCCCACGCTGCCAAAGAATCGGGCACAGTGCACACGAGTGCGAAAACCAGATAGCCCAAGCGGTTTATATGTCATAACTGTGGCAGATCGGGACATATAGCTCGAGATTGCCAATAGTCATCAGCATGTTATAATTGTAACGTGCTGGGACACGCTGCTAACTCCATAACATGCCCAAACTACAGAGAGAAAATGATGGAAATGAGAAAAAAAAAGACCAGGTCCTCTTCAAAGATTAAGGAATCCCTACCGGTCGACCCCCAGGTTCTCCCTGCGCCACCGAAGAGTGAGGAGAAAAATGGCACAAAACGAGAACCAAAGACCACGCTGACCGATCCAGGAAATGAGACGGATATGGACGCTGACATAGATGAGCAAGGCTTTCGAAATGTCGCCAACAAGAGAAGGCGCAGGCGAAGTTTGGGATCACCACCCGTTGGAACTCTTAAGGGAGCTAAACAAAGAGACGGCGAACCGGGCAGCAGTACTACACAACAGCAATATTGACCAGCAATAGTATTAATGCGCTGCAGTTAAACTGCAACAGAAGCAGGCAGGTGCATCACATGCTAAACGTAATTGCTTTGAGGCTGTATGTGGTAAGCGAGCCCTGTATGTGGTAAGCGAGCCCAACAAATCCCTGGTTGAGACCAACGAATGGATTACAGATGTCGCACGTATGTTGGAGTCTCGAAAACAGTGAAACAGACTTGCGTGCGTAATAACAGGGACCATGATGGTCAAGGAGGAGGCTGTATGACGACGCGCCGCCGACTTCATTGTAAGAGATGCGGTTGGTGAAGTTATTGGCGTGATGGTGGATGTGGTCTCGACGGCGGTCGATCTAACGGATGGCTCCCAGATATGAGCTTTGTGAGGGCCTGATTTGCAAGAAAAAAGAATTTACAGAGTTTTAAACAAGAACCGGTGCGGATAGATACACGATAGGTTGTGATAGTATTAGAGACTCCTCCCCCTTAACTGTGAGCAATATTAGTTTCACCTATAGGACCCGGTTACGGAGGATGACAAAAGGTATGGGGGTTTTATCAGGTAATACAAAGGTTTGGGTAGTCATCGAGCTGCCAGCCGGCGTGTAGTCCTGCACAGCGTGCATAAAAGCATTTTCCCCTCCTGTATAAAAAAAGTGGCTCAACCTATAGCGCTATTCGGGTCCCCAGTTTTGCTCAAGGCTTCTTTGAAAACAAAGAAAGCGAGAGGGATCCTTGGAAGCACTCGGAGAGTAGCGGTCTTCGGGAATATTCAGGTGTATCGCACTGTTAGCACAAACTCTGCTCTCATGCTGGGCGGAGCCCTTCCCTGGGACCTGAAGGTGAAGGAAAGGCGAGAACTCTGGGACAACAGCTCAAGCAGCAGTAAGGAAGTTGAGAGAGAGAACGCAATGGAAGCATGGCAAGTTAAATGGGACTCCATTCCTTCTGGAGCACCGGGGCACACTCTCCGATCCCTCATCCCAAACTTAAAAACATTGATTAAGCGGCCGGGGGGAGAACTAAACCACTACCTCACGCAGACACTCGCATGACATGGGGACTTCCAGACATACCTCTTTCAAATTGGAAAAGCTCCCTCAGCGACCTGTTCTTACTGCCAAGAGGAAACGGAGGATGACTCGACCCACACTCTTCTAAAGTGCCAGGTACTGGAACACGCTAGAGCCACAGCAAATCTTAGAAACAAATGTACCAATGAGGGAGACGGAAGAGGAGCAACTATTCCAGATCTCCCCAGAGGAACCCTTAAGGAGTTCGTAGACTACATATGCGACACGACTACTGGGTAGAACTTACGAGCAGCTATGGCTACGGAGGTAATGAAGGAGAAAGGAACTTTAGGAACTCTCAGGAGAGCAAGATTTCCGTCTACTGCACTAGAAAATCACGTTAGTCCGACTGACGCGGCTTCGCAGGTGTTAGTACAAGACACGTCGAACGTTAAGGCAGTGAGTGACCCCGGCCAAATGATCCGAGTGGCACTCGCCACTTCTCCTGATGGTCTATAGTACTGTTCTATGGAGATCTGGGCCATCAGAGAGTGAAGCCTAAGAGGGGAGGTGCGTTTAGTGGGTATGAGTCTCAGCGGGCTAACATCCATCCGTTGGGGTCGAGTCCCACACTACACGAGTTGGAAAGTGGGACCTTCTCATTTTTTACTCGTAGCAATAGTACGTAAAAGTATTTAACCCTCTTCCAAAAGTACAAAATAGGTGGTGATCTGATTCGTCGTTGCGAGTAACTATAGTTTTCCGGTGAACGTCTCGGGAGGGAGCGCATACATACAGCTGAGACATTGGCCTACTTTATAAAAAAAAACAATCATTACTTTAAGAATCATATAGAGTCGAGCCCAGTGGCGTGGTGCATTCGTCTGCGCCCCGCGACCGGAGGAGACACATAGGTGCGCGGGTTCGAGCCCCACCGTTGCACATTTGTATTTATGGGATTCCGTCTATAAAGCAATGCAAAACGCAGTCCCATAGACGTTAAATCTTAGCTGAGAGTCAGCCCAGAAAGTATTTTTAGAATAACGTGGAACTGTTTATTATACAACGTTCAATTATACTAGAGAAATATCAAATGACTTCAATTGCGAATAGTTCACCGACTATTTAAGTCATCAGTGTCTCGTGGACAATTCTCTTCAGGTTGCCTCAATAAAAATATGTCCAGGCCGGGCGATTGTGGGGAGAGCCCCTTCAATGTGACCTCAATTTCTCAGAACACGCAGCTAAGGTCACCGTAAACCACGGTTTAAAAAGTTTTACTATTCTTTTTAAATATTTGCGACCATATCATTTGATCGCCATTATTTAAATTAACATACAGTAATAACACATACCACGGTAAGAATAAGTGGGCTCATTTTTGTTCGGTCAAGGATTTGATGATACTCTATCGTGATACACGGCAATTATATTGTAGATACATTCATTCGTTGCCGGGTAAAATCGCAGACATGCACATCCTTTTTTCGCTTCAATCGATCCCGAAAAAGAGCTTCTATCGCAGTATTGATCTATCGGAGCAAACAGTCTTTAGCAATATAAGAATGAATGTATGACACATTGTAAGTGTTATCATCACATATTACATACTGGGCACTGACGCAACATGTCATATATGTCAGCGCGTGCATGTGATCGTCTCATTAGTAGCATGACAATTTAAAGCACTTACTGCCGGGCGTCACTTCGATGAAGCCATATAGGATTGTAACAGCGGAGCGACACCACACACCAACGTCGAGCATGTATTCCGCCCACGGTTCAAGTACCAGCTGAACCGGGGCGAACGTGTGTCTGTCCTGTATATAGGCCGTAGAAGCAGGGCTTGGATGTATATAGGTGCGCTCTTGGGTGCAGCGTATGCTAAACTTAACATCCCCGTCGCACTTTAAATACGGCTGCGGAATCGTCACCGTTACTCGTACCGTACCTTCCTCCATCGGTTCCGCAGTTAAGCGCACTCTTCGGTAATCCGGACTGTTCCGATGTAAATCTGCAGTTCACGTTTTTGTTTTAATATATATATATAGATCTGTCTATATATATATATATATATATATATATATATAGTAGGTAGTAGGATTGGATGGACACACATGGTTTGCGACGAAATTATAACAATATCTCGTTCACACGCGCCTGTAATAAATATGAGTCTCATGCCGAACATATTAGAACGTGATAGCGACAGATATCGCACTCACCACAACACTTACACACGCAACCGTTACTATCATAACATTCGCCCTTGAGACACATATAGTGTTGCCATGTTACCCTGTTCACTAATGGTCGGTTACTTTGAAAGGCACGTTCCCACTTCTCTGAGCTAAAAGCAGTCCTATCTGTATGGTTACACATAGCAAAATGTACGTTTCGGTCTTCCCTGAATCTTCCGTACCTATCGAGTGTAGTTGTACTGGTCGGTAATATGTCTAGCACTAAGCCTTCTACCAGAGTGCGTTCTCCGCATAGCTTTAGTGCCAGGGTAGTCGACGCGTCCTTGGGTAATCCCAGTACACGTTTCATAAAGCACGCCTTTACACGGTCTACATTTTTGAGATCGCGTAATGTTAGGTGCGACGCATTTACTGGGAGACAGTACTGAAGCATCGGGATAATTTTCATCCTGAATATTTTCATTGTTGTTTCAAGATTCACATCTTAAATGTCTTCGAGTAGCATAATCGCGGTTGTGGCCTTTGCTCGCAGTTCCTCGATGTGTCTGCTAAAAGTTAGTCGCGGTGTCAGGGTTAAGCCAAAATACGAGACATGGTTAACCAGCTCAAAGCAAGTACTGTTGTTGTTGACGCGATGGTATGAGCCGCCGCGGCTAAAGCAAAGGATGGTTGTCCTAGAAATATTAATTATCAATCGATTCTTCGCACGCCATGTTGATGTTTTATTTAAGTAGAATTGTACGCGATTACGGGATTTAGCTAAGATGACGAGGTCGTCCGCGTAGAAGGCGCACAAGGTCTGCTAAGCCAGAAATAGACAGTTAAAGGAGAAATGGGCTTGCGGAGTCGCCCTGTGGTACTCCGGTTTTCTGTGAAACAGGCTCGTTTGCGTTGTGATTTTCGTTTTTTATGGCTACAAAATTGTGGCTCAGCATGTCTCGCACACTGTCGAACGCGGGTGGAAGTCGACAAAGGCCGCATACGTCATATGTTTGTCTGGTTGGCGTTCAATTACGTGTTCAATCACAAACCGTACCGCGTCTGCTGTTGATCTTCTTGGTAAAAATCTGAGCTGTTCACAGGGCAGATCATCGTCTTCACTGAGAGTGATGCAAGCAGTTTGTATAGGAGACTAGTTAGGGCAATTAATCGATCATTTTTTGAGTCAGTATCCCCTTTTTTTGGTAAATGGTTAACGTTAGCTTTTAAATGTTCATATATAATAATATCCGGTTTGGCTGATTTGCCATTTTGTCTCGGGCGTCCCGTGGACGTTAAATCTTGGCTGAGAGTTAGGCGGAAAAGTTTAGATGACACGATGCCTCTTCTGTCATTTTGCCCAAAAAATATTGCCTCTTATTTTTCACATTCAACGTAATAAGCGTTATTGCAGCAGTGATACTCGTCTTGAACAGCATTTGGACGAAATCGATGCGAGTGAAGTCTGATTCCAACAAGATGGTGTCACAAGCCACATAGCTAGCGAGACAATTTAGCTATCAAGGACAGAGTGTCCCGGAAGTGTTGAGAAAAGGTGTTTAAAGACTGTGTGTCTCGTGTACAACTTTGTTTTCTTTAATTCTAAACCATCTCCCATCTCCTTCGGGCTGGAATCGTCATAGGGCTCATTTCCAATGCACCGAGGATCAGACAGGTATGTAGAGTTTGTTCAGGCATGTAGAGTTTTTCTAACAGTCTTTGTGGCAGAATGTCCGTTGATTCTCAGCGGCATAGTAAAGAAAATTCGATCAACAACGAGAATTAGGCCGGCGATCCCCGGTAGATAACCACCATGGCTAGCGCACTGGCCCCCTAAACCACGCCGCCGCTTGTAAAAGCCAAAACAAGTCACTATCTTCTAGTACAGTCGGCAAAAATCTTGCTCTCCTGAGCCTTCCCAAAGCTCCTTTCTCCTTCAGCACCGCCGTAGCCATAGCTACTCCTAGCTTCCATCCTGAAGTCGTGCCGCATATGTAGTCTACGAATTCCTTAAGGGTTTCTCTGGGGGGATCGGGAATGTTTGCCTTTTCCGTCTCCCTCATTAATTCATTTGTTTCTGAGTTTTGCGACTGCTGTGGCTCTAGCCTGTTCCAGTACCTGGAACTTTAGGAGAGTGTGGGTCGGATCATCCTCCGTTCCCTCTTGGCAGTAAACAAAGCTCGCTGAGGGAGCCTTTCCAATTCGAAAGAAATACGGCTGAATGTCCCGTGAGGATCTGCGTGAGGTAATGGTTTAGTTCTCCACCTGGCCGTTCAATCCATTGTTTGATGTTTGTGATGAGGGATCGGAGAGTGTGCCCCCGTGCTCCAGAAGGAATGGAGTCCCATTTGGCTTGCCATGCTTTCAATGCTTTCTGTCGCTCTACTTTCTTACTGCTGCTCGAGTTGTTGTCCCAGAGCTCTCGCCTTTCCTCCACCTTCAGGTCCCAAGGAAGAGCTCCTGCCAGCACGAGAGCAGAGTTTGTGCTAACTGTACGATACGCCTGGATAATCCTGAAGGCCGCCACTCTCTGAGTGCCTCCAAGGATCCCTCTCGCTTTCTTTGTTTTCAAAGAAGCCTTGAGCCAGACTGGGGACCCGAATAGCGCTATAGATTCGGCCACTGGCATTAGCAACCTGCGCCTGCATTATCTTGGTCCGTGAATGCTTGGCAGAATCCTTGCAATTGCATTAGCCCCCTTGGCCGCCTTTGCCGAGGATATCTTCAGGTGGCTAAGGCCCGTAAGGCTCTTGTCCAAGCGGATCCCCAAGTACCGGGCCTCCTTGACCAACTTTATTCGCTGTCCTGCCAGGTATAGTCTGATGGAACCCACCTTCTTCCGTCCCATTAGCAGTATGGCCTTGCTTTTCTCCGGAGCAATTGCTAAGCCGACTTCGTCTATCCACCTCCTCGTAGACTCTAGTGTTTTATTAGCGTTAAGTTCCAATTCTTCTGCAGTCTTTGCCTGAACTGTGATGGCCAGATCATCCGCGTATGCAATCATCTCTACCCCTTGTGGAAGGTTATCCTGGCGGAGTACGTTATCGTACGCTAGGTTCCACAGCAAAGGACCCAGGATCGAGCCCTGCGGAACTCCTGCTGTCATTGATATGTCCACTTCACGGTTGAAAACACTTCGGTCCTCCAAACATCCTGAGATGAGCTGGACGAGATAATGTGGGACCTTTTTCCTTACTAGCGTGTCCAGTATTGTTCTCCACGAGAGGCTGTTAAAGGCGTTCCTGACGTCTAGAAGGATTGCCAGGAACAGTTTTCTGGTACATATGGTTAAACTATGTAAGAGGTCAGCCTTGGCCGTAACTCGACTGACAGCAGTGAGCACTGACCTGTTTTTTTCTGAATCTATATTGGGAGTCCGAAAGGAGTCCGTTTACCTTCACAAAGGCCCTGAGCCTTTCTTCAATGATTGCCTCGTAACACTAATGAAATTATGTTTATTATTCTAATGTATGCTAAGAGTGCTGCTAGATCGGCTAATACAAATTCGATGTAATGTCACTTTGATTTCAAACGTTTTTACTATTTTACGTAATACATTGCAGAATATATACGGCACCAATAAAATCAACAGATACTAATCTATCCTACTAATCCTTAAATAAAGTAGGGAGAGCAGAAAAAATGGAAATTTGTGACTTACCCAATACTGGTGTAATCGATTTTATGTCTAAATTCAAAATCGAATGCAATTTTAGAAGGGTGATACTGCATCAGCATCTCAACGTCGTTGATTAAACCGTACATAGACAGTAAGTAGCCTTACGGAATAATTAAGGCATGGCCATTGTACATGTTATCAATAAAACGCACTTTAATTGCAATTACATAGATACTGACAATGCACTGATTATTGCTGTTTTAAATACTTTACGCCTGTTGTATTTGTTGACTTTAGTTTGCAACGCACATCCATTGAGTTCTTCCATTCTATGTCTGGCACGTTCTCAGTGTAGACATATGGAAAAATTCTCGGCGACTAGGGAAAATTCATAGCGCTCTTGTGACAATCATAGCCTTTTGAACGAGAATTCTGCGGATATTACTCACTGACTTTTTACCGCCTCTACGGATTGACTGTTCTAGCATTAGCCTTACTTAGGGTCCTGCAAAGATGACCACTACAAATGCGATGTGACGTCCCTTGAAATTTTAGACAAACATTTTGTAATATTTCCTGTATTTACTAAACGTCTAAAGGTGTGATTTGGAAATCCTACAAAAAAGCGTTTGTTGTGCTGAATATTGATTGAGCGGCCGATTGAGTGAACTAGAGTGGAATTTTGTGAAACTGGTTAGCACACACGGAACTGCAAGAGCAGGTTGCCAAAATCCAGGCAAACCCGCAAAAATAGTTTGACAAAATTAGCGTGGAAATGCAATAACACGAGAAAGCAAGGCTGGTAGACAGCGGAGAGGGAGGTAACATCACCGACACAAGGGTAAGAGAGCCGGCTGGGAGGCCGCACAGAAATAACTGCCCTGGCGCCAAAAGAAACTCGGCTTCTGCAGAATTGAATAACGGCAGTTGCTACTTAAACGGCACTGTCGTCGAGATGAAACCACCGGGTGTTCATACAGCGATGTCGCCTGCTACGGTAACAATAACACCGATAGCAGAGACAGCTGGCCCACAACAGGAGAAGAAGGCAGATGACGATGGCCTTGTTGTGACTCGAAAACGATCAGACAACAAAACAAAACGTGAAGTGCAGAGGGGCAGTAGCGCAACAGATAGCATAGGCCGATCAGAAGTCTACACCGCCGAGCCCGGTGGCGTGGTGCATTTGCTTGGGCATCGCCACCGGAGGAGACATATAGGTGCACGTGTTCGATCCCCACCGTTCCACATTTGTATTTACGAGGTCCGTCTTACGAAGCAATGCGAAAGCAAACCCGTGTACGTTAAATGTTGGCTAAGAGTCAGCCTAAAATAAAGTTTATGCCAGACCTGGGAAGATCTGCGCATCAAGAGTGGCACAACTGGCGTGGCTAACTGGCAAGGTCATAACTGAGAGCGGTTTGAAAGCTACATGCGCATGGTGGTGATGTTGTGTTCTATGTGGTGCTGCATGGCGAAAATTACGTAAACTGTTGCAGAAATGACTTCTGGCCGAAGGGAAGCCTGTTCCGTCGCTGGGTTGGGGACGTTCCCTACGAGAGGATAAATACGGAGAGTTTTATTACGCCTGGCGGTCCAAGTCCCCGTAAGCGACTCACCAGTCATAGAACTGCAAGCATACTTCTACGAGTGATTCCCTTGAATTGTAAAGAAATACAAGAGGCAATGGATCTTGCACGTAAAAACATGTTTAGGTTAGTTGACATTTTAATCCTCACGGAGACATTTTAGCGGGACGAACTGCAACCAGCTGGTCAAACTCCCTGGGGTTTCACCAGCTGGCTGTCTTACCTGCGGGAGCTCGGGGAGACCTGTTGATGGATTATCTATCTAGTTACATAAACGCCTACCGCCAATGCAATGCATCAGGAAATATGAATTCGTTCGTGGTGCTCTCCTCTGGTAGGCTAAACGTCGCTTCTATTTCTCACCCATATTTGATTCCGCGGAGGTTTCTGTAGCTGTAAGATTTGGACTTTCAGGGCTAAACCTGATACTGCCAACTGGTCTGAGATGTGCGAACGCGCGTGTGAAATGTGAAGATTTTACATAATTTAAGTCAGAATGGTAGCAGCACCATTGGCCTGCTGTTTCATAACCTAGTTAGCCATGCGTTTAGATTTAAAGCTTCCAGGTTCTCGATGAAGCGGCCCGAAAACACCAACCAGTGTTGGCCGTTGTCGATGTTTTTGGGCGAGATCAACACAACCCGCCGCGCTGGTCTGCAATGAGACGGATTGATTTATTTCCTTTTGGACAGAGCGGTGGGCAGGCTTGACGTGAGACCTGATTTCAAGCCCACGTGTGACCTGTTTGAGAGAACGATAAAAAGTGGAATGAAGTAAAAAAGATTATGGCAGAAAAGATCGCATCCGAGGTTTTCACCAGTCTGCTACCTCGCCCACAGTCAAATGCTCGGGCTCCTGCGCCCAGCAAGAGCACCACCATCACTGAAAGCTAGGTGGGACTACTTTGAGGGCTGAAAGGCCTATATATGACTTTGCTATGATCGTAAAGGGAACACGTGAGGCGGGTAAACGACGGCTGATTGAAGAAGCAGAGCAAGAGCCCTTAGCTTATGTTTTGCGGCCTCGTAGGGCGCCGCTCAGTGACGGACAGGTAAAAAACCACCTAACTAGCTGCGGTTGAGGAGACAAGGTCAACAGTAGCGGCAAATGTTGAAGAAATGGAAAAATAGATCCGGGAAAAAAGAATGAAGACGAGAAGCGCCGTTGAAGAGGAGACAGTCGTATTAGACTTGAGCCACACTGGCGAAGAGGAAGAAGAAAGAGATGACGAAGAGGGCGGTGCGACGGAGGCAATAGGATGCAGGAGACGACAACAACAGAGGAACAGAAACGAGATTGCCAGAGGGGATGCGCGGATACGAGTGGAGAAGAGAAGGGAGTAGACTTGTTAGCGAAAGGAAGAAGAAAAGGTGCTAGCGGTCGAGAAACAGCAGCAGCAACCTCGAACGCTACAACAACAATAGCAGATATTTCTGATAAGTTCAACCGATTGAACAGGGGAGACGGTGCCTATTAGACCAATGGGAAAACGGGTGGTACTTGCCGGAGATTCAAACGTATGCATAATAGAGGAACAGGTTAATCGGGTGCCTACTAATACAGGAAAGGGGGGTATTTTATCTCTATGAGGGCCCGAGGAGTAAGGGATATTGTGGCAGCAACTAAGCAAGCTATACAAACGTACAATAATGTAGAACATAGGCTGGTGTTTCATGGGGGACTGGTAGATGTTTTTCAGGCCCGGGATATGGAAAGTGCTGTAAATTCAATTAGCACACAGGTACAAGACCTAATAGAATTTTGCAAACGGCAAAACGTAGAGTTGACAATGTGTTCGCTTCCAATTATGGTGGATGCTAAAGAAGGACGGGACTATCGGGGTACGTGCAGGGCAGTGAATAGGAAGATAATGCAGTTGGTCAGGGCAGCAAATTACGAATACTTGTCTCTTGAATATATTCAAGACAATCCAAGGGCCATGCCCTCTGGTGGAGTGCACTACGGGGAGCTAGGTGCTGTACTAACGGCACGGCCATTTGGCAAAAGGGCGTGCGATTGGCACAATGTTAGGCCTATAATAATTAAAGTAATCAATGCGCAAGTAGGACATACGGGAACGGAACACGGTAGGGGGACGCAGACGTGGAATCAACAAATTCGGGGCAGCGCACATTTTTCAGGAACGCGGTATGGGCATTTAAACGAGGGGGGACGGTAGGGTACAGACACAGACACGCAGGATGCGACAACAGATATAGGGACAAAAGAGGAGGGGACAATATGGATACAAGGAAGAGTGGGACATCAGGTACAGGGGGAATCAAGACAACGGGAGCTACTTCCCGAGGGAGGGGGAACACATAGGAGCAGTGGAAATCAAGGGGGCACTGGAGGTCATCAGACGGTTGGCCATCAGTGGCATACAGAGAAGGAGATAAAGGTTGACGTAAGAGCCAGAAGAGGAAAGCGTAGGAGCAATGTTCCTTTTGAACAAGTTGCCATGTTAAACATGGGAGGAGGGAAGCGAAGAGGAAAGTGAGAAGAACTATATAAGTTACTAAAGCTAAGGTCTGTCGATAGCATGATAGTAACGGAAACGCATTTGTGTGGAATGGAAGTGCCGCCGGGTTTAAAGGGATACAACTGGTATGGAAAAAACAGGTTTGCGGGAAGAACGGACAATGAAAAAAACAGCTTTGGGGAGTTGGAATAATAGGCAGAATTGCTATTTCGTGCAAGGAAGTTGAGACTGCTAAAATGAAGAAATACACCTGGAAGGGACAATATGGGCGTTATGGGGATATACAGAGCGCCAAGCAACACGGAAGAAGAGGATGACCAGCTATTTAAAATAGTAAATAAAGTAATTGAGGAATATCAGGAAAAGGGAGGGGTAATATGTCTGGGAGATTGAAATGCGCATATCGAACAGCTGGATGGACGAGAAGACAGAGCGGGCAGAAGACTGATACAACTGGTAGAGTACAGTGAGGATACATACACGCAGGGGGATAAAAATGTATGCTTAGATTATGTACTGACGAAGGGAAAATAGCTAAATGGGCAGAGGAATTCAGGATAGATGAAGAGAAAACATACAATGTTGGAAGTGATCATAATTGGGTAGATGTGAGCGGAAAGAAGAAGAAGCGGGGGCGCGTAGTTAAACAAAAGAAATCTCTGGATAAACACAAATGGGTGCAGAAAGTAAAACAAGCACAATTTTTCACGACTAGCGTAAACAGTGTAGAAAAACCAAGAACTAGCACGGAGATTACAACCGCAACAGATGAGATCGAAGGCGTGGTAAAGAAAATTAATCCAAAAACGGCGTGTGGTCTTGACGGGATTTCGGTAGGAATTATCCAGACTTTAGGAAAAGAGTATGTGTATGATCTAACGAAGCAATTAATACTATATTTAGATGGGGCAGAATCCCGGAGGGTTGGCGCAAGGGAAGAGTTTCTCTTCTTCCCAAGGAGAGGGTAGATAATGACACTTTAAAAAATAGGAGACCAATCACGATTACATCTATAGCGTATCGAATATTTATGTAGGTGTTTAAGAGTAGAGTGCAGAGTATTCTGGAGTCAAATGAGAAAATAGGAGAATGGCAGTGCGGATTTAGGAAAGGGTATAGGCTAGATGATCATTTTTTTTATTAAGTCAGGTTGTGGAAACATCGAGATTGCAGGGTTGTGTGGCAAGATTTTTTTAATCTTAAAAAAGCATATGATATGGTGAACAGAACAAAACTGTATCAAATCATGTTAGAGGAGGGTTTAGAGAGCTGGGTGACGTTACTAGAAGAAATTTACAGGAATAACACTGTAAGAATAATAATAGCAGCCGAACAATCTAGAGAGTTTATAGTCGCTAAGGGGTCAGGTAAGGCTGTCCGTTGTCATCGGTGATTTTCTTATGTATATAGAGAGAATAGCGCGAAGGATTAATATACGGGTTTAGGATGGCAGATAGAGGAAAAGGGTGTAAATGTCAAGACACCCGTGCTGCTGTTTGCTGACAATATGGTAGTGCTAGGGCGGGGTACTAGCGAAGTTCAACAAATGTTGAATGCATGTGGGGAAGCAGCGGAGGAACTGAGCAAGGCGTTTAATGAAAAAAAAGAGCGCAGTTTTAGTATTTAATGGGACTAGGGGGGCAAAAAAACTTTTAGTACAGGGAAAAGAATTGGATTAAAAAAAGTCAGTACAAGTATCTTGGGGTGACAATGACTACAGGGAATGATTATTTAAAGGAAAAAGAAATAATACGGAGGAAGAAGGCTGAAAGAGGAAGAAATGCAGTGAGGTGTAAGGGCCTCTGGGGGTTTAATAAATATATAGTAACACGGAATATATGGAAGGCCATGTATGTGCTCGGATTGACTTTTGCTAATGCCTCTCTGCGCAGGGTTGAGAAAGAAGTTAGAAACAATACAAAGAGAAGTGATAAGATTTGCATTGGGTTGCCTTTTTAATTGCGCCAGGGAATTTCTTGAGGGGGAAGGGAAAATGTCAAAATTTATACAAAGGAAAGTACAAGGTAAGCTTAGATTAGTAGTAGGATTGACAATGTCACAAATAAAAGATGGGTTAAACAGATGCAGCTGGTAAAGACGGCACTTAGGATTAAAACGAAGTGGGATCGCAGAGTAGAGATCGCAGCTAGGGAGATTGGGTACAATTGTCAGCAATAGGCAAGAGCGAGAGTATCAGAGAAAATGGTGAAATTGAAGGTAAACAAGTCATATACAGACAAATGGAAATTGGCGATGAGCTCCAGATCAAGTTTGGCAACTATGTATGGAAAGGAAAAGCTGGAAAGGGGCGGGGTAGAATGGGTATACGATAAGTCAAGAGCGAATGGGCTACTGGCAGATGTCAGGGTAGGGATGTTGGAGACAAGGATACATAGAGCTAAATATAAGGATGGGCAAAATACAGAATGTCGAGCATGTGGGCTAGAGAATAAGTCAATCGAACATATTATTAAAGAATGTATAGCCTTAGGGGGAGCAGAGATATGGAGCTGTCGGAGGCCCTAACTCTAGGACCAAATGTTAGAAATTACCTGGTCGATATTACAAAGAAGAGGTTGTCACAATGGAAAGCAAATACTCAGTAGGTATTGAAGTAGACATGGATTATATGGACGCGTAGGTAATATACATGCTGCCGCTCTAAGTGTCCCTGATATAAAAGGGTAACATGTGTATTTAGGTATACATGCCAAGCGAATAATAAATCAATCAATCTTAGTAACAAGGAACATATAACAGCCCGTGTATGTACCAGGATGTATCTTTGCTAATGTCTTTCTAGTCTACAGCACGGGGTTGGGAAAGAAGTTAGAGACAACACAAAGAAAAGCAATAGGATTTGGGTCGCCGTTTTATTTGCGCCAGGAAGTGTTTTAATGGGGAAGGGGGGATGTCGAAATTTGTACAGAGTAAGCTAAGATTTAGTATTAGGATTAAAAATGACACAAATAAAAGATGGGTTATTATAACAGATGCAGCTGGTGAAGACGGCACTAAGGATCAAGGCGAAGCGGGATCGCAGAGTTCGCAGCTACGGAGATTGAGTACAATACTCAGCAATAAGCAAGATCGCGGGTATCGGAGAAAATTGTGAAATTGAGGGTAAACAAGTCATATACACGCAAATGAAATTGGCGTGGGTTTCAGATCGCGTTTAGCAGGTATTGCAAAAGAAAAGCGGGAAAGGGACGGGGTAAATTGGGTATACGATAATTCAAGAGCAAGTGGGCTATTGGCAGATGCCAGAGCAGGGATGCTAGATACAAGGATACAACGAGCTAAATATAGGGAGAAGCAAAGTACAGAATGTCGACTTGTGGACTAGAGTCAATCGAACATATTGTAAAAGATTGTACGGCCTTAGGGGGAGCAGAGATAGACCTGTCGGAGGGCTTAGCTTTAGGACCAAATGTTAGAAAAGACCAGGTCGATATTACAAAAGAGAGGTGGTTCCAATGGAAGGCAAATACTTAACAGGTATTGGAAATTACATTGATTATACGGGTGCGTAGGTAACATAGGCTGCCACTCTAAGCGCCCCTAATATACAAGGGTGACTCGTGTATTTAGGTATACATACCAAGCAAATAGTAAATCAATCATTCAATATCTCACGGCGATTCTAAGTTTGTAGGAGTCGAATGATGGTCTAGACTACTAAGTTTCAATTGTTAGATCACATCTACAAAGCAACTTATTTTTATATACTAGAGGCCGGCGCTGTTCAGTACAAGGAACTCACAAGACGCCTGCAAGTGGAGCTAATGACTATTCGCAGTGGTGTCCCGGATAATCCTCAGAGCAAACACGACTGAAGCGCATTGTTGCACGACGAAGTGTATCGCGGCTTACTGGCGTACGCTATTGACGACACAGAGGCTCGTCTTCAGCAGTCGCCGCTAAGCGACTCGGAGCCTGGAATTTAACAGGATTTTGGAAGGTCCCAAGGGCCAGCAAGCAAAATAGTTTTGGGACTATGTCAGACAGGAGAAACAAAAACGCTTCCAAGCGTCCCACTGGACACCCTTTTGGATGACGAAACGACCCCAATCTTTGCCTCGGCTGTGTCTAGTCCCACTCACCAATGCATATTCAATTCAATTCATATGTAGTCAACCAGTTGATAAGTTAGCCCATCACGGGTTTTTATGCATCATGAGTGCCAGACATGCCAGTATTAACGACACCTTCAGCCGATTACCCACATGAGTTCCGACCGCAAACGTTCGAGACCCTGGCGCGGCCCAGGCGACATAACTCACAAGCTCCTCCACAGGGTCGGTGAGCAGCTGAACCTCGCAGCCGGAGATAATAGATCTGCGGCTTAACTATGGCAGCGCCTTAATTTCGACGTCTAACGTGAGAACGCGGCATCTGTCCGGGGCACGCTGTTGAAAAAGTCCCAGCCCACTCTTTCAAAGATGGAGTGATATTTTCCCTGCATACGTTCCTAGGAGACAATTGTGGCTCTCCTAACATTCTTAATAAAAACTAGTTATATATACATTAATATATAGCAAGTTATTTCTTATCATTAGTATGCTATTGTTCTGCTACTTCAACTCTGGACGTTGTTGGGTGCAGAACCCCTATTGTAAGCAGACGTCAATGATTAGGTGGTTTATCCTTCCGCTGCTTGGGCTGTTCACCTAGTACTTTCTGCCATGCTTGCATTAACGAACAATCGCGATGATCATAGGCAGTGATTATACATTTGTGTTACATCCTCACTTGTTCGATATTGTTTGATATGAAATTGGTTAAGGTGAAGTGGAAGCGTAAAGAAGATAAAACATTATAAAGAAACCCCTATGAATGGTAGATTATTCCCAATTTGGGCGAACTAAACATAATTAAAATAAACATCAAAAGAAAGAGGTTCAGTTATCACATCATAATATGTTATGACATAGTTATCATATCATGCCTATAAAATGTGGGCGGAATAAAATCAAGAATGGACCTGCACTTAAAATGCAATTGTTTGAATTTAGTAAGAGTATTGTTTTCTTATTCTTTCAATATAACATTAAAAAGGGTGTCATTAGAGAACCTACCTCCAAGGGTTTAGTCGACTAATCAATGACGGTTTCCTAAACATGTTAGTTTTCTTTGCGATCAGGTTACGTGCACTAAAGTCAATTTCTATACTACACGCCATCACCCAATGGATAATAATACTACACGCCATTTTTCGGGAGTCCCACCAATCTGATTCGTGGTAACTTAGACAGAACGTAAATAGAAGACTCGAGGTAGAACACTCGCAAATAAGTCAATATTGATTTGCGTTACGCCTATTCGCCACTTGCCTCCAGTCACGATCCGGTTCGAGAAGCTCTGTACAAGAACGTCGCAAAAATCAAATATCTCCACTTCAATTTCTTGATTTGGCCTGAAATCTCGAATCGTCAATTCTCGTTCGGTGACTATCGTCGAATCGAACAATGCGTAGTATTCTTTGCCAGATTCCGTGACAATTAGCTCGTGGGTTGTGTTGTTGCAAGAGAAGCGGGGCGTATCGACACGGATGTCATAGTTCTTGTTCTCCGTTCTGGTCAGCGACAAATTTAGAGGAAGAGCTTGTACATCTGAACAGCGTACGGCGAGAGACAACAGTTCAATTAGATCTTACATGAGTGACAACCAACAAGATGTTATATATATATATATATATATATATATTATATATATATATATGTACTGATGCAACTTTTAACGTCCGATATATATAGCAGTTTTGCTAGCGAGCTTGGTTTTGTCATACGGTCGCTGTACGAGCTGCTGCAAAATGGCTGTAATTTACTCTGACGAAAAATGCCTGTCATTGAAGAGAAGATGAACAAACAAAGTTTACTGAGACGTATGTGTTGTCTTTGTACACACAGCATAGCGTTCCACCAATAAATATGCTGGCTGTGATATTGTTTTGCGACACACATTGACAACTCATTAGGCGCGATTTTTCAGCCTGCCACTATTCGAAAATACGCAACTCAAGTATAGGCGATAACAAGAGCGGTTCTCTAAGAAGTCCCACGTGGGTGTAAAGCACATGGACTGGTTTATGCAGCGTAAAGGTTAACTGATTAGTGCACATCCAAATGTGCAGCACCTTTTAACTAAAGCTACTAGCCATTTTCGCAGTATAAGTATTTGCCCAAGGATTCGACGAGACATTTCTTGGTAGCTGGTTTTGCGCAAAAAGCACGTGCGGAGGGTAAAACGACCGAAAGCTAAATCAAGCAGAGTCAGAAAAAACGAGCGAACTGTAGCCGCCTAAGGCGTGTAAGAGAACAATGAATGAACACCACACGAGAAAAAAACCCGCACTGTTTGTCTAGCCTCACCGTAGGAGGTTATGATTCATAATTCCGAACCAGGAGAGGTGGTATTTAGTGGGTAGCACGAGCGGATTGGATCGAGTAAAATACTCTCTCCCGGCGTTTAGTCCCACACTACCCTCCATTAACATCGGAGGGTGTGCGTAAAGCATTGTCCACCTCTACAAAAATATCCGCCTCACCGTACGATTCAAACTACGATAAAACCAACTATCCGAACCTTACGTGGAACGTGTATCGTAACATCTAACCGAGGCACAACGACGGTCAGAATGGCACAGTTTGCTTAAGAACCTGCTCTTCGGAAGGTTGGTACGTGGCCGTGCTGCACTGCCGCAAGGAACGTAAAAGTGAATTTTATTCTTCAAAAAGTTTTGATATATATGTTCATTGTGTATTATAGTTTTTAGTGTTCCCGAAAACGTTCGACACGGGGCCGTTGGTTGTTCAGTCCGACTAATGGTTGAGAACTCATTGGAGCCGATGACTAAGATTACATGGCTCATTTGGAGATGGTTGATGGGTGGCAAGAGGTGTTGGTGGCTAGAGGCAGGCAAGGTGACGAAAGGCCCCGCAGAGACAGACAGGCAGCCGCTATGCAGGTCAGAAGAACAACGGTGTATGTAGTTAGTGTACGGCATGTAAGTCGCCCCGGCATGAGATGGCATCCTGACGGTGTACCAACCCATTCGTGAATGATTGCTATTGCCAGAATATGGGAGCAATACAATTTCAGTAAATGGCATGCTGTAAGACCGTAGCAAGTGACAGCTGTAGACAAAGCAGAGTCTGAGAGAGGACATTCAGCGGAATACCAAACGTGGACGGAAGCACTGTTACTGGAATGAAACGAGATAATTGCACCGAGAATGGCTCGAACGATTCTAAAGTGCCGATAGCTGGAACCTATTACCAGGGGCTCGTATGATTATGACGATAGTCATAATCAAATGGGTACGACGGCCAAGCAAGTTGCTGTGTTGCATGTTCGTTGTGCTAAAATAATGAGCGATAAAAGGATGAATTGGACAGTTGGTACAGTTCAATTAAATAAAAATTTCAAAACAGAGCACTAATTAGTCTAAGATGCACTAACGATGACCTAGATTACGGGCTGCACAAACAATATGACAATGTACAAACGCTAAAGACTCGAGAAACGCCGTACGCAATGTTTGACCACGGAGGGCAAGTTTTAAAAACAGAGGTCGTGACGATATGTATACTGGAGGTGGGCAAACACATAAGCATACTGCTGAGTTTGTAGTTGCGAAGAGAAAATCAATTTTATGTCGGGGTGCTCTAGGGAAACTAGAAATAAAATGAGCTGCAAAACAAAATGCATACATAGTAGGTTTTAAAAAGTGAGTGAGGCTTCAGCAAGTTAGGTCAAGTTTTTGCGGACAGACTAAGCATCGTGAAGAAGTTTTGTTACTGAATTTTGGACGGTAGAGCAGGCCTGTACTGCAACAAAGCTTGCGAGAACTTTTTTTAAAGACGAAAAATCGTAGATGTTCCTATAGATGTAACGATTTAAACCGCGAACACTATAGAATATGCTGCTGGGAGTCAAGAGCCCCAATGTGGCTAGAAAGGCGACACAAATAATTCATTTAGGCAGAGTGCCGGGTCAACTATTATCACATTGTCTCGAACTTGCTATCGAAACACCCACACAGCCAGATGTTTAAGAGAGTAGAGACAAAGGTAGTAATGGCAAACTGACATTGACCGGGGGAAGCGCCCAGTGTGAGCGCGAATAGAAACTCCACTGGCTCCGATGGGGTTACACTCCCCGCAATTCGGGGTCTCTACTTTCCTTTATTGCACCACTGAACTCTTGCTCACAAAATGCCGCCGCCCATAACTCAGATCTCCTGACAGTGAGAAATGTGTAGTTGGCAACGCTTAAGATTTTTCAAGACACCTGACAGCAGCGTTATGTCTCTATAAGAAGTGAGACCGATGAAACCTAAACCAGATAATGATCTTACAGCACTGATGTCTCGATAATGCCACAGCCGGAAGGAGGGGAGGTGCAGCGTGGAACACAAACGTGATGTACAGATTGATCTCAGTCGTATCGGACACACAAAGCGCGGGATATCTCAGCAAATGGCCCGGTAGCCTTGTACATTGGCCTACGTTTGTAGCGCCTATGCAATAGGTAGTTTCGTGGGGCTTTAATTTGTACTTGGAGCGTAATGACATATTACATCGTGCTTAACTCGTAGCAATAGCAGTGCGGGTTAACTATTCCATCCACACGATGCACAACCCCATTCGTCATTCGGTGATGGACCGGAAAATACAGGTGTTTCACGCATACACTTCACACTCCCTAACCTTGCATTTCCTGCCAGATGCCGATACACGATTGAGTCAGTCATCTAAGTAGCTATCTGTTCTCGAAAGGTCCATCTATCTAGCGTATTCACTGACCCGAAACCACGTAGGCGATTATAAGTAGAAAGCCCAACGTGGGCAGCATATCCGCAACTTGCGATATCAGGCGATAGCGCAAAACGGCTCTAACGGGCGTAAATCTATATCGTTTTCTCCCTACTCAAATGACACTTGTCGTTGTCTTATATAGTCATCGACTACAAAAGGATTTAAATTGCTCAGTCACAGCAATGCGTTTCTGAAGGCTATGCCTCCATCGTATGGCGTGTCTATTTCCGGGCAAAACCTAATCAGTCTGACTTAAAAGTAACTACTATGTAATTAAACGTTTGTCAGAGCAGCACAGCGGCCTGAAAGCATATATCCTAACTAGTAATACCAAAAAATGAAGTTTCGCCCAGAAAGTCGTGTAACGTTCGACATTTCAAATGGACCAAACAAGGTCCTCGAATTTAGTTTGGCTATTCACGTAAAAGTAGTGGTAGATCTTAGCGAACATGTATTTAAAGTTACCCCGCATTTTCAGGAGTACACGTTTGCTGTTACGTTACTATTACTATTACATAACAATTTATAAAAAAAGATTATACAACAACATTATAAAACGTTTGAATGCTTTATAATGTCAGAATGTAAACCAGTTGCGATCATATCATATGTCTTTTTTTTGTAATATGAACGATTCCCGCATTTTCGTTTAATGCTCCAGCCCGTTGTTGCTTGTCTTTGTCGTCAAGGCGGTCGCATCATTTGATTGTATCTGAGATCATCTGAATAAGCACTTAGTTCTAAAACAAACAATTTGTTTTGTAGGCAATGCCCGAAGACAAACCCACTGCTTAATTTTACTGACGTTCTACCACACGCCACGCGGCTATAGCACCTGAACTAGTGAATTCTCAGCGAATTGTACTATCTGTCTTAAAAAATATAGGCCGTTCATAATATTGTAACGAGGTTTTCCCTTTGGCCGGTATGGCGATAATCCAACCACGCGGCCACCACGTGCACCGTCGACCTGTTGCGCCACAACCATAACATCGTCGTCGTCGTCAGACTCACGTACCTGACCCTTGCAACGACAACCCCCCGCCGGAGACAACGCACGCCGTGAGATAATGCATAGTTTGAACCGACCTATCAGCGAAGAGGACAAGTGGAAACTTTCCGATGTCGAGTGTTCGAGAAGATTCGGTTCTATCGTTTAACGTTATTACTATACGAACGCTATGGCGTCCCCTTGAGTGAATAAATTGAGCAAAAAGCATGGCTTAGAAAACATTCTCTACGCGGCTGCGCTACGCGCTAGACGTGTCTCGTGTGTTGTCATTCGTCGTTCCCGAGTTCCTCGCGTTATAGTAACCGTCCGGCTGAGTCTAGATTCCACAGCCAACTTAGTGTAATACTACAACGTTACAATATATATATATATATATATATATATATAATATACATATATATACATCATCTTTCGGTATCACTACACAAATCATTTAGACGTTTATTTAATGCAAATATGAAATGTGCTGTATATTAATTATCCAGGAAATATCACCGACCCAGCACACAAATAGCTGACGCTGACCGACACGTCTCATAATAATATTTGGTGCAAATTAAACCGCAAAATGTACACCGACACTCATCGCAAAAGCTATGGAACCCAGTTCGGTGGAACTCTATCTATGCATGATTGAACATTGCCGCCATACTAAGAATGGTTCTGGTACGTGTCTCAACGTTTGCTTAAAACCCCCTGCGGAACTCTCGCAAAAAGGCGTAGGAGGGAGTTGAAAGCGATTTACAAGATTCTCGAACAGCGGCGTCTTTCTCGACAGACTATAAGTTAGCCTGTTCTGTTCCTTCTAGGTTCAAAGCATAAAAAACTCAAAACTTGCTTAAAGAACACTGCCTTCACGATGTCGAGAGATAGGACATGGCTAGCCAATCCTTACGCTAGTAAACCACCACACCGGACAGTGGGACTGTGTCTAACAGTGCTGCAGTCTTGTAGTCCACAAATACAGTGTACAGGCTAGGTGTCTGACAGTGACTAAGTACCTCGCGCCGTCTAAACGTTCCTGGCGGTTCGCGCTCCTGGGATACTACTTCTATATGTATGGTAAGCTATGACCCCTCGTGTCTCGAGCGATCATACCTTAGGAAGCGGTAAATGAGCGCGTCAGGTTACCTGACCGCATCTCGTAGATGCAGCTTTTCTTTGCAATGCCCCGCTTAGAGGACTGACCGAGCGGGTCGCTTTCGCCTTTAGGGATAATCTTGGCCAAGCATTTCAACGAGGTTCCTGGAATCTTACCTGTTTTTGTTGTACTTGTTGAAACGTGCCGTCGTAAGACCACCGTATGCTCATTCCGGATGAGGTCGGGCCTAAATGCCTTGTTGTTGCCGTCTCTCTCACCACCGTCTTCGACTGTATCTCTTAGATAATCTGATACATGATTTTTGAATCTAGTAATTGCGGTCACTTAACTATCATATTCGACGTCTTCTTACTCGGTTTCGAGCCCACAAATCGATCAAGAGTGAAGGATCCACCCCTCGGTAATTTATCTCCGCTTTTACCTCCATCAAAGTAAACCGTGGGCGGCAACGAAGTAGCTCATATCCAGAAACCATACTCCTCAAGGGTATGGCGAACGGCAATTGTCTGGGAAGAGGCAGTACCAAGCTGGCACACGATTTAGAAGTCTCGCAACGGTGCGCAACGGTAACCAACCTCTCGACCAAGAATGTTCTTAACGGAGCCATGGTTGCCACTACGCACATCTCACTAGAAGATAGTGAGGAGATGCTAGAGACGATGATGTTGTTTTTGGCTGGCCACCAAGCATTCCTTGTACTACATATCCGTTGCTGCCCGCCAGCAGAGACAACTTAGCGATCCTATATGTATCGTTAAGCAGGGCAGCGGTTACCACCACAGGGCCTCTACTAAACCTTCGATGGTCGAATGCTACCACGCCTCTATCTCGTCATGAACGATCTTAAATTTCCGATATTCCTAGGTCGCGACTGAATGCTGGCGCTTAAGTAGAGCAGCACTCATCAGTACGACATCAACCACGAAGGACGTGGGGCCAAGACAAGAGCTGGAGCCCAAAGGGTGGGCTTACCCGATAGTACCCATTTTGGACGAATGATGGGAGTGAGCTGATCTGCGTTGAATGAAGAAGATGGGTATTTATCAGCAAGTAATGTCTGTAAAATACAAGTTGCCCATCGTGCAGAGAATAATCGACTCTCTAGGGGATGCGTTAGTAATTTCAAACGATCGATCTTGTTTCGGCTTTCATGCACCTGATGACCGACATTGACATTATCAGAAGTATTTCGCCATTACGACCCTAATCAGATTGTTGATTAGGTCGCCATAGGGTTTTGTAGACAGGAGGAATCATTGAATATGTCTGAACCGTTTTTCGGAGTAATACAGTTCCACAGTTCGTTCGTGAGAGACCTGGCCAGCATAGCAGGACCCCTATACTGACTACCCAGGAAGTAGATAATATTTGTGAGGGACGCTAAATTAATAAAGTTATTCAGGAACATCAAAGAAACGCTAGCGTCCAGTTAACATATCAGGCATCTCGTTGCACCGTTTTAAAGACGGATCAAAGCGGCCGATTGCTCATCAAGTGGAATTCATTCGATTTGTTTTCGTCGTCCTTTTGATTTTGTGAAAGGTAAATCTACGGTTCTCAACGACACTCAGCACCGCTATAAACAGATAACTGCGAACCGCTGGCAAGAAGAGAAAAGTATTAGTAGGTTTCAAGCACAGATGTCTACCTGGCGGTATACACTTGTAGCAAAGCAATCGAAGCTTTTGCTGAGCACATTTGCACCGTCTGCTAAGTTGCCTCCACTCACAACTGCCCGATGGCAATACTACGCCATCACGATTACGTGCGACGAATCAAAGAGACTGAATGGTTGCTGTATCTGTCTATAGGCCGCAAAACCCCGTTTGGCTGCCAGTGCACATATCGCAGCCATCATCAAGTGGGGCGCGGCAGACATATTGAATATGCGGGTCCCCATGGGAGCGCCTGGTTTCGAGTTATAGTCGATGCTTACTACAGGTGGGCAGAATGTTATGAAACGAGCTCGACAACTAGTCTTCTAATAGCGGCGAGAAGATTGCCTTGCTAGACTTGACTATTCTCAGCAGGTCGTTACGGACAGAGCGGCTAATTTCTGTAGGCGGGAGTTTAGGTTGTTTCTCTAGGAGAAGGGAATCGAACGCCGTCGATCTTCACGGGAGCGCCTGGTTTCGAGTTCTAGTCGATGCTTACTCCAGGTAGGCAGAATGTTATGAAATGAATTCGACGACCTAATAGCGGCGAGAGGAATTGCCTTGCTAAACTTGACCATTCTCTGCAGGTCGTTACAAATAGCGCGGCTAATTTCTGTAGGCGGGAGTTCAGGTTGTTTCTCTAGGAGAAGGGAATCGAACGCCGCCGATCAACCCCATATTATCTGGCAACGAAAGGACAGGCTGAACCACGAGTACAGACCATCAAGAAGGATCAGAGCCAAGCCTTCGTTCCGGGTTGGAAAATAGCAAGCAACCGTCTCGTCACCATGAAGGCGAATTATGGAGGCATTGAGAAGCGCGTACAACCAGGCGCCTGCATTTTTGGTGGACACGGCGTTTAAGGTCGTGTCGTCGGCAGCTTCATTGAAGGGATTTCGTTGCATTTCATCGTGCAAAAGGGTGCTCCAGTCACGACGTGATAGGACGTTGTCAGGCCTACGTCCGCACAGGGCATTAATGTTCTCCTGAAGGTGGGTTTAGCGGTTTCTAAACTGGACGAGTCCCGCTGTATCTAAAGGAGGTGCTCTGTTTTCTGCGCTTAGCATTGATGAGACTACGGCAGACCCGACCAGAGTCAGTCATTCAAGACCCCGAGGCCTCCTTTGGAGAGGGGAGTAGTGCTTTTTGCCGTACGCTAGGTGGTAGAGATGTGTTCAGCAGAGACTCCAGGGTGGACAGTGTCAACTCGTTGAGCATCAGCAAGTCGTCGGCTCAATCAGATAGATCAACCCGTCGAAGAAGATAGATAAGTCTTGAAGACGAGAAAGAAGAGCCTTAATAGGCTCTTAGAAGAGGAAAATGAGCGGCGGCATTTTCCAAGTTTAATATTGATGTGCTCGATTGCCGATGTGAGCCCCTCGTGGCAAACTGGCACACCTGGTAGATCTAGATCGCAGAAGGTAAGTCTCGGAGAATCGAGTCCTGGTGGCGTGGTGCATTCGCGTGCGTCTTGCGACAGTAGGAGATACATAGATGCACGGGTTCGAGCCCCACCGTTGCACATTTATCATTATGGGATCCGTCTTGCGAAGCAATGCGGAAGCAGTCCCGTGGAAGTTGGACGTTGGCTGAGAGTCAGCCCGTAAAAGCAGTAAAAAGCTTTTAGTAAAGCCCTAGCGAAGGTAATCGACCTACTGCGATGGGGAGCTCTGCATCCAAGGTGGTATCCCCCCATTTTCGGAGCGAGGCTGTTTGCACTAAATAAAGCAGACCTTCAGTTCAGACCTATCGCTTGTTCATCGGGACTACGTAAGGTCGCGGCAAAATTAGCAGTGAGGAACTTTTAGAGATACTATTACCCTAACTGTTGGGTTTTGCCAGTTAGGTGTGTCGACCAAGGGGGTGCTGAAATAATAATTCACGCTAACAGGGCTTTATACATTCTCGGCTCGATTCATCAGTGTTAAATTTGACTTTAAAAACGCGCTCAACGCCGTCACGAGAAATCACTTGTGTATGTGTATCTAACTTTAGATGATAAGGACGTTCGGCAAATTTCTGCACATACAAGTATATGATAGCGTCCAATATCACACTATCCACAGAAGCTACGAACACAATCTTCAATATTAAAACAGCGGGGCTTTATGTTTATGTGATGGTAATATCCGTGCCAAGCCGTTCGGCAGATTAGCGAACGGTTCTTTTGCATGGCTCTTTTCCATCTTTGTGAACAAAACGCCGGGCCATCGGTATAGTACTCCGCTACAAAATTTAAATTTCTAGTCTCTCTATAGATGCGCCGAAGCGCATTTTGGAAGCCGTACACGCTTAACATAGCAGGCCTTCCGTTTGTCCAGACTTTTTAAATGGCTCAGGGTCAGGTATGGTGCAATTGTAGAAAGACAGTATATTGCTACAGGGAGTACTTTGACTTTAAAGCCGTTTATAGCTGTTTTTTATGTTCACTTCATGCATTTTGCATAACAAAAACATTGCAGACGTAGCTTTTGCTTGTATCTCCTCGATATGTCTGCTAAAACAGAGCCTGGGGGTTAGTGTGACGTCTAAATACGAAAATAGTGGACTAATTTTAGTGTTTTCTCATAAACTGATAGACCATGATCCCTGACCGCGTATGACCCTCCTCTGCTAAAACGTAAGACCTTTTGACTTTTCGGCGTTAATCTTAAGCTTGTTTTCTTCTCACAATTTTGCAGTTTCGTTGAGATAAAATTGCAGATGGTTACGAGATGTTGCTAAAATGACTAGGTCGTCGGCATAAGATGCAAAATGGACGTTAAGATTACGCAGTAAGTCTGCAAGCCCACTTAGTATATACAAGATAAAAAGAAATGGACTAGCCGAGTCTCCTTGGGCTACCCCGATAAAACTTTTGCGAAGTGTGTCTAATAAACGGTCCCTTGCCAGGCAATCAAAAGCAGTTTGAAAATCAATAAACGCAGCATACGTCATTTCCTTGTTTGAAAGGCGGTTTGATACATGGTTTAAAACAAATTCAACTGCATCTGACGTCGATCGCCTCTTTAAAAAAACCGTTTATTCTGCCGGGATTTTGTCTTCTACGTAAGAGTGCAATCGACCAACGATGAGCGACGTTAATATCTTGTAAAGGACGCTTGTAAGTGCGATGCCTCTATAACTATTTGGGTTAGTTGGATTTCTCTTTCGCCTAAATATAGGCTGTAGACAGCTTTTTCCGCAACTCATCAGGGAAATTTCCTTGTCGAACACATTCATTGTAAAGTTTTGTCACAATAGGCCACGAAGCGTCAATGTTAGACTGCAGGTGTTCATTAAGAATACGATTAGGTCCTGCTGATTTCCCGTTTTGCTTCGATAAAATTGCGGCTTTGACTTCTTCACTAAAATCAACAATTTCTTCTAAAAAGTCCTGATCTGGCAATATAACGAATTGTAAAGTGGGCTACCCACTCTTCGTCATTTATCAGTGGGTTTGAAGCACGGGTTTCCTTGGAATATGTAGCCATGGTTTCTGCACGCTTGCCGAAATTAGCCTAATGCGCTGTTGTTTCTCGTAGTGCCGTCTCTTTTCTTTCTTCATATTTCTAAACATTTGTTTTAATTCAGCCAGCTGTAGGAGTTTCAGTTGACGTTGTGGGTTTGTACAGACAGATCACTTGCCTTATTTGTCGACATTCCTTGTCGAACCACGGCTTGTGCTTCTGCAGTCTCACGTTCTTTGGTTTTGCGGCCATGTGAATAGACCACTTAATTGTTTTTTCAATATAGTTTATGTAATCGGTGCTGTAGGCTAATTGTAGTGCTTGTTTCAGTACTGTGGGCATCCAATGAGCGAGAGAGTTGATTGATTAAAGGTGTGGCCATTTCTTGTCTTCTGTGTAACTTTAACTCAACTTGACAGTGCTTACGGTGTGCCGATGATATTACGGTAAGATTTAAGATAGCCTCGACCGCCTGTGGTATCGGTGATAGAACAATGTCGACCGCGCTGTATTCGTTCTGTTATTGTGAATGCTTAATCCAAGTTCGTTGAGCGCAGCTTCAAAACGATCTTGTCTTGCACCTTATTTTGTCAAATCACAGTTAAAATCGCCCCATATAATTACATTTTTATTACATTTGTGCAGATTTCCGTGCATTCACCTATGTCCTGTACTATTTGATAGGACGGTCCGCTCTGGTGGGCTATAAACACATATGAGTAGCCGATTAGTTCTAGTATTATCTGCCTGGCGGTGCTACGAAGGAGCTTGGCATGCTCCTTTATTCGCACGCCTATGCATACGCCCCATTTTGGTCGTCCCCGGCCGTCTGATTTAGCCGCTAGTCCATAGAAGGGTGTACGTGTAAAATCTGTTTCAAATGTTTGGTTAAAAAATATTATGCCACATTCACTAAAAAAGTTCTCTCCTGCTGTTCGGCACAGGCTATTTAGGGGACCTACCACTGTCATCTCATGCCGATTTCCGGATTCAATATCGAGTCACTTGTATGTTTCCATCTCGTCATCGTTATTATTGTTGTCACAGTATGCATATAACTTAGACAATTATCCAGTTGTCGGCTGCCCGCGGCATGTTATTCGAGAGGGGCCGTGCAGTGATCTCCTCGCGATAGCCAGGAAGGCAGACGCATAAAACCTCGTGCACGCCTGAGAGCACAGTCGACAGATGGACTCCGTGTACTCCTCGTGGAAGCTCGTATTCGAACAGAACAGACCAGGTGATGATAGCCATTAACTATGTATCTAGTGTATAAGTGGCGATTGTCACATGCAAGACGAGACCAGAGAGGCACTGAAAATATCTAGGTCTTTAACCTTTCGTCGGGCTTGTTCAACTTTACTTTCTCAATCTGAGATAAAGCTCTCGAATGGTACTGTACGCGTCGTCTTCAACCTCGTCGCATTATCTCAACAGCCGGTGCACAGCCTGACATTAGGTACACAAAGCGGTTCCTTGCCCGCATTGACAGAAAAAGTACTCGATTTATGTACATTGTGAAACATCTTTTAAGCTAACTAAAGTTTGCTCGAGTAAGGTATTTCCGTACTCTGTCAAGACTATACATCAGCGCCGGAACAATCTTGTAGTAGAAAAGGGCCACTGCCGTCGGGACGGACAGTCGCCGGACATCGCCTATCTCTCCATAAGAGAAATTAGGGCTGTGCGCACTGTATCGACGATGTGAGCAGTGAAGGTCGTCCCAGTAACGTGAAGCCGAAGCCCCAGATACCGGAACGAGTTGACGAATTCCAAGGATTGGCCGACACAACGTATAACGTCTTTGGCATCCAATCGACCTCCTCTTCTGAATTTCACAGCCTTGATCTTCATGGCGTTTATTTTCAGCCCCCTTGAGACAAGGAACACCTCTGCCAGAGAAGTGATGCGCTTTATGATGGCACCCAGATCGTGATGAGCGACCACTATGTCATCTGCGTACATCACAACTGTGGCCTTCTGGAACTCCTGTCAAATATAACCGTCAAAATCGGCAAGCAGAAAAGCGAAGGACGCTCAAAGGGTCCCCTTGCGGGGCAAAAATGCTTTTCACACTTGTTTTATTTTCTGTATGAACCGATTTTGAGATTGCAACGAAATTAACACCATACTCGTGGTTCGCCATGTACATCATGCCCTTATTTCACGCCATTCAAATAAATCAAGCCGAATTATTACCAAAACATGAGTTGCTAATTTTTTGCAATGCACTTTACATATATATATATATATATATATATATATATATACCTACAAATATAGATACATGCATATACATATAGTTTTTAATAGATGTTTATTGATTACATAATCTCGAATGTCTCACATTACAGACCCACTACACAGGCGTACATTTTACGCTTTAGAGAGTTTTTAGCATACAATATGCCCACAACTTGTACATGTTTCGCTGATCATTACATCCGTTGTCCCATGCTTACTTACGTAAACAGAAGGGTAAGTAGAGAGACAAAACGGAGTAGCAGACAATACGCGAATATCAATCGGGAAAGAAACAGCTGCCAGAACTCGAAGGATGCAAGCAACGGTTTAAGCAAGTTGCACTGGCTTGAAGGGCGAAACAATACTCTAGGGAGGGTGCAGGGTCGACTAGCATCACACTGTTTTGGATGTGCTTTTAAGATTCCCCTCCAGACAGGCTGTTGAGAAAGTAAAGATGGTAATAGCAAACTAAAATTGGCCGGGAAAGAGAGATATGAGAACGGGAGATAGCCCCACCGACTCAGAGGGGTTACACTCTCCGCGCGCCCCAGGGATTCCTTAGCTTAAATGCACTATTAGATGCTTGCTCACAATATACCGCTTTTCCTATCTAGGACGGTATGCACCTCACGCTGGCCTAGTATCTACTACCTGATGCCGATACAATATTGTGTCAGTCATCTACGTGGCTATGTGTTTTAGGAAGGTGTATCTATCTGATCTAGCGAATTCACTGACCCGATAGCATGTAGGCGGAAACAAGCAGAAAGACCAGCGGGGGCAACATATCCGCAGCTATCGATATCAGGCGATAGCGCGAAACTAGCTTCTATATCGTTTTCTTCCTATTTAAATGGCAATTGTCGTAGCCGTATACAAACGGATGTAAATTGTTCATTCAAATCAATGCGTCTCTGAACGGCTGTGCTTTCATCGGCCTGCGTGCGTCTTTCCGAAAGAAACGCAATCAATTTGGCTCAGTAGTTAGTACTATGTGATGATTGACTGTTTGTTGTTGCGCAGCACTGCGGCACTGAGGCACATATTCCTAGTAAACATTTCAAATAATGAAGTTTCGCCCACATTGTCACGTGACGTTAAATATGTCACTTCGGCCTCGAAAAAGTACCTCTAATTTAGTTCGGCTATGTGCTATAAAATACCGGTAGAGGTTAGCGAACATGTACGCCTCAAGTTACCTCGCATTGTTATTTCGCATTCTCGAGCGTAAACTTTTGCTGCTACATTACCAACCAAAGACCAGTTATACAACTTGTTTTTTTTTTATTAAATTTAAATGTGGCGGCCCTTATCTATTCCACGCCGTAATGTCAGAATGTGAATGCGATATTTTGCGATTTACAATTATGAGAAAATATTGAGAGAATTAGCTCTACTTTAGTAGTATTCACGAGTCTTGCGTTTTGTGTATAGCTCAGTCTGCTGTTACTTTTTTTGCGGACGAGGTAATCGCGCATGTTTATTTCATTTAAATTAAATAAGTGCGTCAAGTTCGTAATTTTTAATTAAACTATTTAGTTAGTTTGCGCTGCAAACTTCATTAGTTAATTTTACTGGTGTTATACTGATTGGGACCACACACCACGTGGCTATAGCACCAATTGTACTGCCTGTGGTATAAGTATATATAGGCGCCTTAAAGCGTTTGAGCGCAATATTAGCGCTGTATCATTGGGTTACTTTTTACTGGCTTACATTATTAGGGGCTTTTACCACTGCGCAAAACGCCTTTTAATTCACCTTTCGGTTGTAAAATTACAAATCTCCGTGTTTCTGTTCCATTGTAGCGCATACACGATTGCCAACTGATGGAAGCCCTACATATTTGTAATATGTAAATGTTCCCGTTGTAGGGTTTCTGCGTGCAATGCCACATCTAATAACAACTCAATGAAAATTAACGTAGGTCAGTATTTCTCAGGCTCCCTTAAGACTTTTACAGCCATACAGAAGAATTTGATGAGGTTTAGTGGCTTCCGGACACACATATATATATATATATATATATATATATATATATATAATGATTAATTTAGTAATTTATAAATTAATGCCCAGCATTTTTCTTTTAATGTACATTTTATGTAAAGCTTTTACCTCAATGCTGTTGTCGATTTAGCCAACCCTCCTTTCAAAAGCGGCTTGGTCAATTTTCCGTCATTTGTAAACGACGAGTGCGTACAGCCGTCTCCTAGCTTGTTCTCATCAGCGCCGCTGTTGACATGCGTATATTCTTTCATAAATAAATACTTTTCGGGCTGAACCTCAGCCAAGATTCAAGATCCACGGGACTGCTTTTCGCAATGCTTCATAGACGGACCACCATAGATACAAATGTGCAACTGCGGTGGAGCTCGAACCCGCGCACCTATCTAGTGTCTCCTCCGGTAGCGAGGCGCAAGCGAATGCACCCCACGCCACCGTGCTCGACGCGTATATTCTTTCAGACTTGAGCCAGCTGTCCTAAGTCGAAAATGTTGTTGTTGTTCCGGTCGTTTTCCTACGATGTCGATTCAAACCGCACTTTGTTACGACTATCCCGCGCGTTTTCTGCGTCGGCCGCACTAATCAGATCAGCACGTGTGTGTAGTTTGCGAATTCGTTATCAATATTATTATTATTTTATTATTTTATTATTATTATAAAGCTAAATTTGTTTTAACCGGCTGCATAGCGGCGCCACGTGGTAACACCTCTCTACGCCACTATTGCCGGCCTCGTGGCGATCTACTTTATTTGCGTTTTTTTTGGACAAAATTGCAATATGAATTGACGAACATCATTACGGTCATATAATTAAATGTAAAATTGGCTTTTAATCAGCCGCACTCGCTACTACTACTACTACTACTACTACTAAAAACAACCAGATTTTATCGGTACTACTCTCGTTTTACTTCGGTGACTACTACTTCTACTACAATACGTGCATGGTACAATTCATATTTACGTGTGTGGTAATCTATATATAGTTATTCATCAACTATTTGCTTCTTTCTTGCTAGCTTATCGTCGCGTAAGCTGCTACGAGCTGCACGAGCTAACCTTCTCCTCACGCGATCATGGGTGACCGACCGCCAATGTACCGAATGCAGCAGCAGCATCAACAGCAGCAGACATCATGCGGCACTGACCATGACAACATGATTCGAATGATTGTTCCGTTCAGTTGCAAATGAACGGAACAAACTTTCTGCAGCTGAGTTTTTTTGTTTTTTACACAAACTCACACTCGCCAGCAATTTTCGAGAGAACCGACAAATGTCCAAGCAGCAAACTCATCGCAGGAGGGTCGACTTATTCTGTCCAGGCAGCAAACTCATCGCAGGAGGGTCGACTTATTCCGTCAATTTGCAGTGAACGGTACACTATTAGGGCGGTGTTTTTTGGGCTCGGTGGTAGTGGTTCTCTCCCCGCCCTCTCTCCGTGCATTTCTATATCTCTCTGGAGCTCTTTGTCTGTATTTCTCTTTAGTAAGCTCTCTCGCTCTCTCTCTCGCTGTATCGCTTACCTCTTCCCTGCTCCAGTCTGCTGAGACTGGGCACCCTTTTTCGCTCTCTCTCTCTCTCTGTTATTGGTCGGGTGAGTCGGGTCGTCTCTAAGTTGTAAGAAGTGTACGTGCTCTGTTGTGTCTGTCGCAGCCGCTACCGCTAACGTCCGACGTCGTTTGTTTATGCATATTGCTGTTCTCATAATAATAATAGTAGTAGTAGTAGTAGTTGTAGTAGGCGACAGTTCACCACGGCGGCAGGCGAACAAAAGCTTAGCGACTGATTGGTTGGTAGATATGAGAATCTTTTCCAACACTGGTAGTTTTCCATCGCGCCTATTCTCGCTAGTTCTAGCTGGCAAACTTACTCACGCGGCAGCGGCGGCGGTGGTGACAACAACAACGACAACAGCAACAACAACAACAGCAACAACAACAACAAGAGCGCAGCAGTGAAAGAAACTCGATTGCGTCGGCCGGACGGACCAGCTTTCGTGCGTGACTGAGTGTGTTCGTGCGTGGACTTAAGACTTCGTAGTAGAGAGCAGAAACGGAAAACGTGACCTCAAACCACAATACCGGACCAGCGAACGGAACGGATGGCACTTGCGTGGTGGAGATTGCTCTGAAGATGGCCGTGCTGGCGGTCGAAGTCGTCGAGGTGGTGGAGGTTGTTGTTGTTGTCGAGGCGGCGGTATTGTTGACGATGTCGGCGCAGTCACCCTTCAACGCACGTCGTTCGGCGACATTGGAGGTTTGAGTCGGGGGGGGCGGGAGTCCGAACAGCATCCTCCGATTGTTGAAGTCATGACCCGTCAGTTCGTCGTCGTCGTCGTCGTCAATTTGCCTGTTTCTCTAGTGTCTGTGGTGCGTGTCTGCCTCTTTGCCGGTGGTTGTGGTGGTGGTGGTGGTGATATTGGACTATCATCAACATAATCAACATCATCAGTATCTTGTGAGTGAGTGTCTGTTTGCACGCCGACCGCCGATACAATAAGCAGTTAGCTGCTTGCTGTTGTCGATGTTGTTACTGCCGTCATTGTCGTCGTCGTCGTCGTCTTCATCATTGTCATATGGCCTAGTCCTGGCCTGTTTCGAACAGGATTAGTAGGAGAGTAGATGTCGACGTAGCAAAAGCACGTAGCAAGTGCAACAAAGCACACAAGTACCACAAATCGTAGCTGAACAAGTGAACTAGCCCCGTGCGTACGCACGCTGCGTGTGGGTAGTAGGGGGTAGCTGGGAGTGTGGGTGTCATCAGGAACAAGAACAGCAACAATGCACCGACTGTGCCTCACCCCTCTGCGCGGGGGTAACGCCGAACACGCTGGTGGCGTGCCGCGTGCCGCGCAAACAGTACCGTCCCTACGACATCACGTTACACAGTGCGCTGAGGAATCGTTTCGTGACGACATCAGCTTCTCCTCCAGCAGCAGCAGCCGCTGGCGCGGCGACGTTGACCCACCGATACGAATGCCGCTGGAAACTGTTGGACGTGAGGTCACCGTGCGCGCTCACCACCCCCGGCGATCATCATCAGCAGCAGCATCGACGCTATGCGACGGTGGTTCCGCAAGGCTCGCCAACTCCGACTACCCCAATTCCGCCGCCGCCTGTTCCCGGACCTGAATCGACGTCGACCACGGTCGATGTTGGGGGTGGTGGTACGCGATCATCGAGCATCGCGAGTGGGGGAGGCGCCAGCGGCAGCAGCAGCAGCAATAGTAGTGAAGACGATGGAGGCGACCAAACCTCCAATCCATCATCGAAGGTCGAAACGACGGTCAAGGCCATCCTCAAAGGCGAAGTCGATAAGGCCGCCGTGGCCGCCGCTGCCGAACAGCTGCAGACGAAGCGTCTCGCTCAGGAGCTTCAACGACAGGGACAGTCTTCACTTCAGCCGCTAACGGCGCAACAAGTTCAGCAAGCACAACAACAACAGCAGCAGCAACAGCAGCAGATCGCGGTACCCGCTCGCCCGCTGTGGAAACGAGTCTGGGACGAGTTCGTCCACTACTATCATGGCTTTCGGCTGCTGTTCATCGATATCCGGGTGTGTTCGCGGCTTCTGTATCGGATCCTGCGCGGCCAGGATCTGACGCGTCGCGAGCACAAGCAGCTCGTGCGTACAACGTCCGATCTGTTCCGCCTCGTGCCGTTTTCGGTGTTCATCATCGTGCCGTTCATGGAGCTGCTGCTGCCGGTCGCCGTCAAGCTGTTTCCCGGCATGCTGCCGTCGACGTTCCAGTCGGCCAAGTACGAGAAGGACAAGATCAAGACCCAGCTCAAGATGAAGCTCGAGATGGCCAAGTTTCTGCAGACGACGCTCGACGAGATGGCCGTCAAGCAGAAGGGCGAAACGCACTCGCACGCCGCCAAAGAGTTCGCCATGTTCTGCGAGAAGATCCGCGAGGCGGGCAACTTTGCCAGCAGCGAGGAGATTCTCAAGTTCTCGAAGCTGTTCGAGGACGAGCTCACGTTGGACTCGCTCGATCGGCCGCAGCTGATGGCCCTCTGCAAGCTGTTGGAGATTTCCTCCATAGGTTCGTAGTCTCAATCTATCAAAAGATCTCAAAGTATCTGCAGCTCACTCTAGTGGAGTTTGGTAATATATTTATATATATATATATATATATATATATATATATAATGTTAATAGTCTTAACTCGCGTCTGAACGAGAAATAATATATGTTTGGCAGTTGCGAAGATGTAAATGACGGACTGAGCACCGGTGCTTGGTACGGGCTACTAAGACAAAATGCAAATTCAAAAAACATAGGCGGGTTCTGGGTTACCTTCGGCTCAGCCGTGCCAATGGGACGATTCGGCACGAACGAGAAGCAAACATAATTAATTCCATTAAGTAGAGCAATTGATGGAGCTTGCTAGAAGCTGAACCGTGTGATCCTCAATAATCAAATAGTGACAAAATTGCTGAATCTCTCGCAAGTACAACAACCCGCAAATACCAAGCAGACGAACACCAATGAAAATGAACGGGTCACAGGTAGTGTTTAAGAATTAATCAATTTGTGCTTAAGATTTTAAGACTAATGTAAAGTCATGTGACCGGCCGATCGACTCGTTGAAATTCCACCACGCGTTTTGCATATATTGCCTAACATTAATCCCTGGGGCTCTAAGAAAGCTAATCAGCGATTAATCAACTGGAGGCGTTGCACACACACACACATATATATATATATATATATATATATATATATATATATATGTGTGTGTATTCGCCCGTGTATGAGCGACAACATGATGTGTTCGACGAGTCAACCCTCAATGGCAATGGCGCGTGGCTATTAACAGGTGCTTCCCGCCTGCCTAAGCCAAGAAACAAACCTACCAAGTTAGATACATATAGATTTTTCCCGCAGGCGTGACTGGTCGGTTAGTGGTACAAATGGGCTCTCCGAGACACGCCTTTGCCAATGAAGATGTTCTATAAGAAAGATGCTTCAATGTTCAAGCGGATATATATATATATATATATATCTTAAGTCGTAGTGTGCTTTGGAAGATTGCCACATTATGGGCCTAGAAAGGTCTAGAACCAGCATTGTCCTGTCCGCTGTCGTGATCATATGCCAGTGGTGACGTCAGGCACCGTACGGTGTGGTGTAGCGGTTTCCAACGTCAAACCAAAGTGAAGTTATCTGACAGTGGTAGGTTCGAATCACTCTGATGACGACTCGGGTGGTCGCTACGTGAGGGACTCTACTAGCATTTTCATTAATACCATTAACGGTTTTATCTTCGGTACCAGATGGATTTCGGAGCCATCGTTGAATCGTAAACCCAATAGAGTTAGCGAACACCAGCAACGGGCATTGATGCAATATTTAGAGTATTGAAAATGAATGTTCACACGCACACAACACACACAGAATGTCACGCAATCATTGCAGCTTTCGCGTGGAGTGAGAGACAGGCAGAGAACAACCACATTACTCGGAGAACAACTGCAGCAAACTTGTTTTTGGCTAAAAAAAAATGCGCGTCACTTGGAACTAGAAGATGATTATCCGTATAGTGCCGTCCTCCGTTTATAACTTCATCTGGTATAACAGAACATATACCTTTAATTTTATGTGACTCATGCGGATGGCCTTAATATATATATATATATATATATATATATATATATATAAAGTTTCAAACTTCGGGTTATGTGTGGAATACAGCATGTAACGAAGCCGCATGCAGCCTATTCTTTTGGCATTATTTTTGACGACATTTTAACACGTTTCGTGGTCTACTTCGGCAATAACTTTGGTCTCCAACATTACGGTTCAGGGCCTTTTAACTCCATAAAAAGATGTCCAAGGGGTTCAAACCTCCGGGGTTTTTGCCGGCCAGCCAATGTCTCACTTTGAGGAGATAACGCGACCCGGCAATTTTATGCGGAATAGCTCGATCGTTGCGCCCGCTGTGAGACTCTTGGACCATCTTGTTGAAAATATATGTCGTCTACATTTAATCCGTACATTTCCGGCCACAAAAAGTTGTCTATCAAGGTTTCATATTGGCTCTCCACGTTCGTTTCGAAGAAGTAAGATCAGATTAAACCACCGCTTACTATATATATATATATATATATATATATATATATATATATATATATATATATATATATATATATATATATATATTTGTTTTTATAAGTGTGTTTAATTAATAGCATGTGCGATGACCATAACTTCATTTGTTTTTCCGTAAGGCTAATGGCCGTGTACGGTTTTGCATTCATATATATGTATGTATATATATATATATATATATGACACGTGCCCCAAAATGTTGTAATGTTGTGCATGTGTCTGCACTTAAGTGTAGAAGTACACAAACATGAACATATATGAACCGGTGCAATGTAGGCCATACCAGACAATTTAGGCTATTGGTTCTTGTCGTATCTCGGCCGCGTTGGTCAGTGAACGTGGTCACGTTAACGTCGCCGTGATTCTGTCTGGAGCCGGTCTAACCTTGTACCACCGGCGTGCCTGCTTAGTAGTAACAGCGAACACGTGAATACGAACTATCGCGTTTCAATGGCACGCAGCGCTGTCCACTTGATGAACAATACAGTTGTCCGAGTTGTCCCCTTGTGGAATCTAAGGAAAAAATAGCCAACTATATACATGTATATATATATATATATATATATATAGAGAGAGAGAGAGAGAGAGCGAGAAATGGGAAGAGTGTGAAAAGGAAAAATGTTGCTCTTCGTAAGCATGCTAGGCCTCCTACGCTCAATCTCGACTTTCTAGAAGATACTATTCTGGTAGTAGGTAGTAGTAGTAGTAGTTACTAGGCGTTGCTCGCGCGGCTTACGAGATTGCCAACGTTACCGCTGCCGTTACTGTTACACTCTCTATATCCTGGCCCTGTACTTTTTTTGGTTGGTTTATCTCTCTCTATCTCTATCTCTCTATCTCGTCCGCTTTCTCTTTCTCGTCCGCCTGCACCTCTTTGCGAGATCTCGCCTTTCTCTTCTTGACGTCGTGTATGTTTGAATGACGGACGAATTCGTACGTAGTAGCGAGGAGCAGCAGATTCGGGTTTTGGGAAGGGGTTTGTTGTAGTCGTACGTCTTGTTGACCACAAGAATATACACATATATATATATATATATATATATATACATACATACACACTATATATATATATATATATATATATATAGGGCAGCTTGCGTGTTTCACGTGCGTACGATCGCGCGCGCTCGCGTAACCAGAGACACAATACCATCGTCGCAACGCGTGATTCTTGAGGGAATTGACCCAGAGAGCAGTATCTATCTGATTGGCGTAGCGACGACTGCCAAGAGTCGCTGAAGCCAGCGGCGGTCAGTGATCGGTCACTCCTCTCCAACCGAAGACGACGAACGCCTAATACATTGTTTGGCGTTGTCGTCGTTGCTGCTGCTGCTGCTGATTTTGTTATTGTTGTTGCTGCTGCTGTTGTTTTTGTTGTTCTTATTGCTGTTACTGCTGTTGTTGCAGTTCTTGTCGTTGTTGTTGTTGTTGCTGTTGTTGCAGTTTTTGCCGTTGTTGTTATTGTTGCTACTGCTGCTCTTGTTGCAGTTGCTACCGTTGTTGTTGTAGTTGTCGTTGTTGTCGTCGTCGTCGTCGTCATCATAGCCATAGCCGTGACCTGCCTTTTTGGCTACGACTTGAGCCAGTAAGCCAGCGTGCCGCCATCGCTTATGATCTCGAAGCGGACGAATGAATGCTGACGTGAATAGCCGTAGCTGTGGATTTCCTCGGTGGGTCTATCCGGTCCGGTCTACGATCAAACCGCTTGCGGTGGTGATGGTGACGGTGTGACGTCACAGAGGCGACCATATCATGCGTTTGGCCATCATGACTACAGTTTGTACTAAAAAAAAGTACTACAATTTGTACTACTACTACTACTACTACTGCCGCTAGTCTGCTGACTCGTATTGTCATTGCGTCGTTGCGTTGAGGCACGCCGCAGTCTACCTGTCTTCTCTAGCTTGTCATGCCTAGACGGTTGGTCGGCTGGTCGACGCGCGGCCCGCTATGTAGCCGTTTCTTTCCTAACTCTTCGCTTTCGACATCGTGGTGGTGAGGTCGCAAAGTGAGGTCACGCGACGATGGGCGACGTCCTGCACCAACTGCCGTAGCAACAGCAGCAGCGGCAGCGGCAAGCAACAACAACACTTTGTAGGAACAACGTCAGAATCATCAACAATAGAACGAAAACGGTGGTGATAACGATGATTAGGTCGATGACGATGATGTCTGAAGATGATTATGATTATGTCGATGATGATGATGATGCCTGACGATGATTATGATTATGTCGACGATGATGATGATGAGGAGGATGATATCGAGATTGCAAGTAGTTCATTTTTTCATCTCGCATTGCTTAACAAAGCGAGTGCAGCCAGGCAGAGCAGGCCTTAAAGTCGTCGGCGTCGTTTGTGCTGCTGCTGCTGATGGTGCTGATGATAATGATGATGATGCTGATGATGATGATGATGATGCTGCCTGCCAGGCGGTCTCTCTGCCACGATTCAGTGGCCGTAGTTGAAGGTTGCTTTATTGCATAGTGCAGCGGGTTGGGCTGCTCAACTCCTGGAAACCCACCGAACTGCACTGCGATCGAACAACACTCGAGGGTAGCACCTGCGAGAGCTGCACGCGTCCCTCGAACGTCGGACGAGAAAAGATACGGGGACAATTTGCGGGGTAAATGCCCATCAGCCGATAACTGACCTCACACCTATCAGCGTCACATGTATTTCACTCATATTGAGTATGCATATAACACTGACACTTATACAGTAGTTGTCAGCTGCTCTCTCTCGGCATGTCGTTTTTCGAGAGTGGCAGTGCAGTGATCTCTGCGCAAGGGTCATACAGGCAGGCAGACAGGCAGACGCATGGTCCCACGGCTTCGAAGTAATGCCAAAGTAATACCGAGTCTGGGGGGGTGGGGTGGGGATGAATCCGGGTTTAGTGGGTATGCGAGTCCCACACTAGTCACGCAGGCTGCTAGTGACGCATGTGCATCATGCATTCCCGAAACCTCCCATATCAACAAAAAAAAAGCCGACGCATGGTACTTCGTACACGCCTGAGGTGCAAGGTTCTACGCATACCTCGCTCACGTATCGATGGTAGAGATCGCTAATGATTCTGACGTCAACGATTCTCACGCGAGCTCGCTGTACCGCGCATTGTTTTTAAGGCTACCATTCTAGAAGTAGCATCGATCAGTTGAAAAGTGTACTGGTGGAGTTGTAGCGTTCTCGTAGTAGAAACGCGTATAGCCTTGGCTTTACATTCCAATGAGTCCTATCTTGAAGAACTGTTTTTGGTCGTTTCACCTACTCTCCAGATTAGAATAGAAACGCCTTTGTTTTTAAATTTCAGAGAAACACGTGATGAAGGCAGCTGTGATGCAGGAAAAACCTGCGAACCCGCCACGCTGTGTGATTCTCCGGTTGGACGCCAACCAATCATATTATTGATGCTGATTTCATTCTTGCGATACATTTCCTATTGACATTATTTGGCTCCTACAGTTGCATATTCGCACACCAACGAAATGGTCAATAAGATTTGCGCCCCCAAGCTATGATAGTACCCGTATGTTGTCGTTCTCAAATTAAGTTACAGTGCCGGACACTACTATGTCACCGAAGGCAGTTCACTTCTAATTATAACTTCAGGAGTGAAATATCGGGTTTAAAAACTGTTTGTTGGCGTTCACTTTTTTTTTCGTTTTCGCCCCTCTCGATTTTAAACACATGTTCACGAACACCAGCAGTGTGAAAGCGAACCGCAAGCCCGCACCGCCAAAACGACATAGCACTTGTGACAGGTTGACTTAATGCGCAAGGTATAGATATATATACTGGTGCTAGCTTCTTGTCTATCGAGAGTAAAATGATGGCCGTCTCATTTAGGTATATTTCAAGTTTAATTTATATCATTCCTAGAGTTAAACGTGATATTCTTGCTTGTCGTCTCGTTTGCAGGAACTACACAGCTGTTGCGTTTCCAACTGCGGATGCGGCTGAAGAGCCTAAAGAATGACGACATTATGATTAAGAAGGAGGGTCTTGATGCGCTGACGGTACAGGAGTTGCAGCAAGCGTGTCGCGCACGTGGCATGCGGTCCCTGGGTGTCCCTGAGGAGAAACTTCGCTACCAGCTCAACCAATGGCTGGACTTGAGCTTGCGCGAGTCGATTTCGCCGTCTATGCTGCTGCTGTCGCGGGCCATGCTGTTGCCGGAGAACGTAAACCCGACCGAGCAGCTCCGAGAAACGATTACTCATCTGCCGAAGCAGGCGATCACCGAGGCGAAGTACAAAATCGGAGAAGTCGAAGGCAAGGTTGACAATCGTACCAAGCTGGAGATCATCAAGCAGGAGGAACAAGCCATTAGGGAGGAACGTCGCGAAGCGAAACGGGCCCAAATGGAGGAAGAGGCGAAGGAGTCGCGGAAGAAGATTGACGACGAACTTAAGGATCTGGCAGAGCCTGTCGTGCTTACCCGGCCTGAGGAAGACCTCGTGGATAAGGCGCCGATCGTTGGTGAGGCCGAAGCCGAGCAAAAACTGTCGAAGGAGGATCTCGACGAGCTAGAGGACGCCATTGAGACAATCGCCGCTCAGAAGAACAAGCTTCTCATTGAGAAAGAGGAGATCGAAGAACTGAAGAAAGAAGTGCAGGACTACGAAGAGGACGTTAAAGAACTCGTCCAGGTCACTCGCGGAACGGGCGAGCTGGCGGAAGCTAAAGGCGCACACCGACTGTACAAGAAAGTGAACTCCATGATCAAGAGTCTCGATAGCGTCATCGATAAGCTGAATGAGGAAAAAATGGAGCTGAAGGAGATGGAAACGTCGAGCGTAGACGAGGCGAAAGCCGAGTCTGTTAGGGATGACATCGTTGGTAAGACTTACATCACAAATCATTATATATATATATATATATATATATATAAGCTCTAAAATATTCCCAGTTGGCTTATAATATTAGCTAACACGGACACTGCCGGGTTGTTTCAGACTCAACCTCATGAATTCAATATATATATATATATATATATATAAAATGGCCAGACGGTACCTTGTGAAATAATGCTATGCTCGTGTCTTCGAACTACCCATAGGTTTGACCACATCGGTAGTTCCGGGAATCTAATGGGCTCTGTTGTCATTTCGCAGGTATTAATGAGCTGGTGTTGTCGATGCGTCGTCTGCAAAAGAGCACCGACGACTCACGTTCTCAGATGATACAAGAGATTCTCGATACGATCGATGTCGACCACGATGGAAAAATTGAGATTGACCTCGTGCTCAAAGTGATCGACGCGGTCGGTCGCGAGAATGTTAAGGTAAGTGTCGCGTCCCCAGATGACGCCCTCACCAGATCTTAATTTCGCGGCCTTCGGCCTTCTCGCTGTCATCACTTACGACTATGCTACAGAGCATAATAGCGATATCGCACCTTTGTTTTCTTTCTTTCGTTTAAATTTTTCCTCAAAGCAAACATATGATCTACCACTTACTACTAGCATACCACATCATATGATACCAATATCCATAGTGGTTAATATTATGGTTGCATAATTGATTGACTGTGCACCTTTAGTGTACACATTTACCACTATCATAATCTCTACGTAGTAGTAATTTTTTCGTTTACCCTGTCTTTAATTAGCTCATTCTAAAACTTGATTTGACGATATCGCTCCAGAAGAACACAGATTCGTATCAAGGAGTCAACTGTCTTTAAGCGCCCTTGAAAACGTTTTGTGTATCTATATAACGATACCAGTTGTCTAGATTAGATTTCGGGCTAGAATGAACAGGAGAAGCATTGGAATCACTCATTGATTTACGACATGAACTCTCGAGACGAGACTAAAGTCATGCACTTTCCTTTTCAGCGGAGACGACTTAGATTTTCTCTATATCGTAATGCAAATTTTAATTACGTTAATGTTATTACAATGAATTAGCTGGACAACAATGACGGGAATTCTACCCGTTCGAGTAGAATTCTTAAATCTGTGTTAAAATCGGACTAAGCATCGTCCTCATGTTACATTTCTCTATTAGAGATAGCCTATATATCCAGAATGAGCACGCTAGAAATGGCCTCAAAAGTAAAGACGAAATTATGCCGTATACTAATCTTCTATCAGCCTGGACCATTACCATTGCATTGTTCTTAAGTCGTTTCTGCTCATGTTGGTGGTATTTGTTTGATGATTAATGATGCCCGTGCCACTTCTGTGTTGAAGGTTTCTCCGAAACATATGAAAGAGATTATCGAGTTGATGCTGCGAGAAGAGGCGATCAGGAAGCGGGACAAGAGAGAAAAGGAGGAAGCAGCGGCGAAGTTGGCGTCTGAAGGCGAGGGCCGTGCACCTCAGTCATCATAGCTCTCATCGAACCAGGCTAGCTTATACGAGGCCGCTGGCAGACGACCTTAACTGTTTTATCGAAGAACTTCTTCCGGACTTCTGCGACTGGATACTGATTATGGTTGTAGACAGATGCATAGATAAGAACGCGTGTTTAGACTCAGTGAGGTTCGGCAGTGGGAGCGGGGAGGACAGATATAGCTCGATAGAGTTCACGTGTGCATTGCGACACCAGACAGTACGTTCTTTGAGCAGATGGACATCGCAAGGACAAGGTGTGTGTATATGATAGTGGATAAATATGTACTGACGAGTGGACGACACGTGCCACCACATCGGAGATCTCGCATCGTGCATCGCTGTTCATGCTGCTTTGGATGCAGAACTCGAACACACGCTCGGTATTGGTATCACTATTATTGCTGATGCTATGAGCAGCGTGTTCGCGCTGTCCTCCCTTTTCTCGAAATAGAGAAAGTGAGCGAGTGAAACTCGTAGCAAACTACTACCGGTTACAGAAGATATCTGTCGATTAGTCGTACGAAGTAATACTATTAACCATTAAAAAAAAGTTAAGAACAATGCCGATGGTAACGTACTAAAAATAATGTATTGTTATAGCAGTACTTTGATATCTGTCTTCAGTGGTTAAGAAGTGGCGACCGGGCGAACGACACGGGTTTGTTGAGTATGACCGCCTTAGCCTTAGCTAAGTCACAATTATAGCTGGGGAGTGAGTACTTTAAACGACAAGTAAAAGAAGCAAAGGGTGTATGTGTGTTTGTGGTTATGCATTCTAGACACGGGTTTTATATTAACCCAACAGTGTACAGTAAAGCGACAACAGACCAACGATTCATCAAAGCACATCGACGACGACGACGACAACCATGATAATAGGCGCGTGAAGAGAGTTGACAGCAGTCATGCAGATCATGACATTGGCGATTAGTAAGCGCAATAAGGACGCTATTCTTAGTTAAGATCTACTGCGTAAAACACGGAGTGAAAGCTCGTACAGTAATCCACTTGATTGTCAGTTGCGATATTTGCTTTGTCGGCGATGGAGCAGAGTATGTTACATGGTGGCATTTCCCCCGTTACCTGCGTTGCTACTGTTGGCCCTTTGATATTGTTGTTGTCATCGCCGTCCGGAAGCCCCGAGTTGCTGGCCCGTCTACTTGTTGGGAGACCACCAGAAAAAACGCTGTTACGGTGGCCACGAGCGGAAGCGTTGCGGACTACCACATAGTGCTATTCTAGTAGACAGACCTTGGGCAAACTCGTTAAACCGACGAATATGCGATACGAGGGACGAAGGCGGTCTAGAAGGGGCCGATCAGTAAAACCATTGTCTTTCCGTAAACTCCGAGCCTGCGACCTCTCTCTGCTGTGGAGCAGTGAAATTCGGAACGCAAGAACGGCGGCAACTGCAGTGGTGGTACCTAGCTCGTGTTCGTGCTATATGTGCGGACGTGCAGCAATTTGTCATTGTCTGCCGTCAAGACGAGACGAGGCTGCAAATGACAGGGATCCTATTGCCAGTAAAAGAGAAACAAACTTTTTTAGCAACCCGGTCTCCGAAATTTAGATATATGTAAAAGCAACATGGGAGAGGGAGGAAGGAACTTGCAGGTCCTTGAGGTCCATGATGGTGCGCTTGTGTGCGCGTGACACCGGTATAGCCGAAGAACCTTCGGTTTCTCAAAGATACAAGCATGGATGACGTGTAGCACTTCTAGGGTGGTGCAAAAGCTATCTTGAAGAGATACATTTGAACAGAGACTGTTTATATCTATTTATTTTAGGCTTATCGAAGGTGTAATAAAATACAAGCGAACTAAACGCGAAATTACTCACACCCGTTAGCGAATTCTGAAGCGGAACAGTGGATGAGCCGGTCCAACGAAAAAGAATGGGCGGGAATGGTGGTGATTCGCGGTTAGTGGTGTAATCGTGTTTTTTGCTATTTCTTTGTTCTGTACCAGTTGATCTGTTATTAATAAATTCACTGTTAACAAGAATGAGGAAAAGTGTTTGGATGAAACCTATGCATGGACTAATCTATGAATGTTGTCTCTTAGCTTTTTCACGAGACAATTATGTCTGGAAGATGCAATCGTCATATAACTTAACGCTCTATTCAAGGAATGTTTATTCGAATTTATTTTCAAAGTGTCCACGCACACACGCGCGCGCACACGCTATACACACAGACAGATCTACAGAATGGAATTGAGGTAAATTTAGAAAATGCATCCCGTGTCTGTATCCATTGAATGGGCGGGTGACAAGTTCCCCTGGTTCTACAACAAGTCATAAGTGTTGTAACACGATTGGCTAGTGACATCAATTGTCGTGTGATGAACATCGTTTTCCAGTTCCCTCGCCGCTGATTGGGTAGATAGCACTGACGTTTGGCGATGGAACCGTAAGCAGATCGAGTGGCGAGATGCCGTCGGGAAGGTAGGTAGAAACCATTTCGCCAACGGTCTTCTGCGACATACCCGAAAGACGTTCGGGGGTGTCGAGCTCCACGCTGGCTGCTGCCGCTGCTGTCGCTACAGCCGTCATCGCGGTCTCGGTTGTTGTTGTGACGCCCCCCATGCATGCATGTTCGATAGCTGTCTGATGCTGGTAGTGTTGCATTTTCGGTGACGACGTCGTTAAATTCGATGAACGTCGTGGCTTCTCCATTCCACGCACCTGCTCGCAGATAATGCACACCACGATACGCACGTTGAGCAAGAGGACTTTTCGTATGCGGAGAATACGCGTGTATTATGCCCGCTTTAATTTACCTTTCTGACATTATCCTAATAAGTCACTCTCTTATATCTATATATATATATATATATATATATATAACTTCCCATATCTCCATGCTGCTTTAGCAACCAAACATGTCGTATGTACATTTCATCTATCCATTAGTAGCACCAATACATATTTGTCACTTCAGACAATTGGTCTATACTTCGTTGTAGGGACATGGACAAATCTTTAGCCGAATCGTTAGTTTCTGTTAACAAGGTGAGGCATATTGACCATTTTTTTGACACATTGAATCGGTTGTAAATGCTTAGATTCGCACCGATTGTCCAATTTTCCCCCAAAATGCCAAGTGAATTATAGCTTTTGATATTCGGTCAACAACACGACATAGCCCGCATTACAAGCGGAGCTTTTAATCGCAGGTAACCAAATATTCCCAAACAGGGCTATTCCGATGGCGGACGATCAATGAAAATATTAAATTAAAATTAGCTCTGATTCCCTACATGTGCGAAAACGGATAATTTGTTACAAGTCTTCAGTACATTCACTAGGAGCTCTTTTCCAATTAGGTCAACCACATTGAGCATCCTGACAACTGGTATATGGTCAACTTTTAAGCACTAATACTAAGATCTATATATATATATATATATATATATATATATATATGAACGAGCGGAAAGCTAGCATTATTCTAATTGGATCAAATCTAACGAGACAGATACCCAAACCGTTAATGAGTCCGTAATTGTACACATTTAAAAGTTGCTTTTAACCTGAATAATTTGGCTATTGCCGAGAGGCCGTGTGTTTTCCTTATTTCCAGCATCGCCCTGCTGCTGACCACAAACTTCGCCGTAAGGCTGTCGTGTCTCCTGGAATATTTCCGTCGCCACATTTGCCTCGCTGGGGGTTTCCTCAGGCCGCCCATAGTCCTCCTCCTTTATTTTACATATTTGCGCTAGCTGATCGAAGACCGACATTAGCTGGCCTCCCTGAATAGCCGGCAATAGGCGTTGCAGCACCCTGTTGGTTTCTGGATAAGTGAATCAAAGCGACGAGAACGAATTCAAAGTAAGAAAGCCTTGCACAACAAGCAACCACATGTACAAAGAGAAATAAAACACACCACCGGACTCGTAATAATCGCATTATTCATGTACACTTTAGTTCTCCTTTCTCAACTGTACTTATCACAACACAAAAAGAATGGCTAACTCTCATCATCTGACGAAAACCGTAATGTTAGCTCGTCGCAACAATGCATCCCCACTGGAAGGGAGTCCACAGCTCTACCGTTTTGGCTTAGAATTTGCCTAAATGTAAACGAAAGCATCCTCACCTTTTCTTTGAAGTTCCGTAGCGGAAACAATGTTCTCCCCTCGGGCCTTGGCAATGCTCAGATAATTTATGGCCACTGAACGAAGGTTCGAGTCTTCATTGGCCATCATTGCATGGCGAGCGAATGCGATCGGATCCCGCACATCCACCTCCGTCAGCTTTGGAGGCACCACGTACGTCTGATTGGCGCAGCTCACCGCAGTCTTTATGAGATTTGTCTGCCTACATATTCCATACAGAACACAAGAGTGTGGTATTTATGCGTCAAAATTATCTTTTTTGGCTGTAGGTCTTCTCAGATCGTGAGTAAGGATATGGTGAAACTCAGCAAGAGATTTGAATAAACTATTATCATATATATAATACGCACATATATAGTACGGGCCATCAAACTTGTTAAAATTTCTACAGTAGTGGGGATGAGCGGAAATATTTTGTTTTGGAGTGACAGGGAATTTATTGTGTGCATAACCGCACAAAGCGTTATAAAAGATGTGATTGTGAGAAATCTAGTTGTTCGCCACAGAAGTTGAACATACCAATGTGTTCGAACAAAATAGTAGTATTTACTTTGTAGTACATACCTTGTAAAAATCAAAACCCCATGATGCCGCATTTTTCTCTTTCACGTTAAATACCTCTAACGACAAACAGATCATAACAATAACCATAAGACAAACAGATCATCACAATAACCATAAAACAAACAGATCATAACAATGCTCATTGTATGGGGATCAACTTGGCACCAATGCCATGGAGCCGTTTGTCTCATCGATACAGCAAATTTGAGAACATTTACTGTCACTCCTAAACAAAACAGTTTCGCCCCCCAAAAAGTTCGATGAAACCCTCAAATGTATTCGATTCATGCATCGACGCCCTGCATTTGTAGATTAGCATGTACCCACCTGCGAATATCGTCAAGATTGAATGTCTGATCAATTGGTCGGAGTACTGCTGCCGGAGGATCGACTGAGAACGGCTCGGTGAATGTTCGACCCGCTTCGTCAACACTCGTGGGCGGAACTCTATCAACAACTTTTTCACTTTTTGATATGCCGCCGGCAAGGGGGGTTGACCCTACCAAACCCCCTTCACACTTTTTGCGCTCCTGACGTGACGGTTGAAACCGGAATTCCTGTGAGGCCGTAAAAATGGCATCCATTAGCACCAGTAGCAGCAAGGGAAGCAAGAAACTCTTCAATAGATCTAGCAAGGTTTGCCTAAGGTCAAGACGAAGCTTGAAAACAACCTCTATTGTAGCTGTTGTAGAGCTACAGCGGTAGATGTCATTCATCAATTTTTTTTGCGAATGTGCGTGCAAACGCAAATATAATATATATATATATATATATATATATATATATATATATATATATATGCGTGTAAAAAATCACCAAATAGAATACATGTAAGAGGTAAGTAAGACAAACCGCGGGTACAGTGACGGCTTTGGGTTTGATTGTTGGACCAGTCGGCTTTAGTCGTTTTTTCTTCTTCTCCACTTTCACTGGTTCCTTCACAGTTACCGTTACATTAACCTGGAACGCCATACCACATATGTATGTACATACATTATACACATAGTAAGAGAAAGAGGAAAACCTTGATAATTATTTGTAATTACTTAATCACTGATTACGGTGGTGAATTGTTGAATTCTGACTGAGAATTTACTTGGAAAATGCAAAGGCAACAGACGGCTAAATCGGTAGATCGGGAATAATCATCACCTACATAAACATTTATTTAACACAAAACTATCATTTGTCGCGTCCAGCGGCTGAGCTACCCGGCATACCTGTCCGCCGCGATAGAACTTGATGTCGGGCGCAAAAACCTTAATGGTCGCTCGGAAAGACTCCTTCGGTTCCATTACGATCACTTCAAAGCACTGCAAATTTTAGAATTATACATATATATATATAGTTAGCTGTCACAATAATGCATATATATATATATATATATATATATCACAAATCGTATTTAGTCTAATATGAAGTATGCTGATTATTTGACTGGGTAGCTGTAATGTGCCGCCTGTATTAGGATTACTCTGCCAGAACCTTTTCAACAGAATCGCCAGCAAAGGGAGACCGAGACCAACCTCAACAGACTGGGGCGCCATGACGACAGTTTCTGGCCGAACGATCAGCGGTTTTCCAGGCGGGATCTCGAAGTAAACACGCGTTGAAGTATCGTCAATATTCTGAATTGACAGAAGTGTCGCCTGAGAGCGGCCTAATTGATCCATTCGGAAAATGCACATTGTGGGGCAAACGTTATGATTATTAACATCATCATCATCACCACCACCACCTCCGCCACCAAAAATCATTATTTGGTTACGCTGGCACCACAGAGCATGTTAGTTGTCCGTACTAAGCATTCCGATGCTGACGTGATATCCGTGTTCCTATAATCTTCTTTATTTTCCCCTACTTCTCACGAAAAAATTATGATCCGTGTAGAAGACCAAGTTCGGAGTGTTATGTTCTACAAGTTAGAAAGACCAGCGCTACCAGACATGTCGTAAGAATATTTTAGGTGTATTAAGGCAGAATTCTCTGTCTGCCAGCTATAAATCCCAAATTTCGGAAATAGTGTTAGACAGACTAAAATCTAGGAAGGCCGTCACTCTGGAAGAAGGCGTTTGGTGCTCAAATGTTAAGCAAGATCCCACTGGACTATTCGAGAACTTAACGAGGAACTTGATGCAAGCAGAATAATAATTTATAAAATATGTGAAATAAAGTAATGTAAATGCTTTGTATACTATATTGGTGCCTTTTAAATTGAGCTAGGCAAGGCTCTTAGTAAGATATATGGGCAACATTCATGTAAAAAATCGAAACAGAGAGTAAAATATGTGTTGCTGGACGAGTGTCATTGATAATGGAGGAGTATTTGAATAACAGAAAATCCTTGCAAATTGCGCATCTCATGTTTTCACAATCGATAAGAAAACGGTTTTGGTTGACACGAAAGTATATATATATTTACTTTACTAAAACATTTTGTAACAAATACATTTCTCAATCATGCTATTATTTTGATCAAACTCCCGAAAGCACTAAGCAATATAAGAAGATTAAATTTTAGGAAAAGGCACTATTCCAATCACTTCTGTCCGCCGAGGATTGGAGTAGAATGTTTGTAGCATTCACCTGGCTGGGCGACATTCATTTGCAACGACGGAGCTTTGGAAAACGGTTTCAGTAGGAGAAATTCGGAAGGAGGTGGTCGAACTTCCTTGCGTTGCGGGGGCGAAAATATGAGCGCTGTTGATCTCGATGTTGTCGTCGTAGTCGTAGTCGCTACCGACGATGACGATGATGAACAGGATTCCGGCGCCATCATGTCAAAGGCTGTGAACGAGACAAATATTGCAGCTGGTTAAAGGCTGTGAGACAAATTTTGCAGCTGGTTAATGACAGACACAACAAATTGAAGGAAGCACGGCAGTGTCCTGGGATTGACTACTTCAAGCACAAATGTTTGTCGCGATTGAACGATAGTCCTCTAAGTTATATATTTAGAACGAGATAGATATCAGCCCGGTCTAGGGCGCTTGTCTTTGCCGTGGAGAAGGAAAAACATTTTGCCAGCCTCTGACGATCTCACCAACCCGTTGGAACGCAACAACTCATAAAAACGCGTACACATCCGGTTCGCGGACCGTCTAGCTGTTTCATATGCGGCTCCTCAAGAAATCAAGCCAACTTAACCAGCTAGTCAAAAGCATTGGGTCTCGTGGAATACAGTGTGTGCCATAGATTATGCGTAAGTTCAGTAAGTGTCGGTTGAAACGGTCCATAACCGAAGATTGTTGAGGTATTATATATATACGTGTACTAAACGTCCTACACGGCCGGCTTCATTACAGAATTCTATTAGAACACTCATAATAAAAATAAATAAATTAACAAAGAAACTGCCTTAAATTCCTGGCTTCACCACCCACCGTTGTACCTGTACACAGCTTTTGGAGATGACCCAGGACTGGGCTATGTTTATAAATGCTTGAGAGAACGTTTTGCTGCATTTATTTTGACCAAAAGAGCGCATTTAACAGAGTATATCACTCTCTTCTGCTCCGCAAATTGGAACATGTAGGCATCTACACAAGTACAGTGCAATGGGTGAAGGCATTGTTGAGCGACCGTCACTTTCAAGTAAAGGTTGGTGACAAACTTAGTCGATCATATCCTGCATTATCTGGTGTGATGTTTTTCCCCCCCTTCTATTCACCATTTTTGTTTTGGACATAAAGAAGTGCATGCCACCAGATGTCAAATATCCTGAATATGCAGATTACTTAAAACTTTATTATCCTGTTTGCTCTAGTGACTCCCATGCTGTTCTGCAGTCAGCTGTCGACGGCATTGCTCGATGGTGTTCTGAAAATAACATGACTCTCTCACCCTCCAAATGCTTTGCACTGAAAAATGGTGCATTTGACTTTGACTATAAAATTAACGACTGCATTTTACTGACTCTCTCTTAAACATGGGACCTAGGCATATATATTACGCCTGACCTTAATTTTAGCCTTCACAATACCAAGGTTGTGGAGGCATCAGTGCGCATTATAAATACTATCTTTCGCTGTTTCATTTTAACGACTTCTCACGTGTACATTCGCCTTTACAAATCGTTTGTTCTTCCCAAACTCACATATTGCTCACCTGTCTGGGAGCCTTATCTGTCTAAATACGGAAAGTTAATGAAAGTTGTCCAAAACACGTCCCTGAGACGCCAGCGGATCAGGCGCCCTCAACGCGTGTTAGATGACGTTGTTCCTAGTATTAACTCACTTTTCATTCAAGGCAACGTATCTGCTCTAGACCAACTACGCAAATGTAACTTGTTAGGACACAGCCATTTCTCTATAATAAGTTCTTTAAAAAGTTCGAATTGCTCTACAAATACCTAGACCAACGGTCTATTTAAGTAATGACTGCGTCGGAATCCAGCTTGTCAATGGATTTTAAACCCGTGTATTTTAACGACTTCAACAAAAATCATTGAGGTACAAGTGAAGAGAACTGTCCATTAACCATGGTTATCCACCCATAACGAAATGTACGGTGTCTCTTTATACACGTATCTCACTGAGTGAATATCGACTAAATTTACGATGTCTCTTTATACGTGTATGTGACTGAATGAAAATAATTAAATAAATCAATAACTTTTGTCGGGTTAATCTCCGTACGCTCTGTCCCATGCGGAGACAGTCCAACACGTCTTCGATACAATTTTGTGGAATATATGCAATATCTGCCCGTATATGTGAGCAACACTCGCTCGCCGAGAAGACTCCATTCACTTAGCCAACGAGAACAGAGACGAAAGCGGGATATAGACTCACGCTACCTCAACACACATATAATAAACATATGATTGTGATGAATAATTGAAAACCAAAATCGATCATCATGTACTAATTATTATTACTCGACGCAAAACGACAGGCGTCTTTGGTAAGTGCGGAGCAGAAATGTCACTGTTTGCAGGAATAACGCCATACGTACTTCAGCTGATAAACGGACAATGGACTGCCTATTGCTAATGTTCTTCAACGTGATCGCGACAATGATTCGCCTAGACGCTTACCCTCTGTTTTTTTGTCTCTCTGAATTGGAGTGCACTCACAGCGTGCTGCAGCGAGTAAATCGAGCCAAAGTTCAACAGTGGACAGTTCAACAGTTGCGTCTGCACACACACGGAACCCAATAGCTATTAACAAAATTGTGTCCTGCTGTTGCTGCAATCATAGCACACAACGCAATCAACATACTCACATAGAGTGAAAGTTCAAAAAGTTTGCCGCGGAGCTTCGTGCACAACGTTTATTTAAATCTGCGCCGCCGCTGCATGCTGAACACTCGACTACCGACGGCTGGCCACAGTCTGATCGTCTGCTAACTTAACGGCGCGAAAATTCGAAAGTCAAATCAGAAAATGTATGCCCAAAGGTCCATGTGACCAACCACTGACAAGTAAACTCATAATTATTATGAGTTAATATTCCTTTGAATAAACAACTATATATATATATATATACATATATATATATATGGTAATCCGAGCCGTGATTGCGGAAGTTAATTACTTTTTTCAGCGGGTATGTCGAGAATAAGTGCATAAATAAATTACTGTGTAGCGACGTTCACTACCGTCGACCTGTCCGCGCCAAGCCACACAGGTCGTCACACAGTCATTTATGCATGCACATCAATCTCCGACATGCCCGCCGAAAAATCTAAGTTACTCCGCAACCACACATAGATTTTACCGGTAACAACATTATCGTCAATGAAATGCGCATTGCGGAAGGTGTCGTTGACGTTGAAGTCGTAGGGTTATAGTTTTAGGGTATTTAATGTGAAAGCTGATAAATACTATAATTGTTACGAATTTTCTTCTAAACGACCTTCTGGTCGACCTTATATGTTCTTCATAAGAAGCATAATTTTTTCACGACTACGACGGTGTTCGTGAGTCTCTCTTTCTGTATAGAGAACTGTTGCCTCGCAATGGCACATTTTATGCTCTTATGTCGGACAACAACAGTAGTGCCACAAATTGTAATAATTTCACTCTCACCCGAAACAAGACTTCTCAGAGACGGTGTTCCACTGGGAAAAAAAAATCTTTGCTTTAAACGATCTCTACAATTCTTATTCTTTATCGTCATATATATATATATATATATATATATATTATATATATAGCAGCGATCGTATATCTTATATCATGCCAAAGAACTACTTTATTTTATATATGTTATCTGAAATTTGACGTTATCTGAGAGTACATTTCGACATAGGAAGAAAGTATACGATGGCTGCTTGACCTGCTAATTAAATATGTGCCAAAAAGCTGTGTCGGCTCGGTGATTCGTGCTGTGACGTCTGCTATGAATGCGAAAAATCAAAATAATCATAATGAAAACAAAAACAACTACATATCTAGGAGAACCTGGTAGGGTCCTGCCTTGTTGGTAAACAGAGATCCATGAGAGAGGGATAGTGCAGACTACAGCAGCTTCTAACTATACCACGGTGTTTGTAGACCTTTGTTGTTGAAGGACACGCGCAGGGTTTCGCTCGCAGAAAATTGCTCGCTTTGCTTGTAATCGAAGCACAGCACCTCTAGAGTGTCGGTAAGTTACAGGACATGAGCGCTGGATCATTCGGAAGAGATGGCATGCGTGATATGCTTGCGTTCCTGTCGACAGTGTGACTGCAACTACGCGTGAACTGCCGAGTAGAGGTCATAAAACGCATACATTCCCACTTCCAATTGATTCGACTACATAGGACGGTTTCTCTGAAATAGCTAAAATGTTGCAATCGCTGTTCATGATTAGAGGCTAGATGATTGCAGCATGATTGTTATCGAGGAACAGTGTCTGTTTAATGGGCCTTGTTCTCGTACTGATACGTCAACTGAAGTCTCACCGCTCGACGTCCGCACACAGTTCCAGCGTAGTAAATATCTTGTTGTATTGTATTTAAGTTTTATTGCAAGAAAAACTTGCAAGTCGACTGGAGCCAGGATTGCCTAAGGAAGGCAGCGACCGGGTTGTTGAGAATGAGTGCTCGACAACACTGCTTGGTTTAAGTCGCATTTTGCCGCTTATGTATCCGTAATTAAGATTTTGTCCCTATATGCTTAAAGCTTCTATGAGTCTATAAACAGTTAACGGGTGCTTTATTTATTTGATATTTCTTTATTCACTGAAGCTTAAATAGAGAAATGGAAGCATGCTGTTGCTTAGTGAGAGTTGTGCTATATATATGTATATATATATATATATATATATATATAATGTAAGCCCACTATATATCCACCACAGTCATTGATTAGCAATAGCAAAATAGCGCATGTCTAAAAAGGAGGCTGAAAGTGATTATATGTTTATCAAATGTTTGGCTTGTTGTATTAACCTTGTATACACATTGCACTTTCCTGTCGATTTTGGTTTCTCCATCGTTGTGTGCGTCTTCAGAAATGGCCGCTCCCGGAGCTGCTGCCGAGGAGTTTACTGGGCTCCAGAAATACTTCAACACAACTACGATGCGTGGCCGGGCAAATATCACCAAACTCACTTATTCAGTTTGCATTGGCATTGGACTCTACTTTTATCTAAAACCCAAGAAGACCGCTGAACCTGCTAAGGCAAAGCCTGAGGCGAAGTAGATACACGTGTGTGCAGATCGCTGCACCTCATCTTAGACATCAAATTATATTAAAATGGAGGGCGCAAGGTGAGAAGCGGTAGAATGAAGTTCATCGGCAAGTTACATTTGGCAGAGTTTTTTTAACTGTGAGTTTTCGCCCGGAGAACGAAGAATTGGCGACCATTCAAATAGAGAAGTAGGAATGCGACCCATCAGCCAATAATGAACGACATCCTGCTGCCGTATCTGATGGAACGTCCTGAGGAGTGTTGTCCTCTACGAGAGATGCTGTAACAATAAATAAATCTAAGTCCCCAAATGTAAAAAAAGAACGAAATTCTATGATGAACTTTTTTCGATGTTAACTTCTTAATTTGGGATGACCAGGAAATATCGGCAAATTTATTGGTTTAAATTGTGTCATGTCATTGCTCAGTTTGAGTACAATGCCACAGTTCAGTCACAATTTGATTCGTTATGTATTTTTTTTTCTTAACGCTATTGCGCGTTCTAGCAGAATGCAATGCCCAACTGTAGAGATTATGCGCTTTAATCACTCATTCGCTTCGCAATGGACGAACATAATTGACTACGTGACTGCCGTGCATTGTGGTGCAATTTTATATGTAGGGCAGTTCAATTTGCAGTTTAACACTCAATCCTGCCATACCTAACACTGAACGTTGGAAATATTAAATTTAGACTAAAATTTACGCAAGAATGGTTCCCATGGCGGAGTCTCGATAGTACAAGACTTCATGGCTCAGGTGTCGCCTATATTACTATTTTAGGATATAGTTAGTTTATATATATATATTTTTTTTATGAGAGCACTGCACAGTTATTGCGTCTACGTAGTAGAGAATAATTAATGGATGTGGGCTTTTACTCACATTACCTCGGCTGTTACGAATTATCTCCACTACTCCGTGACCAACAGACGATGAACCCTGTCTCAAGCCTGAGAAATCGAAGTGCTAAGCGTGAGTGATCATGGCGCACTGATAAGGGGTTTAACAGTCTCGAGTGCTTTGGTTGCCCGGCACTAAAATCCAGTATTGAAAAACTGATCTTCTACACCTGGTCTGGACAGACCACTGCGATCAATTCAAGACCGAGAAAGCTCCCGGAACAGCGAGTATCCACTGCGATGATGGACTCGAGGACCCCTCAGAGCGCGTAATCAATCCTAAAATGTCCTCCGTAGACGATGCAGCGCGCCCCAATTACGCTTCCCAATGGGGCAACTCCAGCTACTTTAGACCTCTTCTTCACTTCAAGAATTGCTGGAGTACCTTATCCACTGGAGAGCGGCAGAGCACACGATCAGGAACATTTCACTGCAAGGGCAATTGTTTGTTGCTTGCAAATGCTTTACTAAATCTACTAATGTTTCCTTTCCACTTCATTGGCCTGTGCCGTGAAATTATTGGGTCATAAAACTCCCCTCCTTTTCGGAGTAAGGCCTGCCTTGTGTTGAATATTGTGTTGTACCAGTCGACTAACGGTACGACATATTGTTTAGTGTTAATAAGGTAATTGAGCGCGTCTCTACATCTGGTTGCAAACAGATGCGAGACATTTCAGATTCAGCGGGTTGCGCACGACGGCAATACCTTGCTTTTTCAGTGAGTGTTCAGTCCAAATCGCCATGCTTAAGCAGATCGTCGCAGGAACTCCACATACTGTGGCCATTACATCGTATCGGCTATTAGCAGGCTTGCAAACTTCACACCATTTAGCGCAATTATGGCTCCACGTATATCGTCTACAAATGCTACATTAATGCGGTTAGGTCTTGGAACAAAAAGCTTCACCTAAATGAGCCAGTTGAAATACCACATGTACCGTTACGATACTTGTTTAGACTAACGTTTTTATACCACTGCACTACGCTGTACTTGACATTTCGTGGATTTAATTTAAGCAGCTGTAGACTGTGTTAGTCTTTATAAATCAAAGCAAACGTTTGTGCCTCCTATTAGTTACATTCATCAAATGTCACTGACGAATAGCTTTAGATTTCTTAGTTTTATTAAATTATGCAACTTCGTTGTAAGTCAATAAGAAATCGCTTTTATGGTATGTGTTTAGGAATTGGCGACCATTCAAATAGAGAAGTAGGAATTCGACCCATCAGCCAATAATGAACGACATCCTGCTGCCGTATCTGATGGAACGTCCTGAGGAGTGTTGTCCTCTACGAGAGATGCTGTAACAAGAAATAAATCTAAGTCCCCAAATGTAAAAAAAGAACGAAATTCTATGGTGAACTTTTTTCGATGATAACTTCTTTATTTGGGATGACCAGGAAATATCGGCAAATTTATTGGCTTAAATTGTGTCATGTCATTGCTCAGTTTGAGTACAATGCCACAGTTCAGTCACAATTTGATTTGCTATGCAGACTATTTTCTAATCTCTATGTTTGCTTTTACTCGGATTAACAAATGCATCTAAGACGAAAACTACTTCTCCCGAGCGCCGTCCATTTGTTTTTAAATACATGCCCTTAGCAATCGATGTCGGAAGTTGTTCCCTTCAATTTAGTCGCTTCGCGATGTTTAAGGCTGTCGCTCAACGCTGCGCTAAAACTCTTAAGGCTTAAGCTGGTTGACCAACATGGATCTATAGCTTAGAAACAGTGTACCAATATCTCACAGTGGCAAACTTTCCCCAGCCTGAGAGATCTTTCACCACGTATATGAATAAGACCTTCCAGACTTGTCCAGAACAGCAAAACGCCGAATCGTGTATGTCTCGCCAAGCGTTGTCAACCCAGCGATAGAAACGATTAGTCCGGATTAGGCTAAGGTCATCGATATGCTCAGAGTCTTTTCTTGCTTTTGTGATGGAGTGTTAAGCAAACGGCTGCGGCGGAAGTAAGACATTTCGACGTTTACAGAAAATCTTTCGGATGAATGGCGTAAACTAACCGTCACGTAATAACTATTTGGTGTGCCACATCTGAATTCCACCAGACCGGTGACAAGCATCTCTGCAGGTTCCGCTCGCGATAAATGGACTGTCAGGCGCCTCTCTGTTATCTATACTACTCGATCCAGTAGGAAGGCCAGCGTCTAAGGCAACGACGAAAATGAAGACATATAGCCACCCTATAAAGCAATTTGTTACAAAGTAAATTCGATTGTCGTATAGTTAAATGCTAGGGCACAATATTACGTTTTGTTTTAGGCGCGCGTCTCGAAAAATGTTTAAACAGCACAATTTAAGTTTCTACATATAGGTGTTTACATAAATAGACATAAGTAAGACTAAGGTACAGTTTGATGAGGATGCACTAATTTTGAACTACCTAACACTGAATGCTAGCTTTACCCCAATACGCTACGAGTAGGACTATTTGGCATATCACAATAATTTCATCACCATAGTTGTTTCATGTACACGTGAGCACAAACGCATGCTTTAGTCCTGACAAGTAATAGAACCACAGAGCTATTTCCTGACTTCGCGAATAAAGAGGTTTAGGGATGCGATCCGACGTACATTTTGAGGAATGGTTCCCTAGATGGTCACTAAGCAATACGCTAGGGGCATGGTCGCTAGATTTATAACAGACAGATTGCACATCGAACGTTTTGGACCGAAATGACGTTATCAGGCACCTTGGGGCCAGAAGAGAGGAACGCTAACCGAGTATCTGCTTCGTCTGGCAAACATGGCTCTCAGCGCTTCATTCTGAATTAACCTGACCTTGCGAAGAATTAGCTCGTTTCCTTCGCCCAGGTAACAAAGCCGCAGCAGAAAACTGGCACGAATAAAGTTCTATAAACTATAAACAAGCCGTTAATATAAGCCGGCATCACCCGCATACGACTCGTACACGGTCGTATAATGGCGTAGCATTTAAGCATAATATAGTCTAAGTGCAAATCTGGCATGCATTTATAAAATATATGACCGAGAAGCCTCGTAGACTCCAAAATAGACACTTTTACCTGCAAGGAGCACTTTGTCATTGAGGTGAAGCTTCATTTAACGAAATCAAAATAAAGCTATGTTGTGCTACTGGTTGTGAACAACAATTCCACATTTATTAAATCATTTACAACTTTTTTTCACCTGTTAAAGGCAGTGTAGTAACTCTGAGCCAGTATTAGAATGTGTGAGCCAAAACAGAATCGACGTGCGTTTAGCGGATGCAATCGATTTTCTCTCCGAATATTTGAAAAAATCAAAACAGTTAAGGACTAAAAACAAGGACATACCAAGGACGGAACCCTGTCGGACACCGATGTCGACGAATCGCCACACGAAGCACTCTACTGCTTACAGATGCTTTAGGGGCTAGGCACTTAGCAGTGGCATCCTTAAAATAATGATTAAGACAATTCAAACCGTAGCAATTTCAAGAAATAGCCCAGACGTTTTGGCTGAAGCTAATATAGTTTTTATGCTACTAAGATAGTACTTTGTCATCCTGCTTTTGTAAAGCGGAGTTACAAAAGAGTCCGTGTATATATATATATATATATATATATATATGTTCTCACGAGCCATTGATCAATTAAAAATAATAATAATATTTACTAGGTTCAATGCTTGTTGTATTTATGCTATTTACACTATCGTGCATAAAAGCTGCGTATACATTAAAAAAAGTATACACTGGAGATGCGGGGTATCGATCCCCGTACCTCTCGCATGCTAAGCGAGCGCTCTACCATCTGAGCTACATCCCCTTGTGCGAGCTAACAGGTTCGAGCCAGAGGTTCAAGCGTTTCGGCGTTGAACCTCCTACAAACTGGTACTACTGGCCTACAAAAAGGGAGATAGACGCACTAAGCTCTACTCGAGTCCGCCAGGATTCGAACCTGGAATCTTCTGATCCGTAGTCAGACGCGTTATCCATTGCGCCACGGACCCACATTGCATACTCGCATCAACACTAATGTTGACGCGAATACTAACATTATTATCAATAGACATTCAGTATTATATAGACAGCATCATGAGCTGCAAGCTTCGAGGTTAAACAACAGGACACACATTATACGATTGATTATAAACCTTTACTTGCAAAACATACGCATTAGCTTGTGTTTTATATCGTTTAAAATGATTTAGGTTGTAGTACCTAGGCCTACATTTATCACAGTAAGTTCCACTGTCTCTTCGTCCACTACGGGTTACCTCTTGAGGAATGGTTGGACGCTGGACCCTATAAAAATATCTGCGGTTCGTAAAGACCGCAATGCGTTTAAACTCTGTTGATACTGTACTTTAGTTCATTGGGTGCGTCGACCTACGAAATATTTAACATGCTCTCTCTCTATATATATATGTATATATATTTTTTAATACATTAAATTTTTATTTCTATGGAAAATGTTTAGCCCGGTATGGCGAGACGAAAACATGTCGGTTCAAGTTGAGCCCCTGGACCTCCAAACTTATGAACTTCGAATGCTTGCTGTTAGAAAGTTAGAAATAATTGCACCTAAGTAGTCATTAAGTTGCCATAGGTTAACAAGGTCACCGCCATACCATTATCTTAAATGTGGGGCCAACGGGAAACCGCTGTTATGTTTATATTTTTGGTAAGGTTGTTTTTTCCGAAAGTCTGTGTCGCATCGCGCTCGTCGTAGAATCTTCGAACGGATAGGAACCATTATTATTTTATGTAAAATACGCAAACGAAAAAAGCACTTGCATAATGAAGGTCAACCAAAAATCCTCCTTATTATCAGCAATAACATCGGCATTTTGTAAAAAGAAATGTTCATGTTTAGACAAATACGATATATGATGAAAAATGCACATGCTGCGTCATTGTGGTGATCGAGACGTTGGCATCAAGAAGAACGACACAATATGTTATTCGAATGTATATCGCTTTTTAGAATCGTTTGGATTTCATGCAACACAGATAATTACACACCACCCTACAGCATCAAGAGAGTGTGTGATTAGAGCTTTTGTCGTTTCGCAAAGATAGCTAGACTTCGATACGACTTCGAAACTG